>CM045988.1:27941991-28302393 GCA_025175895.1 Wurfbainia villosa
GTCTTGTGGAAGGTAAAATGACCAAGAGGCCTTCAAGGCCAAGGGGTATAGAGCAGATGTGTTAGAATTGGTTCATTACGATTTTATCTTGATCCTATGTCTATCGAGGCAAGAGGTGGTTTTGAATATTTTCTCTTTTATAGAAGCGATTATTCAAGATATGGATACATTTACTTGATGTCAAGTCTGAGATGCTTTGTGAGTTCAAAGAATTCAAGGTGATGTGGAGAACCGTCAAGGTAAAAGTATCAAGACACTACGATCGATCGTGGTGGCGAGTACCTCTTGGGAGAGTTTAGGAGTTACTTATCGGAGGTGGGATTCAATCCCAATTGTCACTTTGGCACACCCGAGAATGGTGTGGCGGAGGCGAAGGAATAGGACTCTTATGGAGATGGTCGGATCGATGATGAGTTATTACGAGTTACGATTAGTTACGGGGTTTGCTTGGAAGCGACACATACTACGAACTTGGTTCCATCTAAATCGGTGCCTCTACTCCCTGAGTTGTGGGTGGTGAAAGCCTAGTCTAAGACATATTCGGATATGGGGTAGTCGGCACATGTCTTTGAAGGGAGATCTTTGGTAAGTTGGAATCTAAATGCAGAAATGCGCTTGTTTGTTGGCTACCTAAGGAGCGAAGGGTGGTTTATTCTATAGTCCTAGAGATCAAAAGGTGATCGTGAGTCTGAATGCAGATTTCTGAGGAGGACTATGTGATGAACCACAAGCCACAGTAGGATTGTTCTTGAGAGTTGGCGAAGTCAGACTTGATACCACCGGTACAGAGGACATACCACAAGTCAGCGCACCGCGTGTCACGAGCATACACGGGAGGCACCTCATGTAGTGGGAGGGTTGTTAGACAACAGAGATTCATGTTTTTGGGAGAGTCTTGGACTTAGTCACAGTGAACATGAACTGATCCTGGACATATGACGAGGCACTCCAAGATAGAGATGTATCTTGGCAAAGCGATGAATTTAGAGATAGAATCAATGGATTCTAATCAAGTCAGGAGCTAGTAGAGCCACTGATGGTGTAAAAGCCATTGGATGCAAGTGGATCTACAAGAGAAAGAGAGTAGGCGGGAAGGTTGAGACCTTCAAAGCTAGGCTTGTTGCGAAAGGGTATACTCGAGAAAGAGGGTATCGATTATGAGGAGACCTTTTCAGTAGTTATGCTTAAGTCTATCCAGTTCTCTTATCTATAGCTTCTCATATGGATTATGAGATTTGGCGGATGGATGTCAAGACAACTTTCCTTAATGGAAGTCTTGAGAGAACATCTATATGACAACGAGAGGATTCATTGCTAAAGGCAAAGAGCATCTTGTATGTAAGCAATCGGTCCATTTATGGATTGAAGCAAGCTTCTAGATCTTGGAACATCCGCTTTGATGAGGTAATCGGTCATATGGATTTATTCAAAGTCGGATGAGCCTTGTGTATACAAGAGATGTATGGAAGCGTAGTGGTGTTTCTTGTACTATCGTAGATGACATTTTGTTAGTTGGCAACAATATCAAAGTGTTATCAGCGTAAGTATAGTGGTTGTCCAAGCAGTTTGATATGAAGGACTTGGGAGAAGTGGGACACATCCTTGGGATCAAAGTTATAAGGGATCGCGAAAAGGATGTTGTGCTTATCTCAAGCTTCATACATTGACACTATCCTTGCTCGTTTTAGCATGCAGAACTCCAAGAAGGTTTTCTACCTTTTAGGCATGGAGTTCCTTTATCTAAAGAGATGTGTCCCAAAACATCAAAGGAGATAGAGGACATGAAGGCGGTTCCTTATGCTTGATGAGGAAGCCTTATGTATGCTATGCTATATGTGCGAGGCCGGATATCTGCTTTGCAGTGGGCATGGTTAGAATATCGAGTAATCTGGGCAGGGACATTGGTGGTAAAGCATATATTGAAGTACGAGAAGGACTAGGGATTATATCTTTGGTTTACAGGCGGATCAATTAGTCACATGTGGGTTACAGTTGATTTCCAATCGGATAGGGACAAAGTAAGTCTACCTCGGGGTTTGTGTTTACTTTTGGAGGTGGAGCCATAGTATGGAGGAGTGTCAGCGAAATGCGTGGCGGACTCTACCATGGAAGTGAGTATGTGGCACCTACTGGCGACCAAGGAAGTTGTATGGCTCGGGAACTTCTTGATGGACTTGGATGTGATTCTGGTTTGCCCGGAACTATCACAATTTATTGTGATAATTGTGCGATTGCAAACTCGAAGGAACCACGAGCCCATAAAGGAGTAAACACATAGGCGCAAGTACCACCTTATCACGAGAGATCGTAAGCGAGGAAGTTGTGCCAAGATTGCATCGAGAGGATAACTGGCGGATCCATTCACTAAGGCCCTTCGGTAGCGTTTGATAGGCATGTGGAGGACATGGGGATCGGATGTATGGCAGTGAGTGATGGCATAGTCTTTTAGTATAAGTGGGAGATTGTTGGAATGTATCTTTGAAAGCCTAGCTCTTTTTGTATGAACATTTTATTTTGAAATAAGAATCACATGATCATTGTTTGCACTTTATATGTGTGCATATTGTCTAATATTTTACATTGTAGATAACATGGTGCTTGGTGTGGCACAGAAGATCATGTTATCAGTCCCTTGTAAAATATAAGTAGAGGCTCACAACCAAGATGGTTTTAGACAAACCATTGGCATGGTTGTAGTGTAGCTTATGGTATTTTTGTCTTGAACATAGAGTTACACTAGTACACTTAGGTGTATTGAGCAGACATAGAGGTGATTGATTTATTATTGACTACATAATTGAATCGGACCTCGGATATTATGTATACATGCTCTTAATCCCGATATAATAATGGGCACATGTACTTAGTATTTATTTCTTTGATTTACGATGGGTGAGATTTAGATGGATTAAATCAATATGCAGTAAGTTGGGAAATAATATTATTTACATGGTGTGTGGTTGATTATAGGAGAAACCGTGTCCTATATATTAGGTTGATGATGTCCTTGAGGCTCATAAAGGTTCATCATGTAAACCCAGCTGGTTGACTTAGTCAACATGATGATAAGGTTGAGTGGTACTACTCGAGGAGTTAGATGTTGATTAATTGATGGTCAGTAAATCAATTAATTGACGGACATTCGATATCTTAAACAGGAGATGGATGTACAAATAATATATGGAGCCCATATTAATTTATGGGGTTGGTGAGGTAGTTCAATGATGATCCTCTAGTGGAATGGAACATCATTGATGGATCAGTTTATGTGGGTTCCGATCCATCGGGTGGCCAAGATCCAACTCCTCCTCATGGTCCCTATTGTAGCCTAATATAATCCTTGTGAAGTCTAGATCCAAGAATGTAAAACAAAACCTAGAACCAACGGTTGGGATTAAATCCCTAGATCCGATAGATGAAACCTAGAACCGACGGTTGAGATTAAATCCTAAATCAGCGGTTGGGATTAAATCCCTAGATCCACGGTTGGGATTAAATCCTAGAACCTAGATGGTTGGGATGAAACCTAGATCCAGGTTGGGATGAAACCTAGATCCGACGGTTGGGATAAAACCCTAGATCCGGTGGAGATTAAATCCCTAGATCCGGTGGAGATTAAAGGAGGCTTAAGCCTAATTCTATAAATAGAGGCTTAGGGTTGGGCGGCAAGAATGGTTTTTTGAATTAGGGTTTTGGCTCTCAAGAGTAGGCGGCTAGGGTTTGGAGGCTTGGGCGGCAAGAAGCGGAAATTCTCTTCTCCTAGGTTGTGGCGCACTCCATCTTCTTTTGCTTGGCGGACCTCTTCTCCTCCTTTTCTCCTTGGCGGTGGGGTTCTCCATTGGTGGTGCTTGCTCTTCCTCCCTTTCTCCTTGGTGGCGGACAACTTCTTGTTGGTTGGCGGCTCATCCATCTAATCCTTGGCGGTTCAAACTCCTAATTTGGTGGCTGGTTCTAGATAGGAGAAGGTATTTGTTTGGTTCTTCTCTTTGTTCGGGGAGCAAGGTAGAGAGAAGCGATCTAGAAGGCTTCTACTCGTGGAGGATCTCCACACACCGTCCACGGAAGGATAGGACATACGGTAGAAGATCGTAGAGGTATAAAGTTTATTTTTTTTTAGATCTGAGCTTGTTCTTTTATGTTTTGATTATGCATGTGCATATTAGTATATATTGTATAATCATGGACCCGAAGACAAACACAAAACGATCGTCATTACGTCTCTTCCGGCTAACCAACTAGAAGAGTTGTGTTGCTTGAACAACTAGTTTGTTCAAGCGACCTCTCAAGTTGTTAACGACGAAATGGTTGTTCTTAAGGAAGCTCATCCCATCCGGATTAATTCTTTCATTAGTGAAAATTTTAATCCGGGGACATGAGGATCCAATGAGCCTCGAAGCTACCATCAATGGTGATGTGAGGAGTTTTAGAAAATTTGAACTTTAACATTATTGTTATGATTCTATTGGCTTCTGGACTTCTCTTATCAAGGACATGTTGGTGCAATGTCGGTGGGAGAGAAGCCTTTGATATCCATCATGATGATGGATGTTATTTTTCCTCATGTTGGGAAAAATGAATTTTGTATTCTAATTTGGAAAGGGAAGTTTGTGAGATTGTCTATCTTGGGTGATGAGACTTATCGCCAAGAAGATTGTAGGCATTTAAATGTTTGTGTACCAAGGGGATTATAAGATCTCATTGATAGGAGACATTGACAATGAATTTTGAATTAGTCAAAAAGGAATAAAATAATCCTCTACAATTTTGGAAATAAAGGATTTTGGATCTCAAGGTGTTTGTCAAGTATCATTTAGGAGGAGATTGTTGGTTCATCCTCATAATTTGATACAAACAGTATTTGACTGATGTTTTGATGTATGAAAAAACATAGATCTTAGTCATAAGTCAAGTCATTTACTTATGTAAAGTCAAGTGGACACTTATTGAAAATCAAGTCTTATACTTGACACTTTTGGCTTGATATGAATTTAAGTCATCCAACATGGGTCTTGTGGAAAGTCCAACTCATAGGACTTCTATGGAAATCACATGATTCAAAAGAAATTAAGTCTTGAGTCTTGGCACTTGGTCAATCCCTGAGATGGCATAAAGTCCAAGCGGGAGTCTTTGAAATAATAATGGGCTCCATGTAAGTCAGCGGGACTCTTGTTTAAGATCAATGTCTTGGCGGTGATAGGATTATCATGACAATAATTGATGGACATATTAAACATCATGGATGAAGTATGGATGAGAAAGGGCTCTAGGAAGGTAGGCTAATATGAGGGTGATTAGGCTATCATGGTGATGCATATAAAGGCACCATACTAAGTTAAAACCTAATTTAATGTAAATCCGATTTATCGATCTAGATCGAGTGCCATAGGGTTTGACTACGAATATAGTGCCCAGCTCATTTAGCGTAAATCAATCCCTTTATCGATCGTGATACACAAAGTCCGATCGTCATCTTTATGGTAAGTAAAAGGCTCTCAATCAGTGATCAGTTCCAATTTCTCGCCGAGTTGTTATCATCTCTAAATGAAGATGGCACTTGGTGTTGACTTTTGTTGGATAATCGGGGATATAAGAGCAATATTGAGAATCATCATGTTAGGAGTTTAAATCAAACTTTAGCAATTGGAGGATTTAAGTCTTCGGTTCTTGACATGGCGGTCTTTGTCCCATCGTCTCCACCTTGGTTCAAGCAATCCTAGCAAGCCTTTCAAAGTAGGTATTCTTTGCGTATGTTAGTCACTTAATTAGCCGTATTGGTATTTATTATAGAATAAGTATGCGAGTATTTCTCCACCCTCCAGTTTATTGATGAAAGTTTATTATATTTGTTAGTGTATTGCATGTATGATCGCTCTGAGCTCGAGCATTGGAGTAGGAACCATTGGTTGGAACCATTGGACTTATCTTTGTAGATTGTGCTTGTGTGTTATCATATGGACTTTATTTCTAGCCGCATCAATTCAAAGTTCACTTGGAATCATGAAAGATTTACTTTCCATCATGATCCATTATTAATTCACTACCAATGTGTGAGACTTTATACCTTCAACAATAGAAAATCAAACCTATTGTCAAAAAGTTAACTCATCATCAAGGCCATAAATGTATTCAGTGAACTACCATTTTGACCAAGTGAATGCCATTACCCTCTGGTTTGCAAAACCAGTGATTCATGTAGTAACATCCTATACACTAGTAATTGTAATTGGGAACCAAATTCCACTCAAACATCTCCCCTATTACAATCAAAGGTCAACAGGCCAGATCATGTCAACCATACAAATAATCTTATCGGAAGATACTTACTCGATGCCATTGACATTACTAAATTGTCATAAGTCCCTATCATAAGATAAGCCTTAAATATCCCTTATGAAAAATTCCCATCCATATCACGCATGGATATCATAGTTTACTCTAATTTGGAGTGACAAGTCCTTCAAAGTCTTGTATGATAACCAAACCAAATCAAAATATCAAGGCAAATTTAATATAACTTTCAACACTTAAATTGGATAAACCGCTCTAATACTTATAATATTTTCACCTTTATAATTCTTTCCACAAGCGATATCCTAGTAGAATATTGATCCTCATCATTGAAAGATGGGTAAACATCATTGTTAATAATCGATGGTAGTAAGTACATGATCTAGTCGCATCCTGGATGTTATATCTGAATAATAAATCAGATTGAAGAATGAATTTGAAATACAAGAATGTATCTTCCAATTTGAAATGTAAGAAATTATTGGATAATCTATATTCATCATTATGGTGAAAATCAATATTGAAAAATAGATATCATAACTACAATACATGAAATAAATGAAAGTTAAAAAAAATCTAAAGTATTTTTAAGTCAGTTTGACTTCTTGATATTGTCAACATCTCATCAAGATAGGATTCACCATTTTTTGAAAATGTAAAACTTATATTGAACCATGCTCTTAAGTCCTAGATACCCTCATTCTACCATGGATATCTTGAGATATCACATAGGATGCAACTAAATAATACCCTAATTAATCAATGTTCTTAGATCTACATCTCCTCTAGTAGATGTAAACACATGTAATTATTGAAGATTGAGCTTTTGTGAAAAACTAAACTACTATGATTTTTTAAACAACTCTTTTAAGATTGCCTTGAAGATCACAATAAATGATACAAAATGATTTTAGTGAATACAGGTAGAACCACGGCGTGCTAAAGATAGGACATCATATGCTTTGATATCAACGTATGTTATAGAAATAATAGATGTTCTTATGAGTCTAATGAGATGTCTTAAGCGTAAATCAATCTCCCGATGGCATGAAAATCCAGTAATTGATGTGAATCAGCTATCCTAATCTTCAAGATGATCTTTATATGAGATAGTGTAATCATCCACTTGAAAGGATAATCGATGGTCTTCATGAAGTCTTAAAGTCTCCTCATAAATTATCCAGGGTGAATATGATTAGCATGTCATATGTCCAATATGTCACATAATCCTTGTAGTCTTCGATTGCTCATGTGCACAAGAACAAATTGATGATCCATGTTGATCTTCATGAAGTTCCAGCTGTGGATGACAATCTGATATCTAATCAGATGGAGGCTGGATTCTAATAGTTCGACTGAACATCTACTTCGGTCTCCAACTCTTACACTTACTGGCGTCATTTCCATATATGACTCGGTCTAATCTCATGATTTATCGATTTCATTTTTGAATCTATCAATTGACTCGGCTCTTTGGGTTATAAAATGTCCATTGACATTCTTGAGCATTAGGTGTCGACCTCTGCAAGAATACAACTCTACATGTTACCTCATTACCAAATCATCCTACTTGATGCCCAAGAATTCCTTGACGAAGTCAACACAAAGTAGATGGGAGAAATACTCTCCACAAAAATTAAATTGTGATCAAGTGATATGTTATTCCTGATCTATCTTGTAGGAAGGACCTAGAAATTTTCTACCATGTAAAATGATCTTAAACTCAAGTACATTATCTCTATATAACCATATAGAATAGATAAAGTATCTCTTAATTATAGATGTGTCTAGCTCAAGGTCAAATCAGAAATCCTGAAATTGGCGATCCGCTTGATTGACTAGGAAGATCCATTCACTATCAACTAATCTTGTGTAATCTTCCATGGACTTAGTCATCTACATGATCCTCCTCAATAAAAAAATTTGATGCAAAATATAGGATTTTAGTAGCTTCTCACATCATCTCATTTATATTTGGTTTCATGCAGATTTTACTTTGTTTTCAAGACCAAATTTTCTATTTCAGGAATAGATGATCTCTGGATTGTCTTTTTGTATTTTATATGATCCATAAATAATGAGACAAAAATTTCAGCAAAGAAGACATCAAACATTTGAGATGATACCTCTTGATAGGATACCTCCATATTAATATCCTTCTCCTGTGTGGGCAGCTGGACAATAGCATGTTTCCTTACACTTGTAAAACAGATTTGAACTTTTCTAGTTGCGTCTCCAGCTTGGGGTCCATGATTATACAATATATATTCATACACACACATGCATAATCAAAATATTAAAGAATATATTCAGATCTGTAAATAAATTTAAAATAACTTTATACCTTACGATCTTCTATCGTATGTCCTATCCTTCTCGTGGACGACGTGTGGACGAAGATCCTCCACGAGTAGAAGCCTTCTAGATCGCTTTCTTCTCTACCTTGTCCGCTGCGAACAAAGAGAAGAACTCACAAATACCTTTCCTATCTAGAACCGGCCACCAAATTAGGGAATTTGGTGCAACCGCCGGCCAAGGAGCAATGGATGATGCGCTGGCCAACTTGTAAAGGAGTTGCCGCCGGCCACAAAGGAGAAAAGAAGGAGGAAGACCACCGGCCATCAATGGAAGGAGAACCGCCGGCTAAGGAAGAAGAGAAAAGCCTTAAGGATGGGCGCCGGCCAAGTATTGATGGTGGAAGTTGGGCGCCGACAACAACTAGAAGGTAGAAGAAAGTTGCCGCCCACTTTTGCTCCAAACCCTAGCCGCCCACCTCTCCAAGAGCCAAACCCTATTTCTCTAATTCAAATCCTTGATTATGCTTGCCACCCAACCCTAAGCATCTATTTATAGAATAGGTCTTAAGCCTCTTTTAATCTCCACCGTCGGATCTAGGGATTTAATCTCGACCGTCGGATCTAGGGTTTTATCCCAACCGTCGGATCTAGGGTTTAAACCCAAACGTCAGATGTAAAATTTCATCCCAACCGTCGGATCTAAGGTTTCATCCCAACCGTCGGATCTAGGGTTTTATCCCAACCGTCGGATCTAGGGATTTAATCCCAATCGTCGATTCTAGGATTTCATCCTAACCATCGGGTCTAGGGATTTAATCTCAACCGTTGGTTCTAGGTTTTGTTTTACATTCTTGGATCTAGACTTCACAAGGATTATATTAGGCTACGATAGGGACCATAAGGAGGAGTTGGGTCATGGCCACCTGATGGATCGGAACCACACAAACTTGATCCATCAATGATGTTCCATTCCACTAGAGGATCATCATTGAACTACCTCACCAACCCCCATAAACCAAAATGGGCTCCATATATTATTTGTACATTAATCTCCCCGTGTTTAAGATATCGAATGTCCGACAATTAATTGATTTACTGACCATCAATTAATTAACATCTAATTCCTCGAGTAGTACCACTCAACCTTATCATCATGTTGACTAAGTCAACCCGGTGGATTACATGATGAACCTTATGAGCTCCTCGAGGGACATCATCAACCTAATATATAGGACACGGTTTCCTCCTATAATCAGCGGCACACCATGTAAATAATATTATTTCCCAACTTAGGGCATATTGATTTAATCCATCTAAATCTCACCTTTGGTAAATCAAAGAAATAAATACTAAGTACATGTGCCCGTTATTATATCGGGATTAAGAGCATGTACAACATAATATCAGAGTCCGATTCAATTATGTAGTCGACTAAATTGAATCACCTCTATGTTGGTCCTGCTCTATACACCTAAGTGTACTAGTGTAACTCTATGTTCAAGATAAAACAATACCAAGCTACACTACAACCATGCCAATGGTTTGTCCAGAACCATCTTGGTTGTGAGCCTCTACTTATATTTTACAAGGGACTGATAACATGATCTTCTGTGCCACACCAAGCACCATGTTATCTACAATGTAAAATATTAGACAATATGCACACATATAATAAATATATAAAGTGCAAACAATGATCATGTGATTCTTATTTCAAAATAAAATGTTCATACAAAAAGAGCTAGGCTTTCAGTATACATTCCAACAATCTCCCACTTATACTAAAAGACTATGCCGTCATCACTCTGCCATACATCTGATCCCCATGTCCTCCACATGCCTATCAAATGCTTTCGCTGGAAGGGCCTTAGTGAATGGATCCGCCAGGTTATCCTCTGATGCAATCTTGGCGACAGCAACTTCTCCTCACTTTACGATCTCTCGTATAAGGTGGTACTTGCGCTCTATGTGTTTACTCGCCTTATGGGCTCGTGGTTCCTTCGAGTTTGCAACTGCACCACTATTATCACAATAAATTGTGATAGTTCTGGGCAAACCAGGAATCACATCTAAGTCCATCAAGAAGTTCCTGAGCCATACAGCTTCCTTGGCTGCCTCAGAGGCTGCCACATACTCAGCTTCCATGGTAGAGTCCGCCACGCATTTCTGCTTGACACTCCTCCATACTATGGCTCCACCTCCAAAAGTAAACACAAACCCCGAGGTAGACTTACTCTTGTCCCTATGATTGGAAATCGAATCAAGTGTAACCCGAGGACTAATTGATCTGCGGTAAACGACATATAATCCCTAGTCCTTCTCGGGTACTTGATATATGCTTTACCGCGATCCAATGTCACTGTCGAGGATTACTACGATATCTGCTAACCATGCCCAAAGCGGATATCCGGTCTAAATACATAGCATAGCATACATAAGGCTTCCTACTACTGAAGCATAAGGAACCGCCTTCATGTCCTCTATCTCCTTTGATGTTTTGGGACACATCTCTTTAGATAAAGGAACTCCATGCCTAAAAGGTAGAAAACCTTTCTTGTAGTTCTGCATGCTAAAACGAGCAAGGATAGTGTCAATGTATGAAGCTTGAGATAAGCACAACATCCTTTTCTTGCGATCCCTTATAACTTTGATCCCAAGGATGTGTCCCACTTCTCCCAAGTCCTTCATGTCAAACTGTTTGGACAACCATACCCTTACGTCTGATAACACTTTGATATTGTTGCCAACTAACAAAATGTCATCTACGTATAGTACAAGAAACACCACTACGTTTCCGTCACATCTCTTGTATACACAAGGCTCATCCGGACTTTGAATAAATCCATATGACTGGATTACCTCATCAAAGCGGATGTTCCAAGATCTAGAAGCTTGCTTCAATCCATAAATGGACCGATTAAGCTTACATACAAGATGCTCTTTGCCTTTAGCAATGAATCCCTCTGGTTGCCGCATATAGATGTTCTCCTCAAGACTTCCATTAAGGAAAGCTGTCTTGACATCCATCTGCCAAATCTCATAATCCATATGAGCAGCTATAGATAAGAGAATCCGGATAGACTTAAGCATAGCTACCGGCGAAAAGGTCTCCTCATAATCGATACCCTCTTTCTGAGTATACCCTTTCGCAACAAGCCTAGCTTTGAAGGTCTCAACCTTCCCGTCTACACCTCTCTTTCTCTTGTAGATCCACTTGCATCCAATGGTTTTTACACCATCGGGTGGCTCTACTAGCTCCCAGACCTGATTAGAATCCATAGATTCTATCTCTGAATTCATTGCTCTTTGCCAAGATACTGCATCTCTATCTTGGATTGCCTCTTCATATGTCCAGGCATCAGGTTCATGTTCACCAGGGACTAAGTCTGAAGACTCTCCCAAAAACATGAATCTCTCGGGTTGTCTAACAACCCTCCCACTACGACGAGGTGCCTCCTGTGTATGCTCTGTGACACGCGGTGCAGTGACTTGTGGTATCTCCTCTTGTACCGGTGGTACTGAAGTCGGGACTTCCCCTGTCAACTCCTCAAGAATAATTCTACTCTTGGGCTTGTGTTTCATTACATAATCCTCCTCTAGAAATCTGGCGTTCGTGCTAACGATCACCCTCTGATCTCTAGGATTATAAAACAAACCAGCTTTCATTCCCTTAGGGTAGCCAATAAACATGCACATACATGCGAGTTCCAACTTACCATCGACCTTGGCACATGTCTTTGGACTCCCATATCCGAATATGTCTCGGACTAGGCTTTTTGCCCAGTCCACAATTCTCTGAGGTAGAAGTGCGGTTAGATGGAACCAAGTTCAGAGTGTACATTGCCGTATCCAGTGCATACCCCCAGAACGAAACATGTAACTCAGAATAACTCATCATCGATATGACCATCTCCATAAGAGTCCTATTCCTTCGCTCCGCTACACCATTCTGCTGGGGTGTGCCAGGTGCAGACAATTGGGATTGAATCCTAGCCTCTGATAAGTAACTCCAAAACTCTCCCAAGTGGTACTCGCCACCACGATCAGATCGTAATGTCTTGATACTTTTACCTTGACGGTTCTCCACATCAGCCTTGAATTCTTTGAACTTGTCAAAGCATTCAGACTTGCGGCACATCAAGTAAATGTATCCATACCTTGAATAATCGTCTATAAAAGAGACGAAGTATTCAAAGCCACCTCTTGCCTGGATAGACATAGGACCACACAAATCAGAATGAACCAATTCTAACACATATTTGGCTCTATACCCCTTGGCCTTAAAAGGCCTCTTGGTCATTTTACCTTCCAAGCAAGATTCGCAGGTTGGGAGATCCTCCACCACTAATGAACCCAAAGGTCCATCAGCTATCAACCTTTGAATTCTGCTTATGTTAATATGCCAAGCCTTAGATGCCAAAGATATGTTTGGTTCATTTCTTGAAGGTTCTTTTCTCTTATTAGACTTAGAAGATGAGTTATTGATTTCTATATGCATCGTGGGAGTTTTTGGTTCAAGAGTATATAAATTGCCAACCAATGTACCAGAACAGATAATCTCCCTATTCCTTTTTATAACCACTTTGTCATTAAAAGAAACAGAATATCCATCCATAAACAATTTAGAAACTGAAATTAAATTCTTTCTAAAAGTAGGTACATAAAGACAATTTCTTAAAACCAAAATTTATTCCTATCAAAGATAAATAAGCGTCTCCCACTGCAATAGCCGCCACCTTTGAAGCATTGCCCATGAAGACGGTAATCTCTCCCTCAGCTAGTCGTCGGGTTTCCTGGAACCCCTGCAAAGTATTGCAGACATGATCAGTGGCTCCTGTATCTACACACCAGGCACTGGTAGATAACACCGCTAAACATGTTTCAACAACTAAACAAGAAGATATACCTTTGTTCTTTCGACGAGGACAGTCCGCCTTCCAATGTCCAGTCTGCTTGCAAGTGAAGCACTTGCCTTTCGGCTTCTTCACTCCCGAGGTCCCATCGCCACTTTCTTCGCCTCCACCTTGCTTCTTCTTCTTCTTACCTTTCGCTTTAGAGGAAGAAACCTTCGAGCGACCATGGCTTGAGCACTGACGAAAAAGCCCTCCGCCTGAGTTCTCACGAAGCTCCGCCAACGAATACAACCTCTTGTTCATGTTGTAGTTGAGGCGAATCGCCAAAACTCCTAAGCAGAGACTGGAGAATGATATCGACCTGGGTTTTTCCATCGATCTCAGCTCTGAGGACTTCCATCTCATTAAGATGAGCCATCATCTTGAGAACATGATCCCTAACGGGTGTTCCCTCGATCATGGTGGTCGTCATCAAGTTTCTCATTGCCTCCTGCCTAGCCGCCTACTCTGATGTCCGAAAAGTTCCTTGAGATTGAACATCATGTCATAAGTCGTGGCTATGGCTCGATGTCGATGTAAAGACATTTGACATAGATGCCAAAATGTAACACCGCGCCATCTCATCCGCCTTAACCCATTTCTTATAACGTTCTTTCTCCTTTTCATCGAGTCATCCGAGGGCTTAGAGGACAGACCTCAAGAGTACAAATTTGTACTCCCAGCTTAAGACAATATCCGTTTCTTTTTCCAATCAATGTAGTTTGGACCAAGAAGTTTGTTTTCTTTTAAAATCACAAAGAAGTGGGTTGAAAGCCATTTGAAAATCCTAAAAATCACAATGATCAAAATATTAGATTTCAAAATTATTGATTCTCAAAACAATAAAATCAAATCAACCAACACCTCAAAACACCGAGAATATCGCATGCCACGATAGTGTGGACGATACGAATTCTACATTTGTAAGAGGTTTTACCCATTAATTTTATTATCTTGTCAACCTTACTTTTGACAAATAAAATTAATAGTTGGTTCCTTCTTAGCCCTACAAATAAAAGCAAAGTGACTCTGATGGGGAGGATACTTTATTTGTATCTAAGTGTGCACCATTACACGATACTAAGGGAATTATTTTGGATTATGTGCCTTACCTCTGATGGAAGTACACATGCTCCTAGATAATTTCCTATAACCATTATTTGACCTAGTGATCCGCAAACAAACCCATCCTGGGAGGAAGGCACTCAGAGCCAACGCACAAGTTTGTTGCATCACACGTCAAATTGTAATGGAGGTCATGGAATTAAATAAAATATCCCTCTCCCACTTAGTAAATTTCAAATGAGGAATTTTAAATCATACACAACATGCATATAAAACAAATAAGCAATAAATATGGAAAAAATAGAATTTTTCCAACTATTATGGCATTGTCCTCCAATATGCATCCCGTCGTGTCGCCACCTCGTCCGCTCCATCTTTCCGCGCAAGTCACCAAAGAGTTCCGAGCCGAGATAAATCATTTTATTTACATCCATCGATCCTATACTCCACGAAGGAGTGTACAAATAATCTAGATCGAAAGTAAACTAAAATGATTGGCTAAACAATGTCGTATTTAATTATAAAAATTAAATACTAATCTAGCCTCGTCAACTCCGAGGATTCAAATAATAAATTTTTACACACATCCATTCACATACACACACATGGCCATAATAGTCGGATCATATGCCTGCAACCAAAGAGTTAAACTACGCATATCCTACTATTATCCGGCACATATAATATATGAAAAAAGTGCATAAAAAATTAACCGAATCCAAAACACACAAAACCGGAAACCGTGGCTCTGATACCAATTTCAGGTGGATGCTTCGGAGGCTCATTGGCTCCCATGTCCCCGGATTAAAATTTTCACTAATGAAAGAATCAATCCGGATGGGATGAGCTTCCTTAGCACAACCTATTCGTTGTCGTGCTAACAACTTGAGTGGTCGCTTGAACAAACTAGTTATTCAAGCAACACAACTCTTCTAGTTGGTTAGTCGCGGAAGAGACGACGGACGGATCGCCGGTTTTTGTGTTTGTCTTCGGGGTCCATGATTATACAATATATATTCATACACACACATGCATAATCAAAATATTAAAGAATATATTCAGATCTGTAAATAAAGTTAAAATAACTTTATACCTTACGATCTTCTATTGTATGTCCTATCCTTCTCGTGGACGACGTGTGGACGAAGATCCTCCACGAGTAGAAGCCTTCTAGATCGATTTCTTCTTTACCTTGTCCACTGCGAACAAAGAGAAGAACTCACAAATACCTTTCCTATCTAGAACCGGCCACCAAATTACCAAGGAATGAGTGGATGATGCACGGCCACCAAATGAATGGAAACCACGGCCACCAAGGAGAAAAGAAGGAGGAAGACCACCGCCACCAATGGAAGGAGAACCGCGGCTAAGGAAGAAGAGAGCCTTAAGGATGGGCGCCGGCCAAGTATTGATGGTGGAAGTTGGGCGCCGGCAACAACTAGAAGGTAGAAGAAAGTTGCCGCCCACTTTTGCTCCAAACCCTAGCCGCCCACCTCTCCAAGAGCCAAACCCTAATTCTCTAATTCAAATCCTTGATTATGCTTGCCGTCCAACCCTAAGCATCTATTTATAGAATAGGGCTTAAGCCTCCTTTAATCTCCACCGTCGGATCTAGGGATTTAATCTCGACCGTCGGATCTAGGGTTTTATCCCAACCGTCGGATCTAGGGTTTAATCCCAACCATCGGATCTAGGATTTCATCCCAACCGTCGGATCTAAGGTTTCATCCCAACCGTCGGATCTAGGATTTTATCCCAACCGTCGGATCTAGGGATTTAATCCCAATCGTCGATTCTAGGATTTCATCCTAACCATCGGATCTAGGGATTTAATCCCAACCGTTGGTTCTAGGTTTTGTTTTACATTCTTGGATCTAGACTTCACAAGGATTATATTAGGCTACGATAGGGACCATAAGGAGGAGTTGGGTCTTGGCCACCCGATGGATCGGAACCACACAAACTTGATCCATCAATGATGTTCCATTCCACTAGAGGATCATCATTGAACTACATCACCAACCCCCATAAATCAATATGGGCTCCATATATTATTTGTACATTAATCTCCCCATGTTTAAGATATCGAATGTCCGACAATTAATTGATTTACTGACCATCAATTAATTAACATCTAATTCCTCGAGTAGTACCACTCAACCTTATCATCATGTTGACTAAGTCAACCAGCTGGATTTACATGATGAACCTTATGAGCTCCTCAAGGGGACATCATCAACCTAATATATAGGACACGGTTTCCTCCTATAATCAACGGCACACCATGTAAATAATATTATTTCCCAACTTACCGGGCATATTGATTTAATCCATCTAAATCTCACCCACTGGTAAATCAAAGAAATAAATACTAAGTACATGTGCCCATTATTATATCGGGATTAAGAGCATATACAACATAATATCTGAGGTCCGATTCAACTTTATAGTCAGCACTAAATTGAATCACCTCTATGTCGGTCCTACTCAATACACCTAAGTGTACTAGTGTAACTCTATGTTCAAGATAAAACAATACCAAGCTACACTACAACCATGCCAATGGTTTGTCCAAAACCATCTTGGTTGTGAGCCTCTAATATTTTACAAGGAACTGATAACATGATCTTCTGTGCCACACCAAACACCATGTTATCTACAATGTAAAATATTAGACAATATGCACACATATAATAAATATATAAAGTGCAAACAATGATCATGTGATTCTTATTTCAAAATAAAATGTTCATACAAAAAGAGCTAGGCTTTCAGTATACATTCCAACAAAGACCCGAACTGACACTTGGAGTCATTCTTGGAAATCTGCTCGACGATGAAGATAAATGGAGTCCCTACAGATGCGATCCGCCTGAGCCTATTCCCATTCTCATTGCGGGATAAGGCTAAGGCATGACTTCACTCCCTTCCTTTGGGAAGCATTACTACATGGGAGAAATGTTAGCAGCAGTTTTTGAACAAATACTTCCCACCAAGCAAAATTGCTCACATGCGCCATCTAATCACAAGCTTTCGTCAGAAGGAGGGGGACTCCCTTTTTGAAGCCTGGATCGCTACAAGGGGCTACTTTACCAATACCCCCACCATGGACTGGAAAGGTGGTTGGTGATCCACATCTTCTACAATGGAATCATGTACGCCACAAAGATGTCCCTAGCTTCTTTCACAAAAGGAACACTTATGAATAAGACCATAGAGGAAGCTGAGGAGCTAATAGTGTTGGGAAAAACCAGATCGTGATGTTCACAACATCACAGGTGAATAATTCTCACAACCGCAGTGAATACAATATATAAATCGGATCCCACCAGAGATCCATGCAAAAAGATACAAATCATTTTTCTTAATCTTATCTAGAAGAAAAGATATACCTTTGATGCATGCCCTTCTTAATCCCGCTAATCCAAACGCTGTCGGATCTCAATACGGTAAGGATAATCGTATCTCTAAGGTATCCACACTGACACTCAGTAGTTTTGGAGTCACGTTGTGCTAGCAACCCTAGTAAACGCCAAGAACCATTGCGAAAGAAGAAGGAGAGAAAGGAAGAGAGAACTCTTTCTCTTTTTCTGGCTTTGCACATTAGAACTTGCCAAAAAATCATTTGCTTTCACGTTGAAAGCATTTTAAGCCACTAGCAACCCTTGCCATTAATTCCTCTTAAAGTCTCTTTATTAAGAAGACTTTTAATCTCCTAATGAATACTATGACCCTTGGTATTCCTCTTCATCATGAATACCATGACCCTTGGTATTCCATGCATGATTAATCTTCCATGGTTTAACTTGAGTCTAACTCAAGTTTAACCAGTTTGAGTCCAACTCAAGTCTTGGCCATATGCTCAATTGTTCTTTTAGTCCAACTAAAAGAAACCACCTCCAAAAAAGAATGTCATTTGTGTGTGACCCAATAGGTTCTTGTAACGTTGGCAATGTATCTAAAACCATTTAGATACATAAGCAATGACCGGCATCTAGCAATATATCATTGCTACCCAAGCTACAAGAAAGTTGAGATCTGATAACCTTTCCATGACCATTATCATGTATGATGGTGTCCTTCTATCCTTGATATCTTAGATCAATCAATGAGGCATAGATCGTGTCATCCCCTTATCGATCTTTATGTTTCTTGATCCCTAGTAGAATCACTCAAACAAATGAGCTCAATATCTCATATTGACTTATTTGAGCATGACCATGCATTTCGTGGTCATACTCTATCAAGAGGCCAAAGATATCACTCCCGTCATATGGGAGGGATAGATCCCATCTACATCACTCACATCTCTTCGCATAATTTGTTACATACCCAGTAATCGCCGTTATAGTGCACTCTATTACGGTGTGATGTTAGATGATACCAAAGTACATAACTCCTTATGTAGGGAACTGTAGTGACTTCTGGTCTAAGGACTATTCATACTAATAGTCACATGAGAAAGTATATGACACTCGTATAATGATCCATGACACTTTCTCATGGTGGGTCAATTCAGTACATATATTCTCCAATATATATACCCATGTGTCAATGTGATATCACATATCCACAACTTGTGAGATCAAGTCATCCATTGACCTACATGCTAGTCTCAATGTATCAATATATCCCTTTGTCTATTATTACAATACTTGACTAGGAATGTTTAAGAATAGTGTTCTCTACAACTTCTCATAATCAATTCTACCAATTGATATACTGTAAATTAGAACCTACTATTCAAGGGAATTATTATATATATTTACTGGAACACACATAAAGTATATATAATAATTAATCTTTGCCTGTTATTAATAAAATATGATACATATGATCCCTAATCAATCATCTCATGATTGACACTAAGGGTTGACACTAACAAATAGAAGAGGTGGCCCTGAACCACAATCAATGGGCTTCCGAACGTGGTCACCCAGCTCCTGCAGCGGGACGATATGCTATTAACTCCGTGGATGACCTAATAGCGAGAATGGACGCATTTAGTAGATGATTCGACTCTTTAAATCCTGCATCTGCATGTGTGGCTATTGACATTGGAGAAGGAGCACCAGCATATCGGGTGTTAGTAATATATGAGAGATGTCCTAAGACAATCGCCTTATGTATGAACCATTTATATGATAAATGAAGATTCACTATTTGAGTATACATGTTTTATGTATTTGATTGGATCTTAAACTCATTTACTGAATGTCCACAATACGATTCACAGCATGAGAGAATTTGTGATTGGATCACAACTAGTGAGTATCTCTACATGTGTAATTGTGATGTATCGGAATTATCCCTAGTCGATGAATTGATGGATTTGGACACCATCAATTCTATCGAGACTAGCACGAGGTATACTCCTTGGTATATCCAAGCAGCTGATTCTCACTGGCTGGAGACATAGTGATGTCCGGAGTTAATCGTGGATGCTAGTTATGGTAACTAGTTCATTGGAGTGACGGTAGTAAGACTTCATATGGTTCTCTGCATATATAGATATGTCAATGAAGTTCTTACTGTAGCTTAAGTGCGATGTTCCTTTGACTTGCGGTATTCAAGTCATCTTGATCATGGAGACTTATGCTTTGACATCTTAAGCAAACATCTCTATAGAGATGTGGACCCGGGATGATTGGGTATAAGTCGAAGTGATCGAAGGTGTTTGAATAGCCTATAAAGGATTCACCACTCCTTGCGAGGAGATGTATACCCATGGCCTCTCGTCGGATTGTTACTAAAGTCTTTGGCCAAAGCATTACATGTTTAGAGTAAGGTACTCTTCGATACATGTGCAGTAACTAGAATCCGTAGGGCGAGGAAATGATACTTGGGCTAGGTGTGACGTAGTCAGCCTTGTGGGGACTGACACTATAGACCATGTCCTGAACCAAGTGGGTATAAGATGAGTGAAGGGAATGTGGCACGATTCATTCGAGCTGCTGAAGGGTTTCAGAAATAGTTCTGGATCAACCGTTGATCTTTTCGGTTAATTAGGATCATGATGTACTACTAGGTGCCACTCATGATCGTTCTATAATTAATAGTTAATTATAGACGGCCAACATAAACCGAGAACCTATTTGGTCACACTCACAACGAGCATAATCCGAAGGATTTAAAACGAGCTTGAGAATGAGATTCTCAGACCGAGAGAAACTATGTTTGGTTGGACCAAACATGGAGCGAGCATGAAATCGTTTCAGTCGCAATGGAAGCGTGGATGAGCCATGTCTTATGAAGACATAATGGATGAACCAAAATGGTTTGGTTCTAATGCAAAGGAGGAGAATAAACCAAAGGGTTTGGTTTATTTTAAACGAATGAACCAAAAGTTGGTTCGGTTCGTTTTAACTTAAAATAAACCATCATGGTTTGGTTTATTTTAACTTATCTTAATGGAGCGGGTTAACGGGCCTAATGGTTATGATCCAATAACCATTAAGAGAATTAGTTCTCTATAAAAGAGGGCTTAAGGGATAATTAAGCCCTAATCCAAAACCCTAGCCCTAAGATTGCCGCCCACCTCCTCCTTGGAGTTCACGACGCCAACCTCCATTGCCGCCCAGCTCTTGTGCCGCCGTCCAAGTCCTTGCCGGCATCCAAGCTTCAGTCGGTGATCCTCCGGCGACCCTCCGGTGATCTTCCTAGGCTTCGGTGAAAAGGTGAGCACTTGGCTTCCTTGTTTTGGCCGGCGCCTACTCCTCCACCAAAGCTGTCCAGTTTTCTGGACAGCTTGTTCTCCTCTCGTCGGAGTGTCATTTGGACGACGGTTTGAGCTCCGACAGCGGCTAAACTACCGGGGATTCGATCTCCGGTAATCCTCTGAGGTGGAGGACAAAGGATTCGTCAATCGGTTGATGAATACCTCTCCGGAGAAGCGAGTTTTGAGGACTCATTTTGGATCCGAATTTGGATTCGGATCGTGATCATCTCTCGATCACATCGTCTTCAACACGAGGCTAGTAACCCGTACGAAGAAGAAGCTCGTGGCTTAGCGAAGTCATCCTAAGAATACTCGGCGTGGATACGGATAGAGATGATTCTAGCGAGGATCGTTCCGGTTGATGCCGTTCCCGCTACACGTAATACGAAAGGTATAACGTAGATAAATTTCCTTTTATTGCAAATTTAAATTTACGGTTATGTCTACACTTGTTGTAATATGCATGCGTGTATTGTGTGTGTTGTAATAAATGTAGATTTATTATTTTTATTGCTTCCGCTGTGTTCATGTTTACGAAACGTGATCGAACACACACACGCCACGGTGCCGGAAACCCAACAGTGGTATCAGAGCCCAGGTTGTGTTTCGACATAATCGTAAAATGGTTTGGCGATAGTCATAATGTATTTCTGGAAATTTTCTAATTTTGGAAATTTAGAAGTATTTATGGAAATTTTTCAATTTTGGAAAGTCTAGATGTATTTATGGAAATCTTCCACTTTTGGAAAGTTGGAAGTATTTATGGAAATTGATATTTTCCATAAATAAAATATTTGATTAGATTTTGGAAATTTGTTTCCTAATTTAATCATGATTTGATTTGGGAAATCAAATCTTAAAATATTTTATTTCCATGAGTAGTTTTAATGATTTAGGAAATTAGTTTCCTAAATAGATTTTCCTTAATCAAATAATTCCATGAATAAAATATGTGATTAGATTTGGAAATTTGTTTCCTAATTTAATTATGATTTGATTTGGAGAATCAAATCTTAAATATATTTTATTTCCATAAATAGTTATGACATATAAGGAAATATATACATGACATAATTGTATGTCATGTAATTGCATTAGATGCATAACATTATGCCATGCGTGTCGTGACATGTAGATGTATGCCATGTATGTCATGCCATGTAGATAATAGTTATTTGCATGCAAAGAGGATGAGACATAAAAACCCTTAAACAATATTAAAGCCTACACCTTCCATTAATATGGTTAGAACCAGAGTTCCATTTCTTGTTTGGGTTGTTGGACTCTCTCCAAGCCCTACGAACCCAACATGTTCAAACCATGGAATAGTTTAATACTAATATGGTAAGAGTCAGAGGTCAATCGTTAGCTTTGGTTGTTGACTCTCTCCAAGCTGGGCTAATTGGTTGAATGCGCTCTAACCATATTAAAACTATGTCCCGATTAATGGGTTGGCTTTAACCTGGAGCATCGGCTTGTTGGACTCTCTCCAAGGTCGATGTAAAGGGAGGTGAAGTTGGGTGCTATGCATATGATGCATACTTGTTAATGTGTTAACAACGATGTGTGAACATTCAATTAGTTGATAGCACATTGTGATAGTTGCATATACGTGATATGCAATCGTATAGATGATACCTACCGTTAGTTATGAATGGCTTGTTGGACTCTCTCCAAGGTTGTTCATAACTATGATGGATATCAGCCCATTCGGAGATGGACCTACGATCTCCCGAAGTGATTTTGGGGTTTTTGAAATTCAAAAAATGAATGGGATTTATAAATGTATATTGATGCATTTTAAAATCATTTTCTCATATATGCTCGTTTTGTATTTCTAGGTCAATAAATTGATCATGACGTCTTTGAATTTGCGCACTATTTTGGATTCGAACAAACTGACTGGGCCTAACTTCCTGGATTGGCTTAGAAACCTGAGAATTGTTCTCAAGGCGGAAAAGCTTGCATATGTCCTTGAAGAGCCTCTTCCTGACCGTCCTAAGGACGATGCAACTCTAGACCAAATGTTGGTCTATCAGAAGCATGTGGCAGATTCTGAGCTGGCGAGTTGCATCATGCTAGCGGCGATGGTACCTGAGCTGCAAAAGCAGCATGAGCATATGGATGCTAATACTATAGTCTTCCATCTTCATGAGTTGTTCGATGAGCAAGCGAGATCCGAAAGGTTCGAGGTCTCTAGGCTCCTCTTCACCACGAAGATGCAAGAAGGTTCGTCTGTAGTGCAGTTTGTGCTAAAGATGAACGGGTACATCGAGCGGCTAGCCACCCTCGGTTTTGTGATGGATCATGAGTTAAGTATTGACTTAATTCTGCATTGTTTGCCCAAGAGTTTCTCACAATTTGTGATGAACTATCGAATGAACAAATTAGAATCCACCATTCCCGAGCTCCTCAATATGCTGAAGACTGTGGAGCCTTCTGTGAAGCTTGAGGAGAAGGCGGTTCTGTTAGTTGATTCCTCAAAGAAAGGTTCTAAGAGGAAGACAAAAGAACACAAGAAAGGAAAGAAGAAAATGGCAAAGAAGGCAGAACCAGCGAAAAAGGGCACTTGCCATCACTGTGGCAAGGAAGGCCACTGGCGAAGAAACTGCAAGATTTATCTTGAGTCCATGAAGAAGAAGAAGGCATCTGATGCCCCATCCTCTTCAGGTATCTTCGTTATTGATTGTCATTCTATTTCCTTAGACACTTGGGTATTGGATACTGGGTGTGGCTCACATATATGTAATGACATACAGGGGCTAAGGAATAGAAGAAGACTTGTCAGAGGGGAGTCAAATTTGTGAGTTGGCAATGGAGCAAAGGTTGCTGCTGTCGCCATCGAAACTTATTTGCTGAAGCTCCCTAGTGGACTAGCCTTAGAACTGGACAATTTCTATAATGTTCCTTCTCTAATAAAGAACATTGTTTCTATTTCCTGCTTAAATAGAAATGGTTTCCATTTGACGTTTAGTAACAATTCTTGTTATATAACTTTGAATGGCGTACTTTATGGAACTGGAACTTTGAGTAATGGCATTTATACGTTGGACGTATCCAGTGACATTTTCAATATCGAAGCGAGTAACACGCGTGCTCGAAAGGATAATCAAATAGACTCCTATATGTGGCATTGTCGTCTTGGCCATATAAGCAAGAAACGCATGTCCAAATTACACCGATGTGGAATTCTGGAATCGTTTGAATTGGATTCATACGATACATGGGAATCATGCTTAAAAGGCAAGATGACTAAGTTACCTTTTACTGGAAAAGGTGAACGAGTGGGAGAGTTACTAGGTCTAATACATACTGATGTATGTGGACCTATGTCAACTCAAGCTTTAGGAGGCTATAGCTACTTCATTACCTTCACCGATGATCACTCACGATTTGGGTATGTGTTCTTAATGAAACACAAGTCTGAAGCCTTTGAAAGGTTCAAAGAATTCAGAAATGAAGTAGAGAAACAACATGACAAGTGTATTAAAATACTTCGATCAGATTGAGGTGGTGAATACTTGAGTCAGGAGTTTCTTGATTACCTAAGAGACAATGGTATATTGTCTCAATGGACTCCGCCATATACACCACAGCATAATGGTGTATCTGAGAGGCGTAACCGGACCTTGTTGGACATGGTCAGGTCAATGATGAATCATGCGACTCTTCCCAAGTCCTTTTGGGGCTATGCACTTCAGACAACTGTTTACTTGTTAAACAGAATGCCTACCAAGGTAGTCTCAACTACTCAATATGAGATATGGAATGGTAAGAAACCTCATGTATCTTACTTGAAGATATGGGGTTGTCCTGCTTATGTGAAGCGGACTGTATCAGACAAATTGGATGCTAAGTCTGATAAATGTCTATTTGTTGAATACCCTAAGGAAACAAGGGGTTACCAATTCTATCATCCTGTGGAACAAAAGGTGTTTGTTTCAAGGCATGCTGTGTTTCTAGAGAAAGAGTTTCTCTTGCAAGAAAACAGTGGGAGTGTCGAGCTTGAGGAGGCTCGAGAGACTCAAATAGACATTAATGAGATACCTAGTGAAGCCAACAACGGTAGGCAACTCATAGTGATGAGCAATCAATTTGGACCTATTGTAACACCACATCTTCGTAGATCACGGTAGAACACGCAATATTCACGAGAGATATGGATTTCGTAAGTGAATCGAGCACGTGTTACTCATTGATGATGAGAGCCTACAGTTATGAAGAAGTCTTGACAAGTTCAGAAAGGGATAAGTGGCTTGGTGCCATGAAGTGAATTGATTCCATGTATGAAAACCAAGTTTGGAACTTGGTTGACCCACTGAAGGATAAAGCCTATAGGATGCAAGTGGGTTTCAAGAAGAAAACCGACATGGATGGTAATGTGATTACCTATAAGGCTAGATTGGTGGCGAAAGGATATCATCAAAAACAAGGTGTTGATTATGGAAACCTATTACTGTAGCTATGCTTAAATCCATTCGGATGCTCCCTGGCCATTATGATTATGAGATATGGCGGATGGATGTGAAAATAGCTTTCCTTAATGGAAACGCTCGAGGGCGTGTATATGATACGACTGAGGTTTCACATCGGTTGATAAAACCAAGGTATGCAAATTGCGACGGTCCATTTATGGATTGAAGCAAGCATCCAGGAGCTAGAATATCCGTTTTGATGAGACCACCAAAAAGTTTGATTTCTCACAAAATCCAGACGAACCTTGTGTGTACAAGAAGGTTAGTGGGAGTGCAGTCGTGTTCCTAGTATTGTATGTCGATGACATATTACTTATAGGAAACGATATTTCAATCTTACTGATCGATTAAGGTTTGGTTATCCAAGACATTCTCCATGAAAGACACAGGAGAAGCAACCTACATCCTCGGGATTAAGATCTATAGAGATAGATCGAACGGTTGCTTGGTCTTTCGCGATCTACATATATAGACCGAAGTGCTAAAGAGGTTTAGCATGTCGTAATCCAAGAAAGGTTTCCTACCCATCGGGCATGAGGTACACCTTTGAAGTCTATGTGTCCGCCGAGAAGACGAGAGGATTTGCATGAGTAAGATTCCCTATGTATCCGCAATAGGATCTATCATGCATGCTATGTTATGTACGAGGCCCGATGTATCGTATGCTCTGAGTGTCACGGCGGATACCGGTCACGATCTAGGAATGGATCATTGGGTGGTGTTAAGGCGATCCTTAAGTACTTAAGAGGACTAAGGATGTGTCTTAATATATGGAGAAGGGTACATGGTGATACGTGGGTATACGGATTGCCACCTCCGCATGCATAAGGATGATTCCATGTCTCGTCCGGGTATGTATTCACCTAGAATGGAGGCGCAATAAGTTGGAAAGGTTCCAAGCTTGACACTATAGCGGATTCGCCACTAAGTAATACGCTGCAGCTGAAGCAAGAAGGAAGCGGTTTGGATCAAGAAGTTCATCTATGAACTTGATGTGGTCTCATCAACAATCTAAACATGTGCTTCGCCGCTATCATCTGATCGAGAGATCAATGAGGAACGAAATACAAATCGAGAAAATTCCCGATGAAAGGAACTTAGCGGATCCCTTGACTAAGGCATTACCTCAAAATAAGTTTGAGGGTCATGTTCGAGCTTATGGTATTGGATACCGTAGCGATTGGCATTAGGCCAAGTGGGAGTCTGTTAGTAATATATGAGAGATGTCCTAAGGCAATCGCCTTATGTATGAACCATTTATATGATAAATGAAGATTCACTATTTGAGTATACATGTTTTATGTATTTGATTGATCTTAAACTCATTTATCAATGTCCACGATACGATTCACAAAGATGAGAGAATTTGTGATTGGATCACAACTAGTGAGTATCTCTACATGTGTAATTGTGATGTATCGGAATTATCCCTAGTCGATGAATTGATGGATTTGGACACCATCAATTCTGTCGAGACTAGCACGAGGTATACTCCTTGGTATATCCAAGCAGCTGATTCTCACTGGCTGGAGAGATAGTGATGTCCGGAGTTAATCGTGGATGCTAGTTATGGTAACTAGTTCATTGGAGTGACCAGCCGTAAGACTTCATATGGTTCTCTGCATATATAGATATGTCAATGAAGTTCTTACTGTAGCTTAAGTGCGATGTTCCTTTCGACTATGGTATTCAAGTCATCTTGATCATGGAGACTTATGCTTTGACATCTTAAGCAAACATCTCTAAGGAGATGTGGACCCGGGATGATTGGGTATAAGTCGAAGTGATCAAAGGTGTTTGAATAGCCTATAAAGGATTCACCACTCCTTGCGAGGAGATGTATACCCATGGCCTCTCGTCGGATTGTTACTAAAGTCTTTGGCCAAAGCATTACATGTTTAGAGTAAGGTACTCTTCGATACATGTGCAGTAACTAGAATTTGTAGGACGAGGAAATGATACTTGGGCTAGGTGTGAAGTAGTCAGCCTAGTGGGGACTGACACTATAGACCATGTCCTGAACCAAGTGGGTATAAGATGAGTGAAGGGAATGGGGCACGATTCATTCGAGCTGCTGAAGGGTTTCAGAAATAGTTCTGGATCAACCGTTGATCTTTTCGGTTAATTGGGGATCATGATGTACTACTAGGTGCCACTCATGATCGTTCTATAATTAATAGTTAATTATAGACGGCCAACATAAACCGAGAACCTATTTGGTCACACGCACAACGAGCGTAATCCGAAGGATTTAAAACGAGCTTGAGAATGAGATTCTCTGACCGGGAGAAACTATGTTTGGTTGGACCAAACATGGAGCGAGCATGAAATCGTTTCAGTCGCAATGGAAGCGTGGATGAGCCATGTCTTATGAAGACATAATGGATGAACCAAAATGGTTTTGTTCTAATCCAATGGAGGAGAATAAACCAAAGGGTTTGGTTTATTTTAAACGAATGAACCAAAAGTTGGTTCGGTTCATTTTAACTTAAAATAAACCATCATGGTTTGGTTTATTTTAACTTATCTTAATGGAGCGGGTTAACGGACCTAATCATTATGATCCAATAACCATTAAGAGAATTAGTTCTCTATAAAAGAGGGCTTAAGGGATAATTAAGCCCTAATCCAAAACCCTAGCCCTAAGATTGCCGCCCACCTCCTCCTTGGAGTTCACGGCGCCAACCTCCATTGCCGCCCAGCTCTTGTGCCGCCGTCCAAGTCCTTGCCGGCGTCCAAGCTTCAGCCGGTGATCCTCCGGCGACCCTCCGGTGATCTTCCTAGGCTTCGGTGAAAAGGTGAGCACTTGGCTTCCTTGTTTTGGCCGGCGCCTACTCCTCCACCAAAGCTGTCCAGTTTTCTGGACAGCTTGTTCTCCTCTCGTCGGAGCGTCGTTTGGACGACGGTTTGAGCTCCGACAGCGGCTAAACTACCGGGGATTCGATCTCCGGTAATCCTCTGAGGTGGAGGACGAAGGATTCGTCAATCGGTTGACGAATACCTCTCCGGAGAAGCGAGTTTTGAGGACTCGTTTTGGATCCGAATTTGGATTCGGATCGTGATCATCTCTCGATCACGTCGTCTTCTACACGAGGCTAGTATCCTATACGAAGACGAAGCTCGTGGCTTAGCGAAGTCATCCTAAGGATACTCGGCGTGGATACGGATAGAGACGATTCTAGCGAGGATCGTTCCGGTTGATGCCGTTCCCGCTACACGTAATACGAAAGGTATAACGTAGATAAATTTCCTTTTATTGCAAATTTAAATTTACGGTTATGTCTACACTTGTTGTAATATGCATGTGTGTGTTGTGTGTGTTGTAATAAATGTAGATTTATTATTTTTATTGCTTCCGCTGTGTTCATGTTTACGAAACGTGATCGAACACACACACGCCGCGGTGCCGGAAACCCAACATCGGGAGGACTACTATGGAGTGCAGGGTGGCTTAGAAGAGCAGATTGAACATTGTGATGCAGTTGGGAACTACAATCAAAGGCTCAATAACCCATTCTTCAGTACTTACAACCCCGGATGAAAGAACCACCCAAACTTTTTCTATCGGAATGACTCGGGGAACTTCCAACCATCAGAAGAATATGGGCAGCAGCAACAACAGAAGTCTATGTTAGAATTGTTGATGGAAGACTTCATTGCTACCCAAACGAAGGCCAATGAAGAGTTTCGTTTCCAACATCAAAAAATAGAGGAGTCACTCAGAGACATGAAATCCACTGTTGATGGTCTTACAAGTCACACAAGGATGTTGGAGACATAAGTGGCCTAGATAGCCCAAACCGCATCGCAACCCATGGATAGCTCTCTAGCATTACCCGAGCTGGGTAAATTTAAGGAAGAAGGAGGGTGCAGCGAGAAAGGAACATAAAGAAATAGATTCACCAAGGGGTGTTCAGCCATGATTTCCACCCTACTAGACCAAGATGAAATTGAAGATAGAATTCCACCCCAGCTTGAGGACCCTGGTGAATTTGTTATCCCTTGCTTGATTTATGGGGAAAGCTTCGATAAAGCATTGTGTGACTTAGGGTCATCTGTAAGCATAATGCCCTATGCATTCTACCTAGAGATGAGACTAGGAAGTATACAACCAACGGGCATAGGCATTCTCATGGCGGATGACACGATCAAGACGCCCGTTGGCATGTTAAAACATGTGCCTGTGGTTGTCGAGAACTTTGTGATACATACAAATTTTCTTATACTCGACACAAGTCCAGACCCCCAGAATTCCATCATCTTGGGAAGGCCCTTTCTGGCAACTGCGGGGGCGTGCATAGATGTAAAGGCACACCAGATATCCTTAGAGGTAGATGGGGAGATCATCATTTTTAGCCTATCAGAGTGTAGATCTCTTTACCTAGATGACTTTACTTTGGATAAAGCCGATCCCACCGAATGTAGACGCCAAGACGGATGAATGGAGGTTCACAAAACCTCCAGAGCCAAGTTAATAATGGAGTGTGGTCGAGCTAAACGATCTTAAACAAATCACTTCTTGGGAGGCAACCCAAGTTTAGTTTTTAGGTTTTCTTTTGATTGTATTGCATTCATTTGGTTAATTTGAACTTTGATTTCCATTTCGTTTAGCATTAGGACAAAAAAGAACTTGCTAGGTAAAAATAAAATTCAATTTTAGCTTACACGGTGAAGCGTGTGAGAAAATTTGGACCATTGTGCTCAAAAGGAGAGAAATAGGGGATACACGACCTATCCATGTATTTTCCCATGGTCGTGCCTGACCAACTCGAGGCACATATGGCCTGGTCATGTGTTTTCACACGGCCGTATCGTGCGAGGTTAAAAAGGGTATGCCGTGCATTTTTGCCCCAAATGCGTCATGTGTTTTGATTTTTCTTGCCCTAGTCGTGTGGATCCTTGTTCCCACCACCTAGAAGCTTTTCCAACCTTCAAGGAAGCAAAAAGAAGTGAAGATGAGAAGGACAAAGCAAGTGGCAGCTCGATCCGGTGCTTCGGAGTAATGAGCAAGAAGAATCGATGCCCCTCAAGATCCGAAGGAGGGTAATGCTCTTCCAACCCTTCTTTTTCACAACAATGAGCATAGAGATAGATATAACATGCTTTCTACTCGTAAAATCACTGCAACTAGGAATCTTGATGAAGATTTACTAGAATCCTTAGGGTTGTTTGGTGACATTCAAGCCCTATTTGCAAAAATGGGGTGGGAAGAGATAATGAGAATAAGACACCCAACATACCCTAGGATAGTTTTAGAATTTTTGAGTTCCTTAGAAGCTGAAGTTTTAACGGGTAGAGAGAGCGAAGAGGGTAGGATTACCTTTAGGATATTTAACATTGAGCATGAATGGGCACTACACCAATGGAACTCATGCTTTGGCTTATCGAGTGGGGGAGAGAGAAGAACTCCTATAGGGTTCAACTCTCGAATCTTTCAGACTAAATTGTTGGAATGTTGGTGTCCAGCTAAAGGGGGTGAATAGCCCTCTTTCGTCGTATGGTGGGATTTACTCATTGATTGCTTGTCTACAAATTCATTAGCGCAAGTGGAAATATAAACAATAAAGACAAAGCAATAAGTAAAAGAAATCAAACGCTAACACGGCGATGTAACATGGTTCACGGCCTTGCCGCTAATCTACGACCCGATTCGTCCAAGTTGAATCATGCCTTAAACCTTCCACTAATCTCTCCTTTGCACAAAGCTAGGTGGAGGTAACCTTTCCTTACACCAATTCTCTCCTCTTGCAATAAGATGAAAATAAGCTCAAGGAAGAGGATGGGAAACGTTTGGGCACTTGAGAAGATGTTTTGAGTAGAAGCATTAGGCTCCCCAAGTGTCCAAAGGCCCCATTTTATAGAGAAGAACTCATTCTTCCCATTGGGCGCCTGGCAGTCGACTGATGCCCCGATCAGTCGACTGCTCCTGTAGCCGTTGCCCAATAACGGCTTCTTCCACATTGGATTTCATCCAACGGCTCCCACATCAGTCGATTGATTATCCCATCAGTCGACTGATGGAGCTAACAGTCGAGTGCCGAAAGCGAGCACTCGACTAATCAACATTCTGTGTCCGAAACCCTTGCGATCAGTCGACTGTTGCCATCAGCAGTCGACTGATGGTTTCGACAGTCGACTGCCATCCCTTGGTAGTCGACTGCTAGGACACAAACCTGACTCGAACACCTGTCAAGTCACAGTCGACTTGGAGTAGTCGACTGCCATGTCATGGGAGTCGACTGATGTCGGGAAATCCAATCCGACACTTAGCCAAATGGCCAAGTTTCACCTACGATCTACCCCATCCCGGGTTACGATCGCTCACTCTCATTCCCTTGGAGTCCCTCGCCTTCGAAGTTGTCTTCGTCTAGCCACGTCCCTTGGATGTACCAAGCGCACGACTTCGTAGTGCCATCCTTCGTGTCTCGCCCTGAAGTCTACTTCCTCCGGCTTCACTCCAATGCTCCTCGTCCGGCGGTCCCTCGGATGCACCAAGCGCACGACTTCCATAATGCATCTTTCACCGACTCAAGGACCGAGTCATGAGAGGTGAAACTCGCCAATGCTCCATATGCGAATTACTAAGTCCTGCACGACTTCAATGCACATATTAAATCCATATCAAACCTAACTTAAACCCTTTGCCACACACATCAAAACCATATCACTAGGTTGATTGCCCTAACAATCTCCCCCTTTTTGATGTGTGGCAATCGGTTTAAGTTAGGTAAAAATAATTTCATAAAAACATAAGGCAAGAAAGCATGTAAATAATATGAGTATGAAAACTAACCCTTAAGACATGCAAAATTTTTCCTTGTAGCATGATTAACTTAAACTCATCAATTCTCCCTCTTTGACACCATCAAAAACATTGTCTAAATGTTATACACGCATGACATCAACTTTAAAGGAAGAGAAAACAAAAAACCAAACAAAACCTGATAAAATCAGGTTACTGTGCTCGTGCACAGTACATTAGTCGACTGGATTAGACTACCAATCGACTGGCACTCAGTTTACAGATTTTTTGATTTTCGAAGTCCACTTTCAGAAATGTATTAAAATTTTTAGGAAATTCAAAAAATCATGAAATTTGAAATACATATTTCTTGTGAGTTCCTTTATCAGTGAAAAATTATTTTCTATGAAAATTCATTTTATTTTTGATAGTTTGGCAAAAACTCAAAAGTTACAAAAATGTCTAAAGTTTGTATCCACTTTTAAACCTAGTTTTTCCTTGAAACTTTTTAAAACATGAACTCACTGTTTGAAAAGCATAAAATGGTTTTAAAATCATTTGAAATATCCAACCATGATCTTTGGACAATATGTCTATGAATTAAACATATGCTTTCCCCATGATTGGTCTATTATTGCTCTATTGATACACTTAATGACCCATCTAAATACCATAAGCATTAGTGGACCATTTGTATCATCCTATCATCTCACCCTTGCTATGTTTTCAATCAAAGGTAGCCTTATAGTAGGTTGTGAGATGTTCCTAATGGTATTTACACTTAACCAAAATTTTATGCATTTCTACCCATGGTTAAGTATCATCCTAAAAACCCAATCATGAACATGCATCAAGAATTATCAATCATGATCATAAATTATCAATCATTGCATATCATGATTATAAATTATAAAATTAAGCATGAAACATGATTCAACCATTTAATTTATGGGTTATGCATTATCATCACCCAACACTATGTTAAAAATTTATAACCCACGCTTTCCTAAGTCAACCATTCAATATGATATAAGTAAAATCCACATGGTTGACTATCCTAGGGTTTTCCTAACCCTTAAGAATGGATTTAGGAACCCAATATAAGTTCTTTCCTATGGGGTTGACTAAAAATTCCTTAGGGATCCATTTTCTAGCTATTGTTTTATTTTTGGCTTGACCCCTAGCAATTAGGCATTGATAGGCCTTTTAATTTTTATTCCCCTTGTAACCTAGGCCTTTCCTATTGAAGCTTGCCCTTTGGCTCCCTATGATCATGTTCAATGTGTTGGAGCATATAGTGAATTTCTCTAGGGCCTTAGTTAAATGATCTATCTTTTCTCTTAAGATTCTATTTTCCTCAATGCATGCATCATTCACATCAAAAGGCACATAATCATTAACATTAACGCATGCATTTTCTAATTTTTCCTCTAGGGTCTTAATCTCATTTTTCATGCATATATTTCTATTTTTCACCTTAAATAAGTCCCTAGTTAAACTTGAAATCATGGAAACTATTTTCTTAGGAGAAAGATTTGTTACCATAGTTTCCATGTCTTCTTCCTCCGATTCTGATGAGGATGAGGATGAAGCTCCCCCTTCACTAGAGCTCTCCTCACTTGTGCTTCTTTCTTCTTGCTCGGAGGAGGAGGTGCCCAAATCGTCTATCCCCATCAAGGCAAGATTTGTGAAGGCATCTTCTTCCGATGATGAGGATGATGGATCATCCCATGTAGCCTTGTGTGCCTTTGCCTTCCCCTTTTCTTTGGCCTTCTTCTCTTCTTTCTTCTTCTTGATCCCCTTCTTCTTTTCTTCTTTCTTCCTCCTCTCTTCTTTGCTCTTGTTCAAGAGGGGACAATCATCCCTTATGTGTCCCTCTCCTTGGAAATTGTAGCATATGATTTTTCACCTTGGCCTTCTCCTCCTATCATTTGATTTGTTAAATTTAAAACTTTTTAAAGCACGCCTTACCTTCCTTACCATGTAGGATTCTTCCGTGATATCCATGGAGGAGGAGGAGGAGTCTTCATCTAATGAGGAGGGAGTCTCCTTCTTCTTCTTCCCCTTATTGGCTACTAGTGCCACTCCCCTTGATGGCTTGATGCTTGGTTCTTCAATTACTCCTTCAAGCCTTGTTTCATGTAGCTCCATGGTGGAGAAGAATTCCTCTAGAGTGCTTACCTCTAGGTTTTTGGAGATGTAGAAGGAGTCCACTATGGAGCTCCACTTTGAGGACCGGGGAAAGGCATCTATAACCTTGATTACCATATCCCGGTTGGAGATCTTCTCCCCTACACTTGTTAGTCCATTAAGAATTTCCTTAAAGCGAGAATGTAAGGATGTTACCTTCTCCCCTTTATCGAGTTTGATGTTATTGAGTTGGGAGTGTAGGACATCTCTTCTTGCAATCTTCGCCTCGGAGGTACCTTCATGAAGCTCTACCAATCTTTCCCACATCTCCTTGGTGCTTGCATATTCACCAATCCGGTTAATCTCTTGTTGGGGGAGCACGTTGAAGAGGTGGTGCTTGGCCTTTGAATTTGCAAGGTGCTCCTCCCTTTGCTTCTTAGTCCACCTTGACTTCTCTAGTACTCTCCCCTCTTCATCCCTAGGAATCTCGAAACCATTTTTCATTGTCAACATAATATCGAAGACGGTTTCGAAAAATACCTCTATTCTCTTCTTCCACCAAGAGAATTCTCCTTCAAACTTCGGTGGGTGAATGTTTGAGCCGGCCATCGTAGTTGTTGTGCTTGTTGCGGCGGTTAGTCCAGTGACAAGCGACTTGACTCTGATACAACTTGTTGGAACATTGGTGGCCAGCTAGAGGGGGGTGAATAACCCTCTTTCATCGTATGGTGGAATTTACTCGTTGATTGCTCGTCTACAAATTCGTTAGCGCAAGCAAAAATATAAACAATAAAGATAAAGCAATAAGTAAAGGAAATCAAACGCTAACATGGTGATGTAACATGGTTCACAGCCTTGCTGCTAATCCACGACCCGATTCGTCCAAGGTGAATCACGCCTTAAACCTTCCACTAATCTCTCCTTTGCACAAAGCTAGGTGGAGGTAACCTTTCCTTACAACAATTCTCTCCTCTTACAATAAGATGAAAATAAGCTCAAGGAAGAGGATTGAAAATGTTTGGGCACTTGAGAAGATATTTTGAGTAGAAGCATTAGGCTCCCCAAGTGTCCAAAGGCCCCATTTTATAGAGAAGAACTCATTCTTCCCGTTGGGCGCCTGGCAGTCGACTGATGCTCCGATCAGTTGACTGCTTCTGTAGCCGTTGCCCAATAACGACCTCTTCCACATTGGATTTCATCCAACGACTCCCACATTAGTCGACTGATTATCCCATCAATCGACTGATGGAGCTAAAAGTTGAGTGCCGAAAGAGAGCACTCGACTGATAAACATTCTGTGCCTGAAACCCTCGTGATCGATCATCACGCCATCGTGATCGACCGATGATTCGGCAATGATCATCCCTTAGCGGTCGATCGCTAGACACAAACTTGACTCAAACACCGAGTCACAAATACTTAGGCGATCGCCATGTCATGGTAGTCGACTGATGTCGGGAAATCCCATTCAACACTTAACCAAATGGCCAAATTTCACCTACGATCTACCCCATCCCAGGTTACAATCGCTCACTCTCATTCCCTTGGAGTCCCTCGCCTTCGAAGTTGTCTTTGTCTTGTCACATCCCTCGGTGCGCTAAGCGCACGGCTTCACAGCGCCATCATTCGCGTCTCACCCTGAAGTCTACTTCTTCCGGCTTGACTCCAATGCTTCTCGTCCAGCAATCCCTCGGATGCACCAAGTGCATGGCTTCCACAATACATCTTTCACTGACTCAAGGACCAGTCATGAGAGGTGAAACTCACCAATGCTCCATGTGTGAATTACTAAGTCCTGCATGACTTCAATGCACATATCAAATCCATATCAAACCTAACTTAAACCCTTTGCCACACACATCAAAACCATATCACTGGGTTGATTACCCTAACATAAATTGACAAGGAGAGCACGCTTACAACCCTTCTAGGGCTAAAGCATCACGCCTCCAAAACCCCATTTTCCGATACCTCCATCGAATCATGGCAAGAATTATTTTTTGTCGTGGGGAGAGTGATGGTGTAGTGAAAGCTAGCGAGATGCTTTGCCTATGAGACATGCTACAAGAAAGGAGTAGCATCGATGTAGGGTCCCATCTCATTAGACACTTAGTGAAAATAGGCAAAGCAGTGAGAGGAGAGATTAATGTGGGGGGCATGCTTACCCACATTTGCCATAGGATGGGGTACGACTACACTACACTAGATAGCATAGAGGGGAGCCCTAGGATAAATCTGGGAGTGTGTATGGCCATGAAGATGATTATAAGAGAGGGACACTCCTTATACTTTGTAAGGAAAAACCTGATGGCCCTTAGGCTCTTCGACCCTGATCATACCACCATCACCACATGCATCAACTAGCGCTTAGACCCGATAGTGGAGTCCCCGCCATATGAGAGACCATACACATCGGCACCCATCTCTCCCCCTTTGCATCACGCTCCCTCCAGTCCATACATGCATAGGAGCCCACTTAATCCACGTCGACATGAGCCTACACCTGTACCACCACCTTTTTCCACTTTTGAGCATGATGTAGGTACATCTGCCTATGATTTTTCGGAGTTTCGATCGTGCCTCGATGACATATATTCTGAGCAATAGACACAGAGGTAGCGATGGGAGGAGTAGAGTGCCTACACGCAGGCAGAGTTTCAGGGCTTTTGGGAGCACTTTCAATGCACCAAGGAGTTCTATGATGAGGCCCACATCTACTTCTAGGAGGAGGCTACCGGTCGCCAGGCGAAGGCTGCCTACCACCAGGAGATGCGGTAGCATATGGGAGCCCAACAAGCACAGTGGGCTAGAAGGAGGAGCACCAAGTAGCCGCTGCATCCACCAGCTCTCAGATCAACCATATGTACATGTGGCATCAGCGCCTTAGCAGTAGATTCTCCCAGGATCCCAAGATGCTGAGGCTACCAGACTTTCCACCTCATCCACCATACTAAAGGTATGCTTCACTTAAGTCGGAGGGGGGGGGACCCCAAGTTTTGTTTTGTTTCTAGCAGTGGTTCCTTTTCTAATGTTTGCATTTTAGTTAGCATTCATTTATTCGTGAACAGTGTGTTTAGTTTCTTCCTGCACTTAGTCTTGGCTATCTTTAAGCTGCCTCAGTAGTATTTTTAAAGTTACTTTCATGAGTTATTCTCATAGGTAGCTTAACCTTATTTATCTCATGGTATTTTATTTTATTTGCTCTAATCAATGTTCTATACTTACATTGCTTAGCTTTTTTTTTTACACCTACACATGTCGAATATTCTGAAAGGGAGAGTCTAGTACATACCTAGTTATGATTCATCTCAGTAGTCTAGTACTTTATAATCCACAAGTGACCCTAAGTTTAGCATTTTAGTTACTGGAGATGCTCGGATTGTATAAACTCATTTGGAAAAATCAAAATCCCAATGAGTGATGTGCACATATTTGTGTCGTTGTGTCATTTCAAATTAATTATCGACCCCCCTAACTACACTAATATAGCATAGTGGATGGCCTGGATCATTTCCCAACGAGTGCAATTGATAGAACAATAAACTTAGGATTTCTAATTATTGCTTTGGCTTTTCTATTGAAGATTGGGGGTTTGGGATTTGAGATATAATCTACGATTGTAAGGTAATTAAAGCTCTAAACTAACATGCAACAACTAAATCAAATAATGCAGGAATTAAATCAACAAAAACTAAAAAAGGAAATAATCTAATCAACCCAAGATTGGCCCGGTGAATGGCCAAGTTACTCAGGCTAAATCCAACGAAGCTCGATCGAGACTCCGCAAACGGCAATGGATGTGGGATGGTGCAAACTCATGAATCCAGTAGTTTGATGGATACTCCGAACTCTCGCGGATCCGGTTGAGTTCGAAGAAGTGTCGTTGAAGTGGAATCCTCCTCGAATCCGAAAGAGTAGGTGAATGTTGGGGAGATAGAAAATGTCGCCGAAATCTCTTGATAAAGCGGTTCCTCCTCGAATCCGTGGAGGAAAATGGATGGAAGGAAGGTGACGGCGGCTGCTAGGGCTCAAGGGAAGAACGGATTAAACTAACAACCAATTGAAAACATGATTAAAAGAAAGCAACTTAAGTAAAGAATGAAACTAAATCTAACCTAATGAACTACAACCTAATTACTCTTAAGGAGCATTTAACCAAACACAACATGTGCATGAAACAAAATAAATTGGATACGTCTAAACATGGAAGGGAAATGTGATTACAAATGCTCAATCCAAACTAAATTAAGAAACAATAAAAAAAAATCTTGCTGGAAATTGCAGGAAAAAAAATAGGAGCTGTGAACGAGCTGGAATAGGGCTTGCGGATGCTGTGAAGAGCTTGGCGGTGAAGATGAAGCTTCTGTCGGAGAGCTGCTGGTCTTCTGGCCAGAGCAGATGGAGAGTGGTCTACCGGTGGTGGATGCCACCTCCTATCGGAGGTGGAATGGATGGCCGACAGCACTTTGTGTCAGTGTCGCGTGAAGATGGGGTAGAGATGGCATCGGCTGCTCGATGGAGAAGACGGTGGCTGCCGGCAGTAGAGGAGGTGAAGGAGACCATCGGTCACCGGAGATTGGAGGGGATCCCCTTCCCTCTCCGGTGACCGGTGGGGAAAGGGAGAGCGCGACCGAAAGAGAGGGTGGAGACGTCGGCTTTTGTCGTGGAAGAGATGAAGCCGACTGAAGCTTGTGCTCGCGATGAAGAACATTAAATGATTTTCTATAGCCATCCGATCAAAGCCTCATCAGATCTCAGCCGTCCATTAGAGCTAGTGTTTAATTGCCTTGATTAACCCATTAAGCTAGCTGTGCATCCAACTGATGGGTGGATCCCAAGCTTCGCTTCGCACCTCCAACTCGGTCACTTGTGCATGGCGATCCCATCTACATCCCCAGATTAAAAAAATTAATCCTTGACGAAGAGGGATTACCCAAGCAACCGATCCATCGTCGTGCTATTCGATTAGAGTGGTCACTTGAACAAACTTATTGTTCAAGCAACCTACCTCTTTTCTTTGATTAACCACGGAATAGACGATGTACAGATCGCCGGTTTTTGTGTTTGTCTTCGGGGTCAAAGTAAATTAACCACATGCAATTACATACATCATATAAAGAAACAAAAAGAAACCAAAACAAGAATTATACCTCTTGTTTACCTCTTTGTCTTCTATTGTATGTCCTATCCTTTTCTTGGACGTTGTGTGGGCAACGATCCTCCAAGAGATGAAGCCTCTTAGATCACATATCTTCCTTTCCTTGCTCGCTTCGAACAAAGGAAGATAATAAGCTCCCTTCTTCTCCTTTCTAGTTTCGGACACAATCCCTTTGGAGAAAGATCAAGCCACCTTCTCCTCTTTGTTGTTGCCGCCGACCAAGGAGAAGAATGGGTGTTGGCCAAGAGCTCCAAAAGAAAAACCTTCACCCTTATTGCCGCCGGCCAAGGAGAAGAATAGGAGGAGGTATAGGCGCCGGCCAAAAGCAAGGAGGAAGAAGATGGGCGTCAGCTACCAATTAGGAAGAGAAGAAAACAAACCCTAATCCTTCCAAAGGTTGCCGCCCAAGCCTAATCCAAAACCCTAGCCGCCCAAGCCAAAACCCTAATCTCCAAAGATATCTAGCCGCCCACTCCTAAGCATTATTTATAGAGTTAGGCTTAAGCCTCCTTTCAATCTCCACCGTCGGATCTAAAGATTTAATCTCCACAGTCAGATATAGAGATTTAATATCAACCGTCGGATCTAGAGATTTAACCTCCACCGTCGGATCTAGACTTTCATTTTCCACGATCGAATCTAGGCTTCATGAGGGTTTTAATAGGTTACAATAGGGACCATGAGGAGGAGTTGGAACTTGGCCACCCAATGGATCTAGCCCACATAAAGTCTGATCCATTAATGATAATCCATTCCACTAGAGGATTATCATTGATCTACCTCACCAACACCCATAAATAAATATAGGCTCGATATATTAATTGTACAAAATCTCCCCGTGTTTAAGATCTCGAATGTCCGTCAATTAATTAATTTACTGACAATTAATTAATCAACATCTAACTCCATGAGCAGTACCACTCAACCTTATCATCATGCCGGACCAAGTCCACTCAGGTTTACATGATAAACCTTATGAGCTCCTCAAGGGGACATCATTATCCTAATATATAGGACACGGATTCCTCCTAAAATCAACAACACACCATGTAAATAATATCATTTCCCAACTTATCGAGCCTATCGATTTACTCTATAAATCTCTCCCATTGATAAATCAAAGAAATAAATACTAAGTACATGTGCCTGTTATTATATCGGGATTAAGAGCATGTACACCATAATATCCGAGGTACGATTCAATTATGTAGTCAGCAATAAATTGAATCACCTCTAAGTTGGTCCTGCTCAATACACACAAAGTGTACTAGTGTAATTCTATAGTCAAGATAAACAAATACCAAATCACACTACAACCATACCAATGGTTTGTCCAAAGTCATCTCGATTGTGAGCCTCTACTTATACTCTACAAGGAACTGATAACATAATCTCCCGTGTGACACTACACACCATGTTATCTATAATGTAATGTATTAGACAATATCCATAACCATAAATATGCAAACAATGATCATGTGATTCTTATTTCAAAAATAAAGATGTTCATAAAAAAGATACACTTTTCAGTATACATCCCAACAATCTCCCACTTATACTAAAAGACTATGTTGTTCTCATACTACCATACATCTGATTCTCATTCCCTCCATATGCCTATCAAAAGTTCTCGCTGGAAGGGCCTTAGTGAAAGGATTTGCCAGGTTATCCTGATGCAATCTAGGCTACAACAACTTCCCTCGCTTTACGATTTCTCGTATCAGGTGGTACTTGCACTCTATGTATTTACTTGCCTTATGAGCTCGTGGTTCCTTCGAGTTTGCAACTGCACCACTATTATCACAATAAATTGTGATAGTTCTAGGTAAATCAGGAATCACATCCAAGTCCATTAAGAAGTTCTGAGCCATATAGCTTCTCGAGGTCGCCACATACTATGCTTCCATGGTGGAGTCTGCCACGCAATTCTACTTGATACTCCTCTATACAATGGCTCCACCTCCCAAAGTAAATACAAAACCTGAGGTAGACTTACTATTATCCTTATTTGATCATGTAACCTGTAACCCACAGGGAGTAATTGATCTGCCTAGTATACCAGCATAAAATCCCTAGTCCTTCTCAGGTACATTAATATATGCTTTACTACAGTCCAATGTCCCTGTCTTGGATTACTCTGATATCTGCTAACCATGCCCACAGAAAAATAGATATCCAACCTCGTACATAACATAACATACATGAGGCTTCCTACTGCCGAAGCATAAGGAACCGCCTTCATATCCTCTATCTCCTTTGATGTTCTAGGACACATCTCTTTAGATAAAGGTATTACATGCCTAAAAGGTAGAAAACCTTTCTTAGAGTTCTGCATGCTAAAACGAGCCAAAATTGTGTCTATGTATGAAGCTTGAGATAAGCACAACATCCTTTTCCTGCGATCCCTTATAACCACGATCCCAAGTATGTGTCCCACTTCTCCCAAGTCCTTCATATGAAACTGTTTGGACAATCATACCCTTACGTCCGATAACACCTTGATATTGTTACCAATTAATAAAATGTCATCTACGTATAGTACAAGAAATACCACTACGTTTCTGTCATATCTCTTGTATACACAAGACTCATCCAGACTTTGAATAAATCCATAAGACTGGATTACCTCATCAAAGCGGATGTTCCAAGATCTCGAAGCTTGCTTCAATCCAAAAATGGACCGATTAAGCTTGCACACAAGATTCTCTTTGCCCTTTGCAATGAATCCCTCTGGTTGCTTCATATAGATGTTTTCCTCAAGACTTCCATTAAGGAAAGTTGTCTTGACATCCATCTACCACACCTCATAATCCATATGAGCAGCAATACATAAGAGAATCCGGATAGACTTAAGCATGACTACCGGCGAAAAGGTCTCCTCATAATCGATACCCTCTTTCTGAGTATACCCTTTCATAACAAGCCTTGTTTTGAAGGTCTCAACCTTCCCATCTATTCCTCTCTTTCTTTTGTAGATCCACTTGCATCCAATGGTTTTTACACCATTGGGTGGTTCTACTGGCTCCCAGACTTGATTTGAATCCATAGATTCAATCTCAGAATTCATTGCACTTTACCACGATACCGCATCTTTATCTTTGATTGCCTCGTCATATGTCCAGGGACCAGGTTCATGTTCGCCAGGGACAAAATTAGAAGATTCTCCCAAGAACATAAATCTATTAGGCTGTCTAACTGTTAGAATGTATACTGAAAGCCTAGCTCTTTTCTATATGAACATTTTATTTTGAAATAAGAATCACATGATCATTGTTTGCATTTTATATATTCATTATATATGTGTGCATATTGTCTAATATTCTACATTGTAGATAACATGGTGCTTGGTGTGGCACAGAAGATCATGTTATCAGTACCTTGTAAAATATAAGTAGAGGCTCACAACCAAGATGGTTTTGGATAAACCATTGGTATGGTTGTAGTGTGGCTTGGTATTGTTTTATCTTGAACATAGAGTTACACTAGTACACTTAGGTGTATTGAGTAGGACCGACATAGAGGTGATTCAATTTAGTACTGACTACATAATTGAATCGGACCTCGAATATTATGTTGTACATGCTCTTAATCCCGATATAATAACGGGCACATGTACTTAGTATTTATTTCTTTGATTTACCAGAGGGTGAGATTTAGATGGATTAAATCAATATGCCCGGTAAGTTGGGAAATAATATTATTTACATGGTGTGCCGTTGATTATAGGAGGAAACCGTGTCCTCTATATTAGGTTGATGATGTCCCCTTGAGGAGCTCATAAGGTTCATCATGTAAACCCAACTGGTTGACTTAGTCAACATGATGATAAGGTTGAGTGGTACTACTCGAGGAATTAGATGTTAATTAATTGATGGTCAGTAAATCAATTAATTGACGGACATTCGATATCTTAAACACGGGGAGATTAATGTACAAATAATATATGGAGCCCATATTGATTTATGGGGGTTGGTGAGGTAGTTCAATGATGATCCTCTAGTGGAATGGAACATCATTGATGGATCAAGTATGTGTGGTTCCGATCCATCGGGTGGCCAAGACCCAACTCCTCCTTATGGTCCCTATCGTAGCCTAATATAATCCTTGTGAAGTCTAGATCCAAGAATGTAAAACAAAACCTAGAACCAACGGTTGGGATTAAATCCCTAAGATCCGATGGTTAGGATGAAACCCTAGAACCAACGGTTGGGATTAAATCCCTAAGATCCGATGGTGAGGATGAAACCCTAGAATCGACGGTTGAGATTAAACCCCTAGATCCGACGGTTGGGATAAAACCCTAGATCTGACGGTTGGGATGAAATCCTAGATCCGACGATTAGGATGAAATCCTAGATCCGACGGTTGAGATGAAACCCTAGATCCGACGGTTGGGATAAAACCCTAGATCCGACGGTGGAGGTTAAATCCCTAGATCCGACGGATGAGATTAAAGGAGGCTTAAGCCCTATTCTATAAATAGGTGCTTAGGGTTGGGCGGCAAGGAGAAGATAAGGAGATTGGTTTTCAAACTAGGGTTAGGGTTTGGCTCATCTTCCATTGGGCGGCTAGGGTTTGGGCGGCTACAAGCTTGGGAAGCAAGCTAGGGTTTGGCCGGTCATCCCTCTCTTCTCCTCCTTGGTTTTGGGCGGCACTCTTCCCTTTTCCTTGCTCCTTGGCCGGCGGTTCTCCATCCATTGGTGGCCGGCAATCATCTTCCTCCAATCTCTCCAAGGTGGCCGGCGGTTTCCATTCATTTGGTGGCCGGCGCATCATCCACTTGCTCCTTGGCCGGCGGTTGCACCAAATTCCCTAATTTGGTGGTCGGTTCTAGATAGGAAAGGTATTTGTGATTGCTTCTCTTTGTTCGCAGCGTACAAGGTAGAGAAGAAAGTGATCAAGAAGGCTTCAACTCGTGGAGGATCTTCGTCCACACGTCATCCACGAGAAGGATAGGACATACGATAGAAGATCGTAAGGTATAAAGTTGTTTTTAACTTTATTTACAGATCTGAATATGTTCTTTAATATTTTGATTATGCATGTGTATGAATGGATATATATTGTATAATCATAGACCCCGAAGACAAACACAAAAACCGGCGATCCATCCGTCGTCTTTTCCGCGGCTAACCAACTAGAAGAGTTGTGTTGCTTGAACAACTAGTTTGTTCAAGCGACCACTCAAGTTGTTAGCACGACGACGAATAGGTTGTGCCAAGGAAGCTCATCCCATCCGGATTAAGTCTTTCATTAGTGAAAATTTTAATCCGGGGACATGGGAGCCAATGAGCCTCCGAAGCATCCACCCAACACTAACAACCCTCCCACTACGATGAGGTATCACCTGTGTATCCTCTGTGACACGCGGTGCAGTCACTTATGGTATATCCTCTTATACCATTGGTACTAAAGTAGTGACTACTTCCCCTCTCAATTCCTCCAGAATAATCTTACTCATGGGCTTGTGGTTCATCACATAGTCTTCCTCTAGAAATATGGCGTTCGTGCTAATGATCACCCTCTGATCTCTAGGACTATAAAACAAACCACCTTTCATTCCTCTAGGATAGCCAACGAACATGCACACTTCTGTACGAGGTTACAACTTAACAACATCTGCCTTCAGCACATATGTTGGACTCTACCAAATCCGAATTTGTCTCAGACTAAGTTTTCGCCCAGTCCACAATTCTGTGGGAGTAGAAGGCACTAATTTAGATGGTACCAAGTTTAAAATATACACTACCGTATCTAGAGCATACCCCCAGAACAAATCTGGCAACTCAGAATAACTCATCATCGATCTAACCATCTCAATAAGAGTCCTATTCCTTCGCTCCGCTACAACATTCTGCTGGGGTGTGCCAGGTGCAGACAATTGAGATTGAATCATAGCCTCTGATAAGTAATTCCTAAACTCTCCCAAGAGGTACTCACCACCACGATCAGATCGTAGTGTCTTGATACTTTTACCTTGACGTTTCTCCACATCAGCCTTGAATTCTTTGAACTTGTCAAAGCATTCAAACTTGCGGCGCATTAAGTAAATGTATCCATATCTTGAATAATCGTCTATAAAAGAGACAAAATATTCAAAATCACCTCATGCCTGGATAGACATAGGACCACACAAATCAAAATGAACCAATTCCAACACATCTTTGGTTCTATACCCCTTGGCCTTAAAAGGCCTCTTGGTCATTTTACCTTCCTAGCAAGATTCGCAGGTTGGGAAATCTTCCATCACCAATGAATCCAAAGGTCCATCAGCTATCAACATTTGAATTCTACTTAGGTTAATATGACCTAACCTTAGATGCCAAAGATATGTTTCGTTCATTTTCAAAGGTTTTTTTCTCTTATTAGAATTAGAAGATGAGTTATTTACTTCTATTTGCATCGTGGGAGCTTTTGGTTCAAGTGTATATAAATTGCCTACCAATGCACCAGAACAGATAATCTCCCTATTCCTTTTTATAATAACTCTGTCATTAAAAGAAATAGAATATCCATCCATAAATAATTTAGAAACCGAAATCAAATTCTTTCTAAATAAAGGTACATAAAGGCAACTTTTCAGAACCAACATTTTATTTCTATCAAAATATAAATAAACTTCTCCCACTGCAACAACCGCCACCTTAGTAGTATCGCCCAAGTAAACGGTAATATCCCCCTCAGTGTCTAATTTTCTGGAACCCCTACAAACTATTGTAGACATGATCAGTGGCTCCCATATCTACACACCAGGTGCCAATAGATAACACTGGTAAACATGTTTCAACGACTAGACCAAAAGATATACCTTTGTTTTGCTTTCGGTTGGGGCAGTCCTTCTTCCAATGTCCAGTCTGCTTGCAAGTGAAGCACTTGCCTTTCGGCTTCTTCACTCCTCCTTGAGATCCTCCCACCACCTTTGCCCCACCTTGTTTCTTCTTCTTCTTGCCTTTCGGCTTAGAAGTAGAAACCTTTTGGGCAACCATGGCCTAAGCCTGAGCACTTTGACGAAAAAGCCCCTCTTTCGCCTGGAATTCTGTCAGAAGCTCCGCCAACGAATACAACCTCTTGTTCATGTTGTAATTCAGGCGCAACTGCTCAAAACTCCTAGGTAGAGACTGGAGAATGATATCGACCTGGGTTTCCCCATCGATCTCAGCTCCAAGGACTTCCAGCTCATTCAAATGAGCCATCATCTTGAGAACATGATCCCTCACGGGTGTTCCCTCGATCATGGTGGTCGTCATCAAGTTCCTGATGGTTTGTTGCCTAGCAGCCCAATTATGGTGTTCGAAAAGATCTTTGAGATTGAGCATCATGTCATAAGCAGTGCACATGACTTGATGCTGATGTTTCAATACATTTGACATAGAAGCCAAAATGTAACACCGCACCATCTCATTAGCCTTTATCCACTTCTTATAACTCTCCTTCTCCTTTTCTCTAGAATCATCCGCAGGCTTAGGAGGAAACTCTTCGAAGAGTACATACTTGTACTCCTCAACAGTCAAGACAATATCAAGATTCCTTTTCCAATCAACATAATTAAGTCAAGTAAGTTTATTCTCTTTTAGTATCACAGCAAGAGGGTTGAAAGTCATTTTTGAAAAATCTAAGAATCACATAGATCAAAACATTAGATTTCAAAAAATTATTGATTCCTCAAACAATAAAATTTTAAAATCAACCAACACCTCAAAACACCGTGAATATCGTATGCCACGATCGTGTGGACATATATGAATTCTACATTTGTAAGAGGAGGTTTTACCCATTAATTTTACTATCTTGTCAACCTAAATTTTTGACAAATAAAATTAATAGTTGGTTTCTCTTCGGCCCTACAAATAAAAGCAGTGACTCCGATGGGGAGGATACTCGTATTTGCATCTAAGTGTGCACCATTACTTGGTACCAAGGCAATTATCTCGGGTTATATTCCTTCCGATGGGGAAAGTACACACACTCCTAAATAATTTCCTATAACCATATTCGACCCTGTGATCCGCAAAACAAACTCATCCGATGGGGAGGAAGGCACTCAGAGCTGACGCACAAGTTTGTTTGCATCACATGTCAAATCGTAATGAAGGCCGTGGGAATTTAAAAAAATATCCCTCTCCAACTTTGTAATTTAAAATTGAGGAATTTTCTTAGCTCACGACATGTATATCAAACAAGAAGCAATAAAAATGAAAAAATATTTTCCAACTATTATGGCTTTTGTTCTCCAATATGCCTCCCATCGTATTGCCATCTCGTCCGCTCCTCCCTACGCCATGTACAAGGCATCCGGAGATCCGAGCTGAGAAAAATTATTTTAATTTACATCCATCGATCCTATACTCCACGAAGGAGTGTACATGAAATCTAGATTGAAAGTAAACTAAAATAAAGAGTGGCTAAACAATGCCGTACTTAATTACAAAAATTAAATACTAGCCTCGTAAACCCTGAGGATTCAAATAATAATACAACTACACACATCCAATCACATACACACACATATGGCCATAATAGTTGGATCATATGCCTGCAACCAGAAAGTTAGCCTATGCACATCCTACTATCATCTGGTACATACAATATATGATAAGTGCATAAAAGTAACTGAATCCTAAACACACAAAACCGAAAACCGTGGCTCTGATACCACTTGATGGGTGGATCTGAAGCTTCGCTTCGCACCTCCAACTCGGTCGCTTGTGCATGGCGATCCCATCTATGTCCCCGGATTAAAAAAATAATCCTTGATGAAGAGGGATTACCCAAGCAACCGATCCATCGTCGTGCTATTCGATTAGAGTGGTCACTTGAACAAACTTGTTGTTCAAGCAACCTACCTCTTTTCTTCGATTAGCCGCGGAATAGACGATGTACGGATCACCGATTTTTGTGTTTGTCTTCGGGGTCCAAGTAAATTAACCACATGCAATTACATACATCAAATAAAGAAACAAAAAGAAACAAAAACAAGAATTATACCTCTTGTTTACCTCTTGGTCTTCTATCGTATGTCCTATCCTCCTCTTGGACGTTATGTGGGCAACGATCCTCCAAGAGATGAAGGCTCCTAGATCACGTATCTTCCTTTCCTTGCTCACTCTGAACAAAGGTAGATAATAAGCTCCCTTCTTCTCCTTTCTAGTTCCTGACACAATCCCTTTGGAGAAAGATCAAGCCACCTTCTCCTCTTTGTTGTTGCTGCCGGCCACCAAGGAGAGGGAGAAGGAATAATGGGTGTCGGCCAAGAGCTCCAAAAGAAAAACCTTCATCCTTGTTGCCACTGGCCAAGGAGAAGAATAGGAGGAGGTATGGCACCGGCCAAAAGCGAGGAAGAAGATGGGTGCTGGCTACCAATTAGGAAGAGAAGGAAACAAACCCTAATCCTTCCAAAGGTTGCCGCCCAAGCCTAATCTCAAACCCTAGCCGCCCAAGGCAAAACCCTAATCTCCAAAGATATCTTGCCGCCCACTCCTAAGCCTTATTTATAGAGTTGGGCTTAAGTATCCTTTCAATCTCCACCGTCAGATCTAGAGATTTAATCTCCACCGTCGGATCAAGATATTTAATCTCAACCATCAGATCTAGATTTAACCTCCACCGTCGGATCTAGACTTTCATTTTACACCATCGGATCTAGACTTCATGAGGGTTTTAATAGGCTACAATAGGGACCATGAGGAGGAGTTGGATCTTGGCCACCCAATGTATCTAGCCCCCATAAAGTTTGATCCATTAATGATAATACATTCCACTAGAGGATTATCATTGATCTACCTCACCAACCCCCATAAATAAATATGGGCTCCATATATTAATTTTACAAATATCTCCCCGTGTTTAAGATCTCGAATGTCCGCCAATTAATTAATTTACTAACAATTAATTAATCAACATCTAACTCAATGAGTAGTATCACTCAACCTTATCATCATGCCGGACCAAGTCCACCTGCAGGGTTTACATAATGAATCTTATGAGCCCCTCAAGGGGACATCATCATCCTAATATATAGGACACGGATTCCTCCTATAATCAACAACACACCATGTAAATAATATCATTTCCTAACTTACCGAGCCAATCTATTTACTCTATAAATCTCGCCCATTGGTAAATCAAAGAAATAAATACTAAGTACATGTGCCCATTATTATATCGGGATTAAGAGCATGTACACCATAATATCCGAGGTCCGATCCAATTATGTAGTCAGCAATAAATTGAATCACCTCTAAGTCGTTCCTGCTCAATACACACAAATTGTACTAGTGTAATTCTATGGTCAAGATAAACCAATACCAAATCACACTACAACCATGGCCTGATGCTGATGTTGCAGCACATTTGACATAGATGCCAAAATGTAACACCGCGCCATCTCATCTGCCTTGATCCATTTCTTATAACTCTCTTTCTCCTTTTCATCAAAGTCATCGATGGGCTTAGGAGGACAGACCTCGAAGAGTACAAATTTGTACTCCTCTACAGTTAAGATAATATCCAAATTTCTTTTCCAATCAATATAATTTGTTCCAGTAAGTTTATTTTCTTTCAATATCACAGCAAGTGGGTTGAAAGCCATTTGAAAAAAAAACTAAGAATCACAATGATCAAAATATTAGATTTCAAATATCATTGATTCCACAAACAATAAAATTTTGAAATCAACCGACACCTTAAAACACTGAGAATATCGCATGCCACGATAGTGTGGATGTATACGAATTCTACATTTGTAAGAGAAGGTTTAACCCATTAAGTTTATTATCTTGTCAACCTTACTTTTTGACAAATAAAATTAATAGTTGGTTCCTCTTTGGCCCTACAAATAAAAGCAGTGACTCCGATGGGGAGGATACTTTTTATTTGCATCTAAGTGTGCACCATTAAACGATACTAAGGGAATTATCTCGGATTATGTGCCTTACCGATGGGGAAGTACACACGCTTCTAAATAATTTCCTATAACCATTATTTGACCTAGTGATCCGCAAACAAACTCATCCGATGGGGAGGAAGGCATTCAGAGCCGATGCGCAAGTTTGTTGCATCACACATCAAATTGTAATGGAGGCCGTGGGAATTAATTAAAATGTTCTTCTCCCACTTAGTTAATTGACAATGAGGAATTTTCAAGCACACACAACATGCATATAAAACAAATCAGCAATAAATATGGAAAAAATCAGAATTTTCCCAAATATTATGGCATTGTTCTCCAATATGCGTCCCGTCGTGTCGCCACCTCGTCCGCTCCACCTTTTCCCGTGCGCAAGTCAGCAAAGAGATCCGAGCCAAGATAAACTATTTTAATTTACATCCATCGACCCTATACTCCACAAAGGAGTGTACAAATAATCTAGATCGAAAGTAAACTAAAATGAGTGGCTAAATAATGTCGTATTTAATTTTAAAAATTAAATACTAATTTAGCCTCGTCAACCCCAAGGATTCAAATAATATACAATCACACACACATGCAATCACATACACACATATATAGCCATAATAGTTGTAACTTATGCCTGCAACCAAAAAGTTATCCTACGCACATTCTACTATCATCCGACATACACAATATATGATAAGTGGGTGAAAGTAACCGAATCCAAAACACACAAAACCGGAAACCGTGGCTCTAATACCAATTTGATGGCATGCTCGGAGGCTCGTCGGCTCCCATGTCCCCGGATTAAAATTTTCACTAATGAAAACTAATCTGGATGGGATGAGTTTCCTAAGCTCAACCAATTCGTCGTCATTCTAACGACTTGAGTGATCGCTTGAACAAACTAGTTGTTCAAGCAACAAAACTCTTCTAGTCGGTTAGCCGCGGAAGAGACGACGGACGGATCGCCGGTTTTTGTGTTTATCTTCGGGGTCCATGATTATACAAATACATATGGATGTAGACATGTATAATCAACACATACAAACATATTAATAAGAACATGCAAAGATCAATAATAAAACTTGTAAAACTTTTATACCTCTCGATCTTCTATCGTATGTCCTAACCTCCTTATAGACTTCGTGTGGGCGAAGATCCTCCACAAGTTGAAGCTTCCTAGATCTTATTCAATCAAAAGAAAGAAGAACTCTCCTTCCCTTCTTGCTTGAGCCAACCACCAAGCCACAAAAGCTTGTTGCCGTCGGCCCCAAGAAAAGAGGGAACAAGATGGCCAACTAAGGAACCAAACAAGGGAACAATCCCTAGCTCCTAGTGCCGCTGGCCAAGAGGAAACGGATGAGAGAAAGACCAGCCAAAGGGGAGCAATAGAAGACCCTACAACCCCTTTGTGCCGCCGGCCCTAGAGGGAGTGAAGAGGAGAAGAAGCTTAGGAAGAAAGCTTAGGGTTTCTTGTATCTTTGTGCCGCTAACCACAAGGGGATAGTGTCGGCCAAGCAAAGAATCCTAAACCCTAATTCTTGATCCTCTTCATGCCGCCCACTTAGCCTCCCTTTTTTAGAACTTAGGAGAAAGTTGGTTATTGATGAGGTGGCCAAACAAATTAGGAACTAATTCCTAATTATTCTTGCCGCCCAAGGTAGCAAGGAATTAGTAAAAAAAAATTTCTACCTCCTCTAATCTTGCCGCCCAAGGTGGCATAGAAAATAATTTTTTTTTTTTTTACCAATTCTAATCTTGAAAAAAAATAATTTAACTAATTCAAATCTTTCCATCTAAGGTTGCATAGAATTAGGAAATAAATTTTTTTATCAATCTTTAAACTTGCCGCCCACCTCATCCAACCTCTCCTCTCCCTTTCCTTTCCTTTCCCTCCCCTTTCCTTTCCCTCCCCTTTCTTTTATCTAGGCTTCATGAGGATTATATTAGGCTACGATAGGGACCATGAGGAGGAGTTGGATCTGTTAGGGCAATCTCTTGCCATGATAAGGTTTTGATGTGTGGGTTTAAGTTAGGTTGGTATTGTTATTTGATATGTGTGTTGGAGTCTTGCAGGACTTAGTAATTCGCACATGGAGCCTTGGCGGGTTCACCCTCACAACCTCGTGCCTGAGTCGGAGAAGGAGCATTGCAGAGTCGTGCGCTTGATGTTGCCGAGGGACCGCTGGACGAGATGACTTGAAGTGAAGCCAAGGAAGCAGACTTCGGAGGCAAGAGATGCGAAGGAGCATTGCAGAGTCGTGCGCCTGATGCTGCCGAGCGACGTGGCTGCAAACGAAGAGAGCTTCGGCGAGGGACTTCAAGTGAGATGAGAGAATGAGGGAAATGTAAGTAGCTCATTAGGTGAACTTGGCCGAATGGCTGAGTGTCGGAGACTTGACCGCAAGGGTTAAGGATTACCCGACCGCCGGAAGCTCAAACTTATGTTAAGTTTGAGTTTCACACGGCACCAGTCGACTGCCATGTAATGGCAGTCAAAAGCTCCGAGTCGAATATAGTTCGACTGGTATTCGACTGGTTGTTTTGAGGCGTGATCATTGCGAGACCATCACGATCGGCCAAACAAATGATCTCGTAAAGGTTTTGGCCATTGACCGGCCGAGCGATCGCAATGATTGAAGGACGACTACGGAAATGATCGATGAGGTCCATCACGATCGCCAAGTTCCGTTGGACTACAACGGTCGGGATCCGATGTGTTCGGAGACGCGTAGTGGCGAAATGACGCTGGGCAATACCATCGTGGCGCTAACGGAAGAAAAGCCTCATCTCTATAAAAAGAGAGGGTGTGGAGCTTTGGGGGGCTAATGCTCTTACTCCAAACGACCATCCAAGTGCCCCACAAGCTCTAAACTCTTCTTACTTTCTTTTACTCTATTTTTATTGTAAGAAGAGTGATCTTGTTTGTAAAGGCTACCTCCACCTAGCTTGGTGCAAAGGAGAGACCAATAGTGATTGGCTTTGGAGGAGTGATTCACCTTGGACGAATCGGACCGTGGATTAGCGACGTAGCCGTGAACCACGTTACACCATCTTGTTAGCGTTTGATTTCTTGTATTTCTATTTGCTTGTCTTGCTTTATTATTTCCGTTGCGCTAATCTCTTTGTAGACGAGCAAATACCGACATCCATCGATCGAGGGCTATTCACCCCCCTCTAGCCGGCCGTTCGATCCCCAACAAGTGCTATCAGAGCCAAGGAAAGCTTGTCGAGGACTAATCGCCACAACAAGCAACATTCAAAATGGCCGGCTCAAACATCCACCCACCGAAGTTCAACGGCGAATTCGCTTGGTGGAAGAAGCGAATGGAGGTATTCTTCGAAACCGACTTTGAAAACCTTTTAATAATGGAAAATGGTTTCGAGTTGCCCAGGAACGAAAATGGGGAGCCATTGGAGAAATCAAGGTGGAGCAAGAGGCAAAGAGAAGAATATTTGGCAAATTCAAAGGCCAAGCACCACCTATACAATGTCCTCCCTCAACAAGAAGTCAATAGGATAGGAGAGTGTGCTAGCGCCAAGGAAATGTGGGAGAAACTAATAGAAATCCATGAAGGCACATCCGAGGCAAAGCTAGCAAGGAGAGATGTTCTTCGCTCCCAATTGTCCAATATCAAACTTGAAAAGGGAGAGAAGGTAAAATCCCTACACTCTAGATTTAAGGAAATACTAACCGGTTTAACAAGTGTAGGTGAAAAGCTCTCCAACCGGGATATGGTAATGAAGGCCATAGATGCTTTTCCCCGGTCCTCAAGATGGAGCTCTATGGTGGATTCGTTCTACATCTCCAAGAACTTGGAAGTAAGTACCTTGGAGGAGTTCTTCTCAACAATGGAGCTCCACGAAACGAGGCTTGAAGGAATACAAGAAGAGCCAAAAATCCAACCTTCAAGAGGAGTAGCATTCTTGGCAAACAAGGGGAAGAAGAAGATGGAGATCCCTCCTCCTCCGATGATGATGAAGCATCCTCTCCTCCTCCATGGATAGCACGGAAGAAGCGTATATGGTAAGGAGGGTAAGGCGTGCTTTAAAGGGTTTTCATTTTAATAAATCTAATGATAGGAATAGAAGACCAAGGGGGAAAATCATTTGCTACAATTGCCAAGGAGAGGGACACATAAGGGATAATTGTCCCCTCCTAAACAAGAGCAAGGAAGAGAAGAAAAAGAAAGAAGAAAAGAAGAAGAAAAAGGGGAGCAAGAAGAAAGAAGGAAGAGGAGAAGAAGGCAAAGAAAAGGGAAGGCCAAAGCATTCAAGGCAAGACATGGGATGATCCTTCCTCTTCCTCTCCTCATCATCGAAGAGGAGAATGCATTTGTCACCAACCTAGCATTGATGGCCTTTGATGACTTGGATTGCTCCTCCTCCAAAATGAAGAATCAAGCACAAGTGGAGAGAGCTCAAATGAAGGGGAGCCTCTACATCCTCCTCATCCAAGAAGAAGAGGACATGGAAACTATGGTAACCAATCTTTAACCTAGTAAAATAGTTTCTATGATTTCTAGCTTAACTAGGGATTTATTTAGAGCTAAGAAGAAGAACAAAAGCACGCTAGATCAAATTAAGGACTTAGAAAATAAACTAGAAAAAGCATGCTTAAATGATGATAATATTTCTTCTTGCTTAATGATGATGCATGCTCACATGAATATATGCCATTTAATGTTAATGATGCATGCATAGAAGAAAATAGGGCTCTAAGGGAAAAGGTAGACTATTTGACAAAAGCCCTAGAGAAATTCACAATTGGCTCAAACACCTTGAACATGATCATAGGGAGCCAAAGAGCTAGCTTCAATAAGAAAGGCCTAGGTTATAAAGAAAAGAAAAATGAAAAGGCCTACAAATTCCTAATTGCTAGGGGACAAGATAAAAAGAAAGTAATTTCTAGGAAATGGATTCCCAAGGAGTATCTTGTGAACCCCATAGGAAAGAACCTATTTTGGGTTCCAAAATCCATCCTTAAGGGTTAGAAAACCCCTAGGGTAGTCAACCATATGCAATTGACCTATATCATATTTTGGTTGACTTAGGATGGCGGGACAACATTTTGAAATAGTGTTAGGTGATGATAACGTGCCTATAAATAGTTAATAATGCTTAAATCATGATAATCAATGTAATTGCTATGTATGTTTGCAATCATGATTTATGATTTTGAAATTTGGCACATAATAATGAGAAATAGGTTTAAATCATGCCTTTAGGTGATATTTTGTTTATTATCATGATATAATACCTAATGCATGATAACAATTCAATGAATTCATGTGTTTCATGATCATAATGTAGAATTAATCTATATATGTCATTATGATCATGAGGATTGTTAGGTTGATACTTAACCTTGATAGAATTGTATGAATATAATGGTTAAGTATATACAAATACCCTCTAGGATGCATATCACACTCACCATAGGCTACTTTGATTGAAAACTTAGCATGAGTGAGATGTTAGGATGATACAAATGTCCACTAATGCATATGGCATTTAGATGGTCATTTAAGGTATCAAAATAGCAATAATAGACCAATCATGGGGAAGGCTTATGTTTAATTCATAGACATATTGCCCAAAGATCATGGTTGGATATTTCATATGTTTTCAAAACAATTTCTTACCTTAAAATATGTGTATTCATGTTTTGAAACAATTCAAACTGAAACTAGGTATTAAAATGGATACTATCATAATCAAAAACCTAGTAGTTTTTAAAGCTTTTGGATTTTTGGCAAATATGTGAAAATATAATGATTTTTCATGAAAAATTATTTTTCATTGATAGATATACTTAAAAGAAATATGTTCCCAAATTTCATGATTTTTTGAATTTTCTAGAATTTTTACATGATCGCATATCGATAGCAATGATCGCTAACACCTGAAAAACAGTCTAATATTTTCTGATTTCAGATTTTAAACATGTTTTTGGTATTTTCCTTCTATTAGACTTGATGCCATGAGTTTATAACTTAGTATTAATCTTTTTGATGGTGTCAAAGGAGGAGAAATAATTGTGTTTAAGTAAATTATGATAGGGGGAGAATTTGTAGAGAGTTTCATGGATTAAGGGGAGTTGCATGTTGTTATATCATGTTTACATGCTTTCTTACCTTAGAAATTTCTATCAAATTTTTACCTAACTTAACGGATTGTCACACATCAAAAGGGGAGATTGTTAGGCAATCTCTTGCCATGATAAGGTTTTGATGTGTGGCAAAGGGTTTAAGTTAGGTTGGTATTGTTATTTGATATGTGCATTGGAGTCTTGCAGACTTAGTAATTCGCATGGAGCCTTGGTGGTTCACCCTCACAACCTCGCGGCTCGAGTCGGAGAAGGAGGCAGCCGCGGCGCCGATGCCGCCGGGGAGGGACCGGACGAGATGACTTGGAAGCAAGGGAAGCAGACTGAGGCAAGAGACGCAAGGAGCATGAGCCGTCGATGCCGAGGGACGTGGCGAGGAACGAAGAGAGCTTCGAGGGACTTGAGTGAGATGAGAGAATGAGTGAAATGTAAGTAGCTCATTAGGTGAACGGAATGGCGAGTGTCGAGACTTGACCAAGGGTTAAGGTTTACCCGATCGGAAGGTCAAACTTATGTTAAGTTTGAGTTTCACACCATCCGACCGCCATGTAATGGCGATCGCTCGAGTCGAATATAGTTCGACCGGTATTCGATCGTCGTTTGGGCGCCGAGATCGCCATATATGGGTAGTCGATCGCTAAGACCATCGGGCCGACAGGGTAGCGCGATTGGTCGAAAGGTGTTTTCGCCGTCGATCGAGCGCCGACCACGGAGGCAGCGATTGATGAGGTCCATCGATCGAGTGTTCCGCTGACTACAACGCTCGAGATCCGACGTGTTCGAGACCGTGTAGTGGCGCAATCGATCGCCAAGGACAGCGATCGTGGTGGTCCAACGGAAGAAAGCCCTCTCTATAAAAAGAGAGGGTGGAGCTTTGGGGCTTAATCTTACTCCAAACGATCTTCCAAGTGCCCAACAAGCTCTAAACTCTTCTTACTTGCTTTTACTCCATTCTTATTGTAAGAAGAGTGATCTTGTTTGTAAAGGTTACCTCCACCTAGCTTGGTGCAAAGGAGAGACCAATAGTGATTGGCTTTGGAGGAGTGATTCACCTTGGACGAATCGACTGGATTAGCGGCGAGCGGAACCACGCTACACCATCTTGTTAGCGATTTCTTGTATTTCTATTTGCTTTCTTGCTTTATTGTAAGGCGCTAATCTCTTTGTAGGTGAGCAAATACCGACATCCATCGTTCGAGGACTATTCACCCCCCTCTAGCCGGCCGTTCGATCCCCAACAGGATCTTGGCCACTCGATGGATCAAAACTACACAAACTTGATCCATCAATGATGTTCCATTCCACTAGAGTATCATCATTGAATTACCTCACCAACCCCCATAAATTAATATGGGCTCCATACATTATTTGTACATCCATCTCCCCATGTTTAAGATATCGAATGTCCGTCAATTAATTGATTTACTGACCATCAATCAATTAACATCTAACTCCTCGAGTAGTATCACTCAACCTTATCATCATGTTGACTAAGTCAACCTGCAGGGGTTACATGATGAACCTTATGAGGTCCTCAAGGGGACATCATCAACCTAATATATAGACACGCTTCCTATAATTAACACACACCATGTAAATAATATCATTTCCCAACTTAGTGCATATTGATTTAATCCATTTAAATCTCACCTTTGGTAAATCAAAGAAATAAATACTAAGTACATGTGCCCGTTATTATATCGGGATTAAGAGCATGTACAACATAATATCCGAGGTCCGATTCAATTATGTAGTCAGCAATAAATTGAATCACCTCTATGTCGGTGCTGCTCAATACACCTAAGTGTACTAGTGTAACTCTATGTTCAAGACAAAACAATACCAAGCTACACTACAACCATGCCAATGGTTTGTCCAAAACCATCTTGGTTGTGAGCCTCTACTTATATTCTACAAGATACTGATAACATGATCTTCTATGCCACACCAAGCACCATGTTATCTACAATGTAAAGTATTAGACAATATGCACACATATAATAAATATAAAGTGCAAACAATGATCATGTGATTCTTATTTCAAAATAAAAATGTTCATACAAAAGAGCTAGGCTTTCAGTATACATCCCAACATTAAACAATATGCATAACCATAAATATGCAATCAATGATCATGTGATTTTTATTTCAAAAATAAAAATGTTCATACAAAAGATAGGCTTTTCAGTATATATCCCAACACCAGACTCATTCTCCGATTTGAATGGATGGATGATCCATCCAAGAGATAATTACGATTGGTCAACTGAGGAAGGGCTCATAAGTAGAGATCAAAATGTATGGACCAGATCTCTAGATCTAGATGGCTCAATCAAGTCGCTTTCATCGGATGGTCCATATAAATGATCTCTTGATTAAATTGCACTCGATCATGATGAAAGGTCCGATGATCCAACTTAAAATATCCTTCTAGCCCTAGATGAAGCCATATGATCCAACTTGAGTCTAGTCCAAATGGCTCATCTTGATCTCCTACAATCAAAGATAAAATTTGCATATAAGTATAGAATTAAGGAGAATTTACAATAAGGTCCAAAAATAAATCCAACTCATAAAACATGATAATATCGATAAATAATCACTGAGAGGAAAAAATAGTGATATTAAGGACCAAAATAACACGATAAATGGTAATTATCAATTTCACACTTATTCTCACGTCCCGAGCAAGTAAAGAAACCTAAAAGTAAACTCAATGTATATTTCAGCAATTCCAAATCATACATAAAAACTAAAAGAAAGTTACCTAGGATTGTCAATTCTGAGAATCAAGAAATAATGGATTCAATCGACATAGGTTAACAAACATGATGACTTCAATCCATCTATAGACTAAGAATGATTAAGCCTCACAAGGTAAGTGGTGGTTTCTCGCCTCATAAGCATGTAATAGGAGTTTACTCAAGCTACTCATGGTTTATACCTCTTGTTATACCTCTTGATCTTCTATTGTATGTCCTTCCTCCTTGACGCCCTGTATGATGATCTTCCAAAAGTGAAGCCTCCTAGATCACCAATCTTCCTTTCCTTGTTCATCAACAAAGGAAGATCATAAAACAAAACTCTTCTTTCTATCTAGAACCGACCACCAAGTCAATAGACTCGATGTTGTCACGCCAAGGAAGAGAATATGGAGAATGGGAACCCAAAGGAGAATCAAGGAGGGTGATGGGCGCCAGCCAACTCTTGGAGAAGAGAAAGGAAACCAACCCTTCACTAGATGCCAAAAACCCTAACCCTAGTTTCTCCTAGTTGCCAAGAAGAGGGGAAGAGGAATAGGTTGAGCACCGGCCAAAGTAGAGGGAAGAAGGATAGGTGCCGGCAACACCTTAGGAAGAAGAAGAAGGGAACCTCTCCTCTTGTTGCCACCCACTCCACCTCCCAAACCCTAGCCACCCAACTCAATCCTAACCTCCCTAGGATTCCTTGCCGCCCAAGCTAAAGGGAAGCAAACCCTAATCCCCTAAGCCATCAAGTTGCCGCCCAACCCCTTAAGGCTTATTTATAGAGTTGGGATCGAGCCTTGTTTTAATCTCCACCATTGGTTCTAGGGATTTAATCTCAACCGTCGGATCTAGAGATTTAATCTCAACCGTCGGATCTAGAGATTTAATCTCTACCTTTGGATCTAGAGTTTTGTTTTAATCCATTGGATCTAGGCTTCATGAGGTATTAATAGGCTACAATAGGGACCATGAGAAGGAGTTGAATCTTGGCCACCCAATGGATCAAGCCCACATATAGTCCGATCCATTAACGATTATCCATTCCACTAGAGGATTATCATTGATCTACCTCACCAACCCCCACAAGTTAATATGTGCTCCATATATTATTTGTACATTTTTCTCCCCGTGTTTAAGATCTCGAATGTCCGTCGATTAATTAATTTACTAACAATTAATTAATCAACATCTAACTTCATGAGTAGTACAACTCAACCTTTTCATCATGCCGGACCAAGTCCATCTGCAGGGTTTACATGATGAACCTTATAAGCTCCTCAAGGGGACATCATCATCTTAATATATAGGACACGATTTCCTCCTATAATCAACGACTCACCATATAAATAATACCATTTCCCAACTTACCGAGCCTATCGATTTAATCTATAAATCTCGCCCATTAGTAAATCAAATAAATGAATACTAAGTATATGTGCCCGTTATTATATCGGGATTAAGAGCATGTACAATATAATATCTGAGGTCCGATTCGATTATGTAGTCAGCAATAAATCGAATCACCTCTAAGTCGGTCCTGCTCAATACACACAAAGTGTACTAGTGTGATTCAATGGTCAAGACAAACCAATACCAAATCACACTACAACCATACCAATGGTTTGTCCAAAGTCCTCATTGTGAGCCTTTACTTATACTTTATGGAGCCGATAATATGATCTCTGACACCACACACCATGTTATCTACAATGTAATGTATTAGATAATATGCATAACCATAAATATACAAACAATGATCATGTGATTCTTATTTCAAAATAAATATGTTCATACAAAAGATAGACTTTTCAAGATACATCCAAACAATCCCCACTTATACTAAAAGACTATAGGTCTCATACTACCATACATCCGATTCCTTCCACATGCCTATCAAAGCCTCGCTAGAAGGGCCTTAGTGAAAGGGTCTAGTCATCGATGCAATCTAGGTGACAACAACTTCTACCTCCTTTACGATTGATTGGTATGGCCTATGTGTTTACTTGCCTTATGGGCTCATGGTTCCTTAGAGTTTGCACCACCACTATTATCACAATAAATTGTAATAGTTCGGGAAAACCAGAATCACATCCAAGTCCATTAGAAAGTTCTGAGCCATTAACGCCTTTGGTCCTCGTAGGTCGCCACATACTTCCATGGTAGAGTCCGCCACACATTGCTGACACTCCTCCATACAATGCCTCCACCTCCCAAAGTAAACACAAACTGAGGTAGACTTATTATCCCAATGATTGAAGTCAAGTGATAACCCACAGGGAGTAATTGGTCTGCCTGGTAAACTGGCATATAATCCCTAGTCCTTCTAAGGTACTTCAATATATGCTTTACCATAGTCCAATGTCCCTATCTTGGATTACTCTGATATCTGCTGATCATGCCCACGATAAAGTATATCGCATATACCATAGCATACATGAGGCTTCCTATGCATAAGGAAGCTCTTCTTCTATCTCCTCGATGTTCTAGGACACATCTCCTTAGATAAAGGAACTCCATGCCTAAAAGGTAGAAACCCTTCTGGAGTCTCTGATGCTAAAACGATCCGTATCTATGTATGAAGCTTGAGATAAACACAACATCCTTTTCTGATCCCTTATAACCTGATCCCAAGGATGTGTCACTTCTCCCAAGTCCTTCATATCAAAGTTAGACAACCATACCCTTACGCCCGATAACACCTTGATTGTTGTCGATTAACAAAATGTCATCTACGATAGTACAAGAAATACCACTACGTCACACATATAATGTATACACACTCATCCGCATTTGAATAAATCCATAAGACTAGATTATCTCATCAAACGGATGTTCCAAGACCTCAAGCTTGCTTCAATTAAATGGACCGACAAGCTTACATACAAGATGCTCTTGCAATGAATCCCTCTGGTTTCTTCATATTGATGTTTTCCTCAAGACTTCCATTAAGGAAAGCTGTCTTGACATCCATCTGCCACACCTCATAATTCATATGAGCTGCAATGCATAAGAGAATCCTCATAGACTTAAGCATGGCCACCAACGAAAAGGTCTCCTCATAATCAATATCCTCTTTCTGAGTATACCCCTTCGCAACAAGCCTCGGTTTGAAGGTCCCAACCTTCCGCTATTCTCACTTTCTTTGTAGATCCACTTGCAACTAGGTTTTTACACCATCGTGGTTCTACTAGCTGTGACGATAATCCATAGATTCAATCTCAGCATTCATTGCACTTTGCCAAGATATCGCATCTTTATCTTGGATTGCCTCATCATATGTACAGGGATTAGGTTCATGTTCTCCAGGGACCAAATCAGAAGATTCTCCCAAGAACATGAATCTATCAGGATGTCTAATAACCCTCCCACTACGACGAAGTATCACCTGTGTATCCTCTGTGACACGTGGTGCAGTGACTTGTGGTATATCCTCTTGTACAAGGGTAATCAAGAAGCGACTTCCCTTTAATTCTTCCGAATCTTACTCACGGGCTTGTGGTTCATCACATAGTCTTCCTCTAGAAATCGCTCGTAATCCATCACCTTGATCTCTAGGACTATAAAACAAACCACCTTCGCTCCCCTAGGATACCCAAAGAATATGCATACTGCATTTGAGGTTCCAACTTAAAGATCCGCCAAAGACATATGCCAACTCCCCAAAATATGTCATACTAGGCTTCACCCACAATTCGCAGGAGAAGGCACCGATTTAGATGGGACCAAGTTCGTAATATACACTACCGATCTAGAGCATATCCCCAACTGCAACTCGTAATAACTCATCATCGATCTAACCATCTCCATAAGAGTCCTATTCCTTCGCATACACCATTCTCACTGTGTGTGTAGAATTGGGATTGAATCCCACCTTAGATAAGTAATTCCTAAACTCTCCCAAGAGGTACTCACCAGATCAAATCGAAAGTGTCTTGATACTTTACCTTGATGTTTCTCCGACCCTTTGAATTCTTTGAACTTGTCTAAGCATTCATACTTGTGGCGCATCAAGTAAATTTATCCATATCTCGAATAATCATCTATAAAAGAGACGAAATACTCAAAACCACCTCTAGCCTGGATAGACATAGGACCACACAAATTAGAATGAACCAATTCTAACACATCTTTAGCTCTATACCCCTTGGCCTTAAAAGGCCTCTTGGTTATTTTTCACTCCAAGCAAGATTCGCAGGTTGGGAAATCTTCCACCACTAATGAACCCAGAGGTCCATCAACTATCAACCTTTGAATTCTACTTAGGTTAATATGACCAAGCCTAAGATGCCAAAGATATGTTTGGTTCATCTTCGAAGGTTCTTTTCTCTTATTAGAATTAGAAGATGAGTTATTAACTTCTATTTGCATCGTGGGAGCTTTTGGTTAAGTGTGTATAAATTTTCTATCAATGCACCCAAACAGCTAATCTCCCTATTCCTTTTTATAACAACTCTGTCATTAAAAGAAATAGAACATCCATCCATAAACAATTTAGAAACTGAAATTAAATTCTTTCTAAATAAAGGTACATAAAGGCAATTCTTAAGAACAAAAACATTATTTTTCTCAAAAGATAAATAAACATCTCATGCAACAGACACCTTCGGCACGCTAAGTATACTAATCTCCTCACTTGTTTCTAACCGCAAGTATTGCAGACATGATCAGTGGCTCTCATATCTACACACTAGGTGACGGTAGATAACACCGCTAAACATGTTTCAACAACTAGAGCAAAAGATATACCTTTGTTCTACTTGTGGTTGGGGCAGTCCTTCTTCTAGTGTCCAGTCTGCTTACAAGTGAAGCACTTGCCTTTCGGCTTCTTCACTCCTCCCTGAGTTCCTCCCACTGCCTTTGCCCTAGCTTGTTTCTTCTTCTTCTTGCCTTTCGTCTTAGAAGTAGAAACCTTTTGGGTAACCATGGCATGCGCCTGAGCACTCTGACAAAATAGCCCCTTCACTGAGTTCTCCGGCTCGCCAATGAATACAACCTCTTGTTCATATTAGTTCAGTAAATCGCCAAAACTCCTAGGTAGAGACTGGAGAATGATATCGACATGGGTTTCTCCATCGATCTCAACTCCAAGGACTTTCAACTCATTTAAATGAGCCATCATCTTGAGAACATGATTCCTTACGGGTGTTCCCTCGATCATGGTGGTCGTCATCAAGTTCCTCATGGCTTCCTACCTAGCGACATGTGTCCGGTGTTCTTGAGATTGAGCATCATGTCATAAGTTGATGCTAATGTTGCAATACATTTGACATAGATGCCAAAATGTAACACCGCGCCATCTCATCGGCCTTAATCCACTTCTTATAACTCTCCTTCTCCTTTTCCCTAGAATCATCCGCAGGCTTAGGAGGGCACTCTTCGAGGAGTACATATTTGTATTCCTCAGCAGTCAAGACAATGTCAAGATTCTTCTTCCAATCAACATAGTTGGGTCCAGTAAGTTTATTTTCTTTCAGTATCACAGCTGTTAGTAATATATGAGAGATGTCCTAAGGCAATCGCCTTATGTATGAACCATTTATATGATAAATGAAGATTCACTATTTGAGTATACATGTTTCATATATTTGATTGGATCTTAAACTCATTTACTGAATGTCCACGATACGATTCACAGCATGAGAGAATTTGTGATTGGATCACAACTAGTGAGTATCTCTACATGTGTAATTGTGATGTATCGGAATTATCCCTAGTCGATGAATTGATGGATTTGGACACCATCAATTCTATCGAGACTAGCACGAGGAATACTCATTGGTGTATCCAAGCAGCTGATTCTCACTAGCTGGAGACATAGTGATGTCCAGAGTTGATCGTGTTAGTTAAAGCCCTAGAACCAATCATGTGATGGTTGAATAGGGAACATTTTGTATCATATTCTATAAAGGCAAAGGATTGGTTATTATATTTACATCTTGCTTGTGCCAGCTAATTTAAATATAATAATGCCCTAGAAAAGTAGGTTCTTATCTACAGCACATCAATTGGCAGAATTGATTATGAGAGGCTGTAGAGAACACTTTCCTAAATGTTCCTAGTCGAGTATTAATATGCAAGGGCAATATTAATACATAAAGACTAGCATGTAGGTCAATTGATGACTTGATCTCACAAGTCATGGATATATGATATCAAGTTGACACATGGGTATATATTGGAGAATATATACTGAACTGACCCGCCATGAGAAAGTTTCATGGATCGTTATATGAGTGTCATAAACTTTCTCATGTGACTATTGGTATGAATAGTCCTTAGACCAAGTCACTACGGTTCCCACATAAGGAGTTATGTACTTTGGTATCACAAACGCCATAGGGTGACCATAAAGGCGACATCGGGTATATAACAAATTATGCGAGGGATGTGAGTGATGTAGATGAGATCTATCCCTCTCATATGACGAGAGAATATCGGTGGGCCCCTTGATTGAGTAGAAATACTAAAACGCATGGCCATGCTCGAATGAGTCAATATGAGATATTGAGCTCATTTGTTTGAGTTAGTTTACTCAGGGATCAAGAAACACATAGATTGATCGAGGATGACACGGTCTATGCCTCATTGATCAATCTGATATCAAGGATAGAAGGACACGGCCATATATTATAGTAGTCACTAAAGGTTAGCCTGGATCTTGACTTATCTCAGAACTTGGGTAGCAATGATGTATTGCTAGATGCCGCTCATTGCTTGTGTATCTAAAAGAGTTTAGATCCACTGCCAACGTTATGAGAGCCTATAGGGTCACACACAAAGAGCATGATAATTAGAGGAATTAGAGTATTCTAGTTCTACTAGAATAATATGGGAATAAGCTTAAGTACAAAATGGTTTTTGGACTTTAAGCTTAATGAGAATTTTAGCTAATTGATTTAATGAGATTAATTCAATATGTTACCTTATTGATTTAATAAGATTAATTCAATATGATAACATAAGCTTAATTGAATTAATAAGATTAATTCAATATGATAACATAAGCTTAATTGAATTAATAAGATTAATTCAACATGCATGAATGCCACATAAGAATGCCACATAAGCATGCCACATAAGCATGCCACCTAAGCATCCACCTAAGCTAGTTAAGGTGGAAGGAAACAAAATGGTTTTGTCTCCTTAAGTGGCCGGCCAAACAAGGAAGCCAAATCCTTTTGAGGTGTCTCAATGCAATGGATTGCATTGAATGTGAAGGAGGTGAAGGGTTTTTCCAACCCTATAAAAGGCTCCATAGTGAGTTTTTTTGGTGTTGTGGTTGTGAGAAGAGCTTGGTGGAAGCTTTGGTTGTGTGGGTTTGTGAGTGTAGGCTAGCAAGAAGAGGAGTCTTCTTCTTCCTTTCTCCTTTTTCCCTCTCTTCCTCTCCTTTAGGGACTTCTCTAGCAAGAAGTAAAGGAGAGCTCTTCTAGTTTTCCTTTGTGAGACAAGAGCTGCTCGTGGATACGATAGAGGCACCTGACACTTGAACGCAAGCAAAGATCCAACAAACCAAAGGAAAAGCGGATTAACAAGGGCACGCAACAAAGGTAATCCTCTCCTATAAGATAGGTTTGGTTTAGAGAAATTTATTTTATACGAGTTTGCTTTGCATGGATCACTGGAAGGGATCCTATTTTCCGCAAGCATATGCCATTTGGCATAAAGAATTCTACAAAGGGTATCGTGAGCCACTTGCGAAAGATCGTATAAAAATAGGTTTTCTCTATTTTATATGTGATATAGAAGTAGGATAAATTTTATTATGAGTTGATAATTGCATTAGCAAATTTTCAAACATAATAAAATAACCAATGTCTTTTAAAAGTTAAAATGACATGGTGCATGGTTATGGCCTAGTCCCAAAAAGTTTGTGATTGTGTGTTGTAATTCTTAATACGGCCTGCGTGTCGTGCCTTTCTCCTAATATTCTTGTTGTAAAATTAGTTTTAGACTCGAATGTAACTCGAGTATTTCTCCTTTTGTAATGTACAAAACAAGGATGGAGGGTCCATTGGAAGATGAGGTTACAAGGAGGAAGTCAACACACAAGACAACCAAAAGGAAGCACTTAGGAGAAGATGCTATCCCTAGGTTGACCAATCAATCTTTTCATTGGCTTGAGAAGATTGTAGAATAAGAGCCATAACCATGACACGTTAGTTTAATATGTATGTGATGCATGTTAGTTTAGCTTGTATGTGATGCATGATTAGTTTAGCTTATATGTGATGTATGCTAATATGTATATGATACATGTTTATTTATTAATAAGTCTAATCGTTATGCCTACCAAAGTTGTTACTCACTACTTCCTCGATCATTTGTTATTGGGTTTGCCAAAGCAAAGCAATGCATTTTATCTTGGAGAGTGCGAGTGGACAATCGTGATGTCCCGCTATCATCGCTCTTAGTTAAGACTTAATTAAGTGTTTTCTTAATTGGTTAAGAAAGTAGAGGCATATATTAGCTTTGAACATAAGTGTTAACATTAGTTTTGTGTGATTTAGAACATCGCTTTGTCTTAGAAGTGGTCGTTGCTCCGATATCCAAGAAGGCCCTGTGCCTCGCCACGACTGGAAGTGGTTTAGGAATAAACACTAAACTAATCTAAAACTTAACCAAAGCTATTAAAGAGTTACATCAGATGTAATTGGCAAAAGATTGCCTACCTAATTATACGTCTTGGGCGATTAGCCAAAGCTAACTCAAGGCAATTATGATGTGGATCTTTATCCCATATAAATTTATAGCTAAATAGTAGCTATGAGAATTTAGTGGAGCCTCATTTAATTAAAGGCCTAATTAAATGATTTAGGTATGATACTTAACTTTGCATTTTAATGTTGTAGATCACCATGTCATCTAACACGACACACACCCCTCAACTTGCGATCTGTCCTTGAGAAGGACAAGCTCAATGGAGCAAACTTTCTTGGTAGTATAGGAACTTGAGGATTATCCTCAAGCAAGAACGCATAAACTATATGTCCTAGAGCGGGCTACCCTGAAATACCCGCCCTACGGCCACTCGTCTTTGAAAGGATGCTTATAAGAAGCATCAAGATGGCGCATTAGATGTGTCATGCCTTATGCTTGCCACCATGAACTCGAGCTTGAAGCAACATGAGAACATGGATGCCTATGATATGGTTGAGCATTTGAAACAACTATATCAAGGACAAGCTAGGCACGAGCGTTTTGAAGTGTCTAAGGCTCTTTTTGCATGCAAGATGCAAGAAGGAACACTGTAGGAACTCACGTACTCAAAATGATTGGTATGCGTTGAGAACCTTGAAAGACTAGGTTTTCCATCGAGCCAAGAATTGGCACCGATGTTATCTGCAATCGCGTTGCGGAAGCATACAATCAATTCGTCATGAATTATAACATGAATGAAATTGATAAACCTTTGCACTGAGATTCTCGGCATGTTGAAGCTAGAACCAAATCTCAAGAAGAAAGTTAGTAATGTACTAATGGTCAAGAAGGACAAAGGTAAGCGAAAGGCAAGGGTAAGACCCAAAGCCAAAGGCAAGGCCAATTCATCCACTTCAAAGGGTAAAGGTAAAGTACCTAAGGAAGATTTGCTTCCATTGCGGTGAGGTGGACCTTAAGTCTGAGGAAGTAAAGAACAAGAGAAGTGGGACTTACGCCTCGGTATACATTATAGAGGTTAATCTATCTATTTCTTCTACATGGGTATTAGATACGGATGTGCATCTCACATTTGTACTAATGTGCGAGGGTGAGAAATAGTAGAATAATGGCAAAGGCGAAGTGGACCTACGAGTAGGCAATGGCGCATAAAGTTCTTCTTGTAGTTTGTAGGAACATATTCTTTGTCTTTGCCCACTGGGCTTATCTTAGAACTAGAGGAGTGCTTTTATGAACCAGCATTGACAAAGAACATAATTTCTGTATCTTGTTTAGACAAGAAAAACTTTTCTTTTATAATAAAGGACAAATGTTGTTCCATTTATTTAAATGAAATGTTCTATTGTAATGCACCACTTATGAATGGTCTCTATGTTCTAGATGTAGATAACCCAATTTATAACGTAAATAACAAAAGGTTCAAAACGAATTATTTGAACACATATATCTCAACCTTTGTACGCCTAGGTCACATAAATGAAAAGCACATATCCCAACTCCATAAAGATGGATTATTGGACTCATTTGATTTTGAATCATATGAGGTATGCGAGTCTTGTCTTTTAGGAAAGATGACTAAAACTCCATTTAGTGGACATGGCGAGAGAGCGACGGATTTGTTAGGACTCATACATACTGATGTATGTGGCCCTTTCAATGTCGAAGCCAGAGGAGGCTATAAGTACTTTATTACTTTCACTGATGATATGAGTAGATTTGGCTACTTATATTTGATGAGACATAAGTCGAATCCTTTGAAAAGTTCAAAGAATTCAAGAATGAAGTACAAAACCAACTTGGTAAGCGTGTTAAGCTACTTGATCGGATCGAGGTGGTGAATACCTTAGTCAAGAGTTTCGTGATCACTGGTGAGTGTGGGATAATATCCCAACTCACTCCACTGGAACACCACAATGGAATGGTGTATCGAGAGGAGAAATCGTACTCTATTAGATATGATGCGATCAATGATGAGCCGAGATCTACCTACTTCCTTTTGGGGTTTAGCTCTAGAGGCAGTAGCTTTCACTTAATCGCGTTCCATCAAAAGCAGTAGAAAAGACACCATATACGATATGGACCGGGAAGAGTCCCAAAATGTCTTTTATAAAGATTTGGGGTTGTGAAGCTTACGTTAGACGTCAAGTCTCAGATAAACTAGGACCCAAATCAGATAAGTGTTATTTTGTAGGATATCCCAAGGAAACTAAGGGATATTACTTTTACAATCCACACTTGGCAAGGTGTTTGTTGCCAGAAATGCTGTCTTTCTAGAAAGAGAATTTATTTCTAGAAATACTAGTGGGAGTAAAATTCATCTTGAAGAAGTTCAAGATGATGATAACACTAAGGCTTCGATGGAAAATGAACAGGCACCACAAAGTGTTGTGGATGAGGAATTTGTTGCCCAAAGAGTTGTGGAGCAAACACCTGTTCAAGTAGACCAACCTCTTCGTAGATCTAATAGGATCCGTCGTCAACCCGAGAGATATTCTTTTCTCTTGACTGACAACGGTGATGTATTGCTTATCAATCTTGACGAGCCTACATCCTATCAAGAAGCTATGATGAGCCCAGATTTTGAGAAATGGCTAGAGGCCATGAGATCCGAAATGGAATCCATGTACACTAACCAAGTATGGACTTTGGTTGATCCACCTGAAGGGTAAAACCCATTGGGTGTAAGTGGGTCTTTAAAGTAAAGACTGACATGGATGGTAATAAGCATACCTATAAAGGTAGATTGGTGGCTAAAGGATTCAAACAAATTCATGGTATTGACTATGAAGAAACCTTTTCACCAGTTGCGATGCTTAAATCCATTCGGATCATACTTGCTATTGCAGCCTACCACGATTATGAGATCTGGCAGATGGATGTCAAAACCGCTTTTCTGAATGGAAAGCTACTCGAGGATGTGTACATGACACAGCCTGAGGGTTTTGAAGATCCAAAGCATCCTGGAAAGGTATGCAAACTGCAAAGGTCCATTTATGGACTAAAGCAAGCCTCTCGAAGTTGTAATCTTCGATTCGATGATGCAATCAAGGAGTTTGGTTTCATCAAGAATGAAGATGAACCTTGTGTCTACAAGAGAAATAGTGGGAGCACAGTTGTATTTCTTGTCTTGTATGTAGATGACATACTTCTCATCGGAAATGATATTCCCTCACTCCAGTCTGTGAAGATGTGGTTAGGGAATTGTTTCTCGATGAAAGACTTAGGTGAAGCTGCCTATATTCTAGGCATCAAGATCTATAGAGATAGATCTAGAAGATTACTTGGCCTAAGTCAGAGTACATACATTGATAAAGTGCTAGATCGTTTTGCTATGCAAAATTCTAAGAAAGGGTTTCTGCCTTTATCACATGGTGTGAGTCTTTCGAAGACTCAATGTCCCTCTTCTAAGGAGGAGAGAGATCGCATGGATAAGATCCCTTATGCATCAGCTATAGGGTCTATCATATGCCGCCATGCTTTGTACTCGTCACGGCGTCTCGTATGCTTTGAGCATGGCGAGTAGATACGATAGATCGGTGAAAGTCATCGGATAGCGATCGAAAAATATTCTTAAGTACTTACGAAGAACGAAAGAATATTTCCTGATATTTAGAGGCAATGAGGAGCTAACTGTAAAGGGTTACAGTGATGCAAGCTTCCAAACAGACAAGGATGACTATAGATCGCAATCGGGGTACGTGTTTTGCCTGAATGGTGGAGCTGTGAGCTGGAAGAGTTCAAGCGAGGACACGATTCTTGATTCTACAAGAGCCGAGTATATTGCGCATCCGATGCGTGAAAGGAGGTAGTTTGGCTCATGAGTTCATCGATGAACTTGGGGTAGTTCCTAGCATTGCGGATCCAATAGACCTCTATTGTGACAACAATGGGGCTATTGCGAGCTAAGGAACCTCGATCACATCCGGACCAAACACATCTTGGCGCTTCCATCTCATTCGAGAGATCATCGATAGAGGAGATGTGAGGATATGCAATCTGACCGAAGCTAACATCGCAGATCCATTGACCAAGGCTTTGCGGAGGAAGCATGATGGTCACACTAGGTCACTAGGTATTAGATATCATAGTGATTGGTACTAGTGCTAGTGGGAGATTGTTAGTTAAAGCCCTAGAACCAATCATGTGATGGTTGAATAGGGAACATTTTGTATCATATTCTATAAAGGCAAAGGATTGGTTATTATATTTACATCTTGCTTGTGCCAGCTAATTTAAATATAATAATGCCCTAGAAAAGTAGGTTCTTATCTACAACACATCAATTGGCGCGAATTGATTATGAGAGGTCAGAGAGAACACTTTCCTAAATGTTCTAGTCAGTATTAATATGCAAGGGCAATATTAATACATAAAGACTAGCATGTAGGTCAATTGATGACTTGATCTCACAAGTCATGGATATATGATATCAAGTTGACACATGGGTATATATTGGAGAATATATCTTAGGCCCGCCATGAGAAAGTTTCATGGATCGTTATATGAGTGTCATAAACTTTCTCATGTGACTATTGGTATGAATAGTCCTTAGACCTGAAGTCACTACGGTTCCCTACATAAGGAGTTATGTACTTTGGTATCGTCAAACGTCACCCGTAACAGGGTGGACCATAAAGGCGATTACTGGGTATGTAACAAATTATGCGGAGGGATGTGAGTGATGTAGATGGGATCTATCCCTTCCATATGACGGGAGTGATATCGGTGGGCCCCTTGATTGAGTAGAACTACTAAAATGCATGGCCATGCTCGAATGAGTCAATATGAGATATTGAGCTCATTTGTTTGAGTTAGTTTACTCAGGGATCAAGAAACACATAGATTGATCGAGGATGACACGGTCTATGCCTCATTGATCAATCTGATATCAAGGATAGAAGGACACGGTCATATATTATAGTAGTCACGGAAAGGTTAGTCGGATCTTGACTTATCTCAGAACTTGGGTAGCAATGATGTATTGCTAGATGCGCTCATTGCTTGTGTATCTAAAAGAGTTTAGGTCCACCGCCAACGTTATGAGAGCCTATATAGGGTCACACAAAGAGCATGATGATTAGAGGAATTAGAGTATTCTAGTTTGACTAGAATAATATGGGAATAAGCTTAAGTACAAAAGGGTTTTTGGACTTTAAGCTTAATGAGAATTTTAGCTAATTGATTTAATGAGATTAATTCAATATGTTACCTTATTGATTTAATAAGATTAATTCAATATGATAACATAAGCTTAATTGAATTAATAAGATTAATTCAATATGATAACATAAGCTTAATTGAATTAATAAGATTAATTCAACATGCATGAATGTCACATAAGAATGCCACATAAGCATGCCACATAAGCATGCCACCTAAGCATCCACCTAAGCTAGTTAAGGTGGAAGGAAACAAAATGGTTTTGTCTCCTTAAGTGGCCGGCCAAACAAGGAAGCCAAATCCTTTTTGAGTGTGTCTCAATGCAATGGATTGCATTGAATGTGAAGGAGGTGGAAGGGTTTTTCCAACCCTATAAAAGGCTCCATGGAGTGGCCGGCCATAGTGAGTTTTTGGTGTTGTGGTTGTGAGAAAGCTTGGTGGAAGCTTTGGTTGTGTGGGTTTGTGAGTGTAGGCTAGCAAGAAGAGGAGTCTTCTTCTTCCTTTCTCCTTTTCCCTCTCTTCCTCTCCTTTAGGGACTTCTCTAGCAAGAAGTAAAGGAGAGCTCTTCTAGTTTTCCTTTTGTGAGACAAGAGCGTGCTCGTGTGGATACGTATAGAGGCACGGACACTTGAACGTGCTAAAGATCCAACAAACCCAAAGGAAAAGCGGGATTAACAAGGGCACGCAACAAAGGTAATCCTCTCCTATAAGATAGGTTTGGTTTAGAGAAATTTATTTTATACGAGTTTGCTTTCGCATGGATCACTTGGAAGGGATCCTATTTTCCGTTGCGCATATGCCATTTGGCATACGAGAATTCCCTACAGATCGTGGATGCTAGTTATGGTAACTAGTTCATTGGAGTGACCAGCCGTAAGACTTCATATGGTTCTCTGCATATATAGATATGTCAATGAAGTTCTTACTGTAGCTTAAGTGCGATGTTCCTTTGACTTGCGGTATTCAAGTCATCTTGATCATGGAGACTTATGCTTTGACATCTTAAGCAAACATCTCCAAGGAGATGTGGACCCGGGATGATTGGGTATAAGTCAAAGTGATCGAAGGTGTTTGAATAGCCTATAAAGGATTCACCACTCCTTGCGAGGAGATGTATACCCATGGCCTCTCGTCGGATTGTTACTAAAGTCTTTGGCCAAAGCATTACATGTTTAGACTAAGGTACTCTTCGATACATGTGCAGTAACTCGAATCCGTAGGACGAGGAAATGATACTTGGGCTAGGTGTGACGTAGTCAGCCTAGTGGGGACTGACACTATAGACCATGTCCTGAACCAAGTGTGTTTAAGATGAGTGAAGGGAATGGGGCACGATTCATTCGAGCTGCTGAAGGGTTTCAGAAATAGTTCTGGATCAACCGTTGATCTTTTCGGTTAATTGGGGATCATGATGTACTACTAGGTGCCACTCATGATCGTTCTATAATTAATGGTTAATTATAGATGGCCAACATAAACCGAGAACCTATTTGGTCACACGCACAACGAGCGTAATCCAAAGGATTTAAAACGAGCTTGAGAATGGGATTCTCAGACCGAGAGAAACTAGGTTTGGTTGGACCAAACATGAAGCGAGCATGAAATCATTTCAGTCGCAATGGAAGCGTGGATGGGCCGTGTCTTATGAAGACATAATGGATGAACCAAAATGGTTTGGTTCTAATCCAATGGATGAGAATAAACCAAAGGGTTTTGTTTATTTTAAACGAATGAACCAAAAGTTTGTTCGGTTCGTTTTAACTTAAAATAAACCATCATGGTTGGTTTATTTTAACTTATCTTAATGGAGCGGGTTAACGGGTCTAATGGTTATGATCCAATAACCATTAAGAGAATTAGTTCTCTATAAAAGAGGGCTTAAGGGATAATTAAGCCCTAATCCAAAACCCTAGCCCTAAGTTGCCGCCCACTTCATCCTCTCTAAGAGTTGGCGCCAACCTCCATTGCCGCCCAGCCCCTTGTGCCGCCGTCCAACTCCTTGCCGGCATCGAAGCTTCAGCCGGTGATCCTCCGGCGACCCTCCGGTGATCTCCTTTAGGTTTGGCATCAAGGTGAGCTTTATCTTCCCTTGGTTGGCCGGCGCCTATCTCCTCCACCAAAGCTGTCCAGTTTTCTGGACAGCTTGTTCTCCTCTCGTCGGAGCGTCGTTTGGACGACGGTTAGAGCTCCGACAGCGGCTAACTTACCGGGGATTCGATCTCTGGTAATCCTCTGAGGTGGAGGATGAAGGATTCGTCAATCGGTTGACGAATACCTCTCCGGAGAAGTGAGTTTTGAGAACTCGGTTTTGGATCCGAATTTGGATTCGGATCGTGATCATCTCTCGATCACGTCGTCTTCAACACGAGGCTAGTAACCCGTACGAAGATGAAGCTCGTGGTTTAGCGAAGTCATCCTAAGGATACTCGGCGTGGATACGGATAGAGATGATTCTAGCGAGGATCATTCCGGTTGATGCCGTTCCCGCTACACGTGATACGAAAGGTATAATGTAGTTAAATTTCCTTTTATTGCAAATTTAAATTTACGGTTATGTCTACACTTATTGTACTATGCATGCGTGTGTTGTGTGTGTTGTAATAAATATAGATTTGTTATTTTTTATTGCTTCCGCTGTGCTCATGTTTACGAAACGTGATCGAACACACACACGCCGCGATGTCGAAAACCCAACAACAGCAAGTTGGTTGAAAGTCATTTTGAAAGAAAACCTAAGAATCACATAGATCAAAACATTAGATTTCAAAAAATTATTGATTCCTCAAACAATAAAATTTTAAAATCAACCAACACCGAGAATATCGTGTGCCACGATAGTGTGGACGTATACGAATTCTACATTTGTAAGAGGAGGTTTTACCCATTAATTTTACTATATTGTCAACCTAACTTTTTGACAAGTAAAATTAATAGTTGGTTCCTCTTTGGCCCTACAAATAAAAGCAGTGACTCCGATGATGAGGATACTTATGTTTGTATCTAAGTGTTCACCATTACTTGGTACCAAGGTAATTATCTCGGGTTATGTGCCTTCCGATGGGGAAGTACACATGCTCCTTAATAATTTTCTATAACCATATTCGACATTGTTATCCCCAAACAAACTCATCCGATGGGGAGGAAGGCACTCAGAGCCGACGCGCAAGTTTGTTTGCATCACATGTCAAATCGTAATGGAGGCCGTGGGAATTTATAAAAATATCCCTCTCCCACTTAGTAATTTGAAATTGAGGAATTTTCTAGCCTACGCCATGCATATCAAACAATAAGCAATAAATATGAAAAATAAAAAAATTTCCAACTATTATGCCTTTTGTCTTCAATATGTCTCCCGTCGTATTGCCATCTTGTCCGCTCCTCACTACGTCATGTACAAGCCATCTGGAGATCCGAGCCGAGAAAAAAATATTTTAATTTACATCCATCGATCCTATACTCCACGAGGGAGTGTACATGAAATCTAGATCGAAAGTAAACTAAAATAAAAAGAGTGGCTAAAAAATGTCGTATCTAATTTACAAAAATTAAATACTAGCCTCGTCAACCCCGAGGATTCAACAAAATATACAATTACACACATTCAATCACATACACACATATGGCCATAATAGTTGGATCCTATGCCTACAACCAAAGAGTTAACCTACGCATATCCTACTATTATCCCTCACATATAATAAATGAAAAGTGCATAAAAGTAACTGAATCCTAAACACACAAAATCGGAAACTGTGACTCTGATACCACTTGAAGGGTTTTGCCCGGAACCGAAGCTCTGATATCACTTGAAGGTAGGAAACTTCGCTTTCCACTTCAACTCGGTCGCTTGTTCATGGCGATCCCTTCTAGGTCCCCGGATAAAAAAAATTTAATCCTAGACGAAAGGGATTATCCAAGCAACCGTTTCATCATCGTGCTATTCGATTAGAGTAGTCACTTGAACAAACTTGTTGTTCAAGCCACCAACCTCTATTCTATGAATAGCCGCAAAATAGATGATATACGGATCGCCGGATTTTGTGTTTATATTCGGGGTCCAAGTTATATTAGCCACAAAATAGAATATATAACATGCATATAATTGAAAATAATTATAGACATTATACAAAAGAAAACTAATCAAAATAAACAAGATTATACCTCTTATTATACCTCTTGATCTTCTATTGTATGTCCTTCCTCCTTTTGGACGTCGTGTGGGCGACGATCTTCCAAAAGTCGAAGCCTCCTAGATCACCAATCATCCTTTCCTTATTCACTCCGAACAAAGGAAGATCATAAAAAAAAACTCTTCTTCCTATCAAGAACCGGCCACCAAGTCAATAGACTCGATGTTGCCGCTGGCCAAGGAAGAGAATATGGAGTATGGGAACTGGCCAAAGGAGAATCAAGGAGGGTGATGGGCGCCGGCCAACTCTTGGAGAAGAGAAAGGAAACCAACCCTTCACCTTGTAGCCGCCCAAAACCCTAACCCTAGCTCTCCTAGTTGCCTCCGGCCAAGGAAGAGGGGAAGAGGAATAGGTTGAGCACCGGCCAAAGTAGAGGGAAGAAGGATAGGTGCCGACAACACCTTAGGAAGAAGAAGAAGGGAACCTCTCCTCTTGTTGCCGCCCACTCCACCTCCCAAACCCTAGCCGCCCAACTCAATTCTAACCTCCCTAGGATTCCTTGCCGCCCAAGCTAAAGGGAAGGAAACCCTAATCCCCTAAGCCATCAAGTTGCCACCCACCCCCTTAAGACTTATTTATAGAGTTGGGCTCAAGCCTTGTTTTAATCTACACCATTGGTTCTAGGGATTTAATCTCAACCGTCGGATCTAGAGATTTAATCTCAACCGTCGGATCTAGAGATTTAATCTCTACCTTTGGATCTAGGGTTTTGTTTTCATCCATTGGATCAAGGCTTCATGAGGTATTAATAGGCTACAATAGGGACCATGAGGAGGAGTTGGATCTTGGCCACCCAATGGATCAAGCCCACATAAAGCCCGATCCATTAATGATTATCCATTCCACTGGAGGATTATCATTGATCTACCTCACCAACCCCCACAAGTTAATATGTGCTCCATATATTATTTGTACATTTTTCTCCCCGTGTTTAAGATCTCGAATGTCCGTCGATTAATTAATTTACTAACAATTAATTAATCAACATCTAACTCCATGAGTAGTACAACTCAACCTTTTCATCATGCCGGACCAAGTCCATCTGCAGGGTTTACATGATGAACCTTATAAGCTCCTCAAGGGGACATCATCATCCTAATATATAGGACACGGTTTCCTCCTATAATCAACGACACACCATATAAATAATATCGTTTCCCAACTTATCGAGCCTATCAATTTAATCTATAAATCTCCCCCATTGGTAAATCAAAGAAATGAATACTAAGTATATGTGCCCATTATTATATCGGGATTAAGAGCATGTACATTATAATATCTGAGGTCCGATTCGATTATGTTGTCAACAATAAATCGAATCACCTCTAAGTCGGTCTTGCTCAATACACACAAAGTGTACTAGTGTAATTCTATGGTTAAGACAAACCAATACCAAATCACACTACAACCATACCAATGGTTTGTCCAAAGTCATCTCGGTTGTGAGCCTTTACTTATACTTTACAAGGAGCCAATAACATGATCTCCTGTGTGACACCACACACCATGTTATCTACAAAGTAATGTATTAGACAATATGCATAAACATAAATATGCAAACAATGATCATGTGATTCTTATTTCAAAAATTAAGATGTTCATACAAAAGATAGACTTTTCAGTATACATCCCAACATTATGAACTACCATATGCTTGCTTTTCTTCTACCTTCGCCACTATATATACATAAGAATGCACAATCACTGAAGGCTTATTAAGAATGTAAGGGAAACATAAATACAAGAAAAATGACAAGATATGTGAAAGAAAAGAAAGATAAGAAATGAAATAGCTAAAGAAATGTAAGGAGAAGATATGGAAATACCGGAATGCTACATGGAAATACTGGAATGCTACATAGATGAGTAAAAAGAAAGTAATGCCCCAAAAGTTTTTCTTCCAACCCAATAAATATGTAAACAACCCTTATCACATTCTTCAATACAAATATACTAATAATATACAATAAATCTCTCAATGATTGCAACAAGGGATGTCACTATCAAAAATACTATCACACATGAATAAAAAATGACACAACATGTCAAAATTTTTACAATATTTTTTTTTATTTCATGGGCACCCAAATGTTTATTCTACTTTTTTTTCAACTTTTTTTTTCAATTTATTTTTCTCAATTCTTTTTGACATGTAGTGCACTTCCCTATGCTCCAAGAAAGAAAACATCAAGCTCAGCTAAAAAAAAATAAAGAGCATGGCTAGCTCATGGTGATCAAGCACGACTTGCCTATGCTAACACTAAATTCTCCTGAGCTACTCTCTCCCCCACACTTAAATTTTTATCTATCCTGGGAAAAACACTCATCATGGATCATCCAAGTAGTCTACATCTAGAATAGAAATAGAGAAGAAAGTAATGGAAGGAAAGAAAAAAAAATTAGGATGAATGACTAGAATGTTTTTCAAATAAGCATGTGATGAAAAAGAAGTGAAGGAAAACAAATGTGATTGCTTTCATAATAATAATGCAAACCTACTATAATGTGGCCTCGAAAGAATCAAAGCAAGTTCTAGAGTTACAATAACCACAAGTGCACCACACACAAGCAATAAAAATAGGCTCAATCCTTACTAGGTAAACTAAAATAATCAACTCAGTCTATCAACATAGAATCCATCACCAAGTAGTAACCACATGCAATCAAATAATCAATTCATGACAATAAATCCCTGAAACTCGACAATCAAATTTAACTAGCTTTCATGACTTCTAAGAAGATATATAGAAATTCATAGGAAATTTATTTCAAAACACAAAAAAAAAACAAAAACTCAACACTAAAAACTTGACAACCAAAATAACTAGCTAAAACAAGAACAACAAAAGCCAGGAAATGTATATATACAAAGAAAAAGAAAAGAGATGGAAAAAGGAATGAACTCCCCTAGGGTCCTGGCCGTTGGAGGCGGTTCAGGAGCAGAAGCCAAGCTGGGAGTGGAGTGGATCGAGTGGAAGTGAGTGTCTTCTTCATGTGGTCTATGTCGTAAAGTCTAACTCCCTCCATCATCATCTTCATGAAGGTTCTTCTAGGTGGATGAGAATAATTCCAGTGTAAAATCCAACCCAGAAGTAGAATAATAAGAGCTAAGATGAACTCCACTCCTTTCACTATCGTCTTCTTAAGGGTTATCTCAGGCGGCCGGAGATGATTTATTTGGAGCAACCACCGAAGATGGACGCTATATTTGGTGTTAGGGCCTTGTTGAGCAGAAATATTGGAGGCTTAGGCTATAATAGGAGTGTAGAGTCTGGGGGTCTTCAGCTATCCATCACTCCTATATAAATCATCTAGATATCTTCAGAGCAATTCTGGTCAGGCTTATCAGGTAGTTGCAAGCAGAACATAATAATTCTGCAGACACTGCCTCATTTACAACATCATCAACTGCAATATAAGTAAATAATATCGCTACATCCAAACATCATGTGCAACATTAACAATATCACAAGTAGGAGTAACAGTATCATCTACAATAATATCTGAACTCTTATCAATAATAACATCCACATCACCCACAACTTCATTATCATAGCACATAGAAATATTAGAGTCCTATAGAGTAGCCTGATCATAAACTTGGCTATCACATACTCCACAATCCATCTCCTCTAGTGCGTCAATATCCACAGAAATGGTCTCTGACGAAGGCTGAATAAATTCTTCTGCTTGCATTTGCTAGGACTGCTGTGGGTTATTAAGCATTGGGATATTTTGGAACTCAGGATCCAACCATTGAAATGCTAGTGGAGGCTGATAAGAATATTGTGAATTTGCAGCCATGACCTCAATAAGTTCTCTAGCATGAGCAAGAGTTTTGTTGACTAGGGCCCCTCCACTAGCTACATTCAGCATACACCTGTCCATAAGAAATAATCCATCATATACGTGCAGGATGAGTATGTGATCGCTAATTTGGTGATGGGGGCAACTAGAACACAATCTTTTGAATCTCTCCCAATACTCATATAGAGTCTCTCCTATCATATGCTCAATACCACAAATGCTCTTCCGAATTTATTTGGTCTTGGATGCAGGGAAAAACTTTTCCAAAAAGACTTTCTTCATTTCACTCCAACATATAATAGAGCCAGGAGGAAGATAATAGATCCAATCTTTTGCCCTGTCTGATAAAGACAATAGAAATACTCTGAGCATAATATCCAGCATACCATATAAAATTCTTGTAAGTGCCTAATTGAATCTTTGCTAGCATAACCATGGAATTTCGGATGCAAATGTACAATTTCAAAAAGTTCAACATCCACATTTAATTCAAGAAACTGAATGCAAAAAGATTGACAAGCAACATCTGGTGCAATGAGTTCCCGATAGCTCATAATCCTCAATCATCACCGTGAAAGCCTCTTAATCTCTCGATAATAGGGATCCATGATCAAAGAAATTTCCTGTTCTTTCTTGAAATACTAACAAACAATATCAAAAGACACAAGAAGTATACATGATAAAATATATGGATATATAACAGAATAAAAGACTGAAGCCCTAAAAAAAGTTTTTGAGTTTTGATTTTCTTTTTATAAAAATGGACAAACAATCTTAAATCTACTAAACATCATTACACTCCCCGGTAATGGCGCCAAAATTTGTTGTGCTAGTATTTGTGTCATTATGCCATTGTGTCATTTCAAATTAATTATCGAACCCCCTAACTAAACTAATATAGCATAGTGGATGGCCTGGATCGTTTCCCAATGAGTGTAATTGATAGAACAATAAACTTAGGATTTCTAATTATTTCTTTGGGTTTTCTATTGAAGATTGGGGGTTTGGGATTTGAGATCTAATCTACGATTGCAAGGTAATTAAAGCTCTAAACTAACATGCAACAACTAAATCAAATAATGTAGGAAGTAAATCAATAAAAACTGGAAAAGGAAATAATCTAATCAACCCAAGATAGGCTCGGTGAATGGCCAAGTTACTCCGGCTAAATCCAATGAAGCTCGATCGAGACTCCACAAATGACAGTGGATGTGGGATGGTGCAAACTCCTAAATCCAGTAGTTTGATGAATACTCCGAACTCTCACGGATCCGATTGATCTCGAAGAAGTGTCGTCGGAATGGACTCCTCCTTGAATCCGAAAGGGAAGGTGAATGTTGTGGAGATGGAGGACGTTGCTGAAATCCCTTGATAAAGCGGTAACTCCTCGAATCCATGGAGGAAAATGGATGGAAGGAAGGTGACGACAGCTGCTAGGGCTCAAGGGAAGAACATATTTAATTAACAACCAATTGAAAACATGATTAAAAGAAAGCAACTTAAGTAAAGCATGAAACTAAATCTAACCTAATGAACTACAACCTAATTACTCTAAGAAGCATTTAACCAAACACTACATGTGCATGAAACAAAATAAATTGGATACATGCAGTCTAAACATGGAAGGGAAATGTGATTATAAATGCTCAATCCAAACTAAATTAAGAAACAATCAAATGAAATCTTGCTAGAAATTGCAGGGAAAAAAAATAGGAGATGTGAACGAGCTAGAATAGGGCTGGTGGATGCTGTGAAGAGCTCGACGGTGAAGATGAAGCTTCTGCCGAGCTGTTGGTCTACTGGCCGGAGCGGATGGAGAGTGGACTGCCGGTGGTGGATGCCTCCTCCGATTGGAGGTGGAACGGATGGTCGGCAGTGATTTGTGTCGACGTCGCATGAAGATGGGGCGGAGATGGTGTCGGCTGCTTGATGGAGAAGACGATGGCTGCCGGCGGTAAAGGAGGTGAAGGAGACCACCGGTCACCAGAGATTGGAGGGGATCCCCTTCCCTCTCTAACGATCAACGGGGAAAGGGAGAGTGCGACCGAAGGAGAGGGTGGAGACGTCGGCGTTTGTCGCGGAAGAGATGAAGCCGACTGAAGCTTGTGCTCTCAATGAAGAACATTAAATGATTTTTCGCAACCGTCAAATCAAAGCATCATCAGATCTTAGCCGTCGATTAGAGCTAGGGTTTAATTACCTTGATTAATCCATTAAGCTAGTTGTGCATCCAATGGCTTAGATTCTCTGACTTTGAATGGATAGATCTGATCCATCTGAAGAGATAATCACGATCGGTCGAATCTAGAGGAAGGGCTCAGATGTACAGATCAAAATGTATGGACCCGAACCCTCCAGATCTAGGTAGATGGCTTAGAATCAAGATGCTTTCATCGGACGATCCATATCGCTCAGATCTGATCTCTTGATTAAATTTCCCTCGATCATGATGAAAGGTCCAGATTGATCCAGCTTAAAATATCCTTCTAGCCGTAGATGAATCCATATTTAATCCAACTTGAGTCTAGTCTAGTGGCTCATCTCAATCTCCTGCAAACAAAGATAAAATTTTCATATAAGTCCAGAATTAAGGAGAATTTACAATAAGGTCCAAAAAAAAATCCAACTCATAAAACATGATAATAATCGATAAATAATCACTCGAGAGGATAAAAACAGTGATATTAAGGACCAAAATAACACGACAAAATGATAATTATCAGTGAGTCGAAATAATAAAAGAGAGAAAAGAAAGAGAAAAAGAGAGAAAAAAGAAATGAAAAAGAAAAGAAAGAGGAAAAAGAGATTATGAGGGATAAAAAAAATAGTTGTCGTGGGTGGAAATGGTTAGGTGCCCCTTTGAGACCGAGTTAGGTTACTGGGGAAACACCTACCAATTTCTCTCAATACCAAGCATGCCTTTAAGACTTTGTGCTAGATCTTGGGAACGACCCTCGCTTTGGGTAGGTAAGTGCCTAAGAGCCGGAGACCTTAGGAAAGCTATAGGATGATGACTTAACTCACCATGGAACGATTATCCCCTAATAAGATTCGCTTAGCACGAGCACAAGGAGCTAACTTAGTGAATTTCTAGAACATATCTATTATGCTTTGATTGCAAATACCACTTGATAAATCTAGTTAACATGCTAAGGATGGAACAATACCTTTTGTGGGAAAAATAGCGCACTTTCGGAGAAAAAAGAAGACATTTGGTAGTTGGACATAGAAGGGAACATGGCTAGGGTGTGTGCCTACACATGACCTTGTTCATAAGGCAAAAATTGCCACCATAGCCTGACTAAAGAGTTTTTGTCCCGGAACTGAAGCTCTTATTCCACATGAAGGTGGAGAAACTTCGCTTCCCACTTCAACTCGGTTGCTTGTTCATGGCAATCCCATCGATATCCCTGGATTAAAAAAAAAATTAATCCTAGACAAAAGGGATCACCCAAGCAACCGTTTCATTGTCGTTCTATTCGATTAGAGTAGTCACTTGAACAAACTTGTTGTTCAAGTAACCAACCTCTATTCTACGAATAGCCGCGGAATAGACGATGTACGGATCGCCGACTTTTGTATTTATGTTCGAGGTCCAAGTATATTTAACCACATACATAAAGTAAACAACCACATACAACATGCATATAATTGAAAAAAAATTATAGACATAATACAAAAGAACACTAATTAAAATAAACAAGATTATACCTCTTGTTATACCTCTTGATCTTCTATTGTATGTCCTTCCTCCTTTTGGACGTCGTGTGGGCGACGATCTTCCAAAAGTCGAAGCCTCCTAGATCAACAATCTTCCTTTCCTTGTTCACTCCGAACAAAGGAAGATCATAAAACAAAACACTTCTTCCTATCTATAACCGACCACCAAGAAGGATAGGTTGAGCACCAGCCAAAGTAGAGGGAAGAATGATAGGTTGCCGGCAACACGTTAGGAAGAAGAAGAAAAGAGCTTCTCCTCTTGTTGCCGCCCAATCCAACACCAAAACCCTAGCCGCCAACTCCTAATCCTAACCTAACTAGGATTCCTAGCCGCCCAAGGGAAGCAAACCCTAATCCCCTTCCATCAACTTGCCGCCCAAGCAATCATCCTATATTTATAGAGTTGGGTTCATGCCTCCTTTTAATCTCCACCATTGGTTCTAGGGATTTAATCTCAACCGTCAGATCTAGAGATTTAATCTCAACCGTCGGATCAAGAGATTTAATCTCTACCATTGGATCTAGAGTTTTGTTTTCATCCATTGGATCTATGCTTCATGAGGTTTTAATAGGCTACAATAGGGACCATGAGGAGGAGTTGGATCTTGGCCACCCAATGGATCAAGCCCACATAAAGTCCGATTCATTAATGATTAATCATTCAACTAGAGGATTATCATTGATCTACGTCACCAACCCCCATAAGTTAATATGGGTTCCATATATTATATGTACATTTTCTCCCCGTGTTTAAGATCTCAAATGTCCATTGATTAATTAATTTACTGACCATTAATTAATCAGCATCTAACTCCATGAGTAGTACCACTCAACCTTTTCATCATGCCGGACCAAGTCCACCTGCAGGGTTTACATGATGAATCTTATGAGCTCCTCAAGGGGACATCATCATCCTAATATATAGGACACGGTTTCCTCATATAATCAACGACACACTATATAAATAATATCATTTCCCAACTTACCGAGCCTATCGATTTAATCTATAAATCTCACCCATTGGTAAATCAAAGAAATGAATACTAAGTATATGTGCCCGTTATTATATCGGGATTAAGAGCATGTACAATATAATATCTGAGGTCCGATTCGATTATGTAGTCAGCAATAAATCGAATCACCTCTAAGTCGGTCCTGCTCAATACACACAATGTGTACTAGTGTGATTCTATGGTCAAGACAAACCAATACCAAATCACACTACAACCATACCAATGGTATGTCTAAAGCCATCTCGGTTGTGAGCCTTTACTTATACTTTACAAGGAGCCGATAACATTATCTCCCGTGTGACACCACACACCATGTTATCTACAATTTAATGTATTAGACAATATGCGTAACCATAGATATCTAAACAATGATCATGTGATTCTTATTTCAAAAATAAAGATGTTCATACAAAAGATAGACTTTTCAGTATACATCCTAACAATCTCCCACTTATACTAAAAAACTATGTTGTCCTCATACTGTCATACATATGATTCCCATTCCCTCCACATGCCTATCAAAAGCTCTCGCTAGAAAGGCCTTAGTGAAATGGTCTACCAGGTCATCCTCTGATGCAATCTAGGCGACAACAACTTCTACCTTCTTTACGATTTCTCGTATCTGGTGGTACTTGCGCTCTATGTGTTTACTTGCCTTATGGGCTTGTGGTTCCTTCGAGTTTGCAACTGCACCATTATTATCAGAAAAAATTATGATAGTTCTGGGCAAACCAGGAATTACATCCAAGTCCATCAGGAAGTTCCTGAGCCACATAGCTTCCTTGGCCACCTCAGAGGCCGCCACATACTCAGCTTCCATGGTGGAGTCCGCCACGCATTTCTGCTTGACACTCCTCCATACTTATGGCTCCACCTCCCAAAGTAACACAAAACCTGAGGTAGACTTACTGTTATCCCTATATGATTGGAAGTCAGAATCCGTATAACCCACAGGGAGTAATTGGTTTGCATGGTAAACTAGCATATAATCCCTAGTCCTTCTTAGGTACTTCAATATATGCTTTATCGCAGTCTAATGTCCCTGTCCTAGATTACTCTGATATCTGCTGACCATGCCCATGGCAAAGCAGATATCTGGTCTCGTACATAACATCGCATACATGAGGCTTCCTACTACCGAGGCATAAGGAACCACCTTCATCTCCTCTATCCCCTCATATGTTCTAGGACACATCTCCTTAGATAAAGGAACTCCATGCCTGAAAGGTAGAAAACCTTTCTTGGAGTTTTGCATGCTAAAATGACCCATAATCTTGTAAGAAGCTTGGGATAAGCACAACATCCTTTTCCTGCAATCCCTTATAACCTTGATCCCATGGATGTGTCCCACTTCTCCCAAGTCCTTCATATCACATTGTTTGGACAACCATACCCTTACGTCCGATAACACCTTAACATTGTTGCCGATTAACAAAATGTCATCTACGTATAGTACAAGAAATACCACTATGTTTCCGTCACATCTCTTGTATACACAAGACTCATCCAGACTTTGAATAAATCCATATGACTGGATCACCTCATCAAAGCGGATGTTCCAAGACCTCGAAGCTTGCTTCAATCCATAAATTGACCGATTAAGCTTTCATACAAGATGCTCTTTTCCCTTCGCAATGAATCCCTCTGGTTGCTTCATATAGTTGTTTTTCTCAGACTTCTATCTACCACACCTCATAATCCATATGAGCTGCAATGCACAAGAGAATCCGGATAGACTTGAACATGGCTACCGGCGAAAAGGTCTCCTCATAATCGATACCCTCTTTCTGAGTATACCCCTTCGCAACAAGCCTCGCTTTGAAGGTCTCAACCTTCCCATTTATTCCTCTCTTTCTTTTATAGATCCACTTGCATCCAACGGTTTTTACACCATCGGGTGGTTCTACTAGCTCCCAGACCTGATTTGAATCCATAGATTCAATATCAGCATTCATTGCACTTTGCCATGATACCGCATCTTTATCTTCGATTGTCTCATCATATGTCCAGGGATCAGCTTCATGTTCGCCAGGGACCAAATCAGAAGATTCTCCCAAGAACATGAATCTATTAGGCTGTCTAACAACCCTCCCACTACGACGATGTATCACCTGTGTATCCTCTGTGACACGTGGTGCAGTGACTTGTGGTATATCTTCTTGTACCGGTGGTACTGAAGAAGTGACTTCCCCTTTTATTTCCTCTAGAACAATCTAACTCATGGGCTTGTGGTTCATCACATAGTCTTCCTCTAGAAATCTGGTGTTCGTGCTAACGATCACCCTCTGATCTCTAGGACTATAAAACAATTCACCTTTCATTCCTCTAGGATAGCCAAACAACATGTGCACTTCTGTACGATGTTCCAACTTACCAGCATTTGCCTTCAGTGTTGGGTTTCTGGCACCGCGGTGAGTATGTATTCGAACATGTTTCGTAAACATGTGCACAGCGGAAGGAATAAAAAAATAAATCTAATTTATTACAACACACACACCACATGCATGCATAGTACAACATGTGTAGACATAACCATAAATTCAAATTTTGCAATAAAAGGAAATTTATACTACGTATACCTGACATATCACGTGTAGCGGGAAAGGCATCAACCGGAACGATCCTCGCTAGAATAGTCTCTATCCGTATCCACACTGAGTATCTTCAAGATGACTTCACAAAGTCACGAGCCTCGTCTTCGTACGGGTTACTAGCCTCGTGTTGAAGACGATGTGATCAAGAGAAGATCACGATCTGAATTAAAATTCGGATCCAAAATGAGTCCTCAAAAACTCGCTTCTCCGGAGAGGTATTCGTCAACCGTTTGACGAATCCTTCGTCCTCCACCTATGAGGATTACCAGAGATCGAATCCCCGGAAAGGCTACCACTGTCGGAGCTCCAAACGTCATCCAAACGACGCTCCGACAAGAAGGAAACAAGCTGTCCAGAAAACTGGACAGCTTTGGTGGAGGAATAGGGGCCGACCAAATAAGGAAGGTTGAACCTCACCTTGTCTCTGGACCCAAAGGAGATCACCGGAGCTCCTCCGGTAGCAGCTCGACGCCGGCAAGGGGAGAGGACGGCAACTGCTGGACGTCAGCAAGGGAGCTTTGGGCGGTGGTGGGCGGCGGCAAGGAGTTGGCGCCGACCACTTGGAGAAGAGGGAGAGGGTGGCCGGCAACAACTAGGGTTGCAAGGATTAGGGCTTAACAAAACTCTTAAGCCCTATTTTATAGAGAACAAATTCTCTTAATGGTTATCGGATCACAACCAAAAGCCCGTTAACCCACTCCATTAATTTAAGTAAAAATAAACCAAACCATGTTGGTCTATTTTAAGTTATTACGAACCGAACCAACTTTGGTTCATTCGTTTAAAACAAACCAAACCCCTTTGGTTTATTCTCCTCCATTGTATTAGAACCAAATCAATTTGGTTCATCCATCATGTATTCATAAGACACGACCCATCCATGCTTCCATTGCGACTGAAACGATTTCATGCTCGCTCCATGTTTGGTCCAACCAAACCTAGTTTCTCTCAGTCTGAGAATCTCATTCTCAAGCTCGTTTTAAATCCTTCGGATTACGCTCGTTGTGCATATGACCAAATAGGTTCTCGGTTTATGTTGGCCGTCTATAATTAACCATTAATTATAGAATGATCATGAGTGGCACCTAGTAGTACATCATGATCCTCAATTAACCGAAAAGATCAATGGTTGATCGAAAACTATTTCTGAAACCTTTCAGCAGCTCGAATGAATCGTGCCCCATTCCCTTCACTCATCTTATACCCACTTGGTTCAGGACATGGTCTATAGTGTCAGTCCCCACTAGGTTGACTACGTCACACCTAGCCCAAGTATCATTTCCTCGTCCTACGGATTCTAGTTACTACACATGTATCAAAGAGTACCTTACTCTAAACATGTAATGCTTTGGCCAAAGACTTTAGTAACAATCCGACGAGAGGCCATGGGTATACATCTCCTCGCAAGGAGTGGTGAATCCTTTATAGGCTATTCAAACACCTTCGATCACTTCGACTTATACCCAATCATCCCGGGTCCACATCTCCTTAGAGATGCTTGCTTAAGATGTCAAAGCATAAGTCTTTATGATCAAGATGACTTAAATACCGCAAGTCAAAGGAACATCGCACTTAAGCTACAGTAAGAACTTCATTGACATATCTATATATGCAGAGAACCATATGAAGTCTTACGGCTGGTCACTCCAATGAACTAGTTACCATAACTAGCATCCACGATTAACTCCGGACATCTCAATGTCTCCAGCTAGTGAGAATCAGCTGCTTGGTTACACCAAGGAGTATACCTCGTGCTAGTCTCGACAAAATCAATGGTGTCCAAATCCATCAATTCATCGACTAGGGATAATTCCGATACATCACATTTACACATGTAGAGATACTCACTAGTTGTGATCCAATCACAAATTCTTTCATGCTATGAATCGTATCATGGACATTCAGTAAATGAGTTTAAGATCCAATCAAATATATGAAACATGTATACTCAAATAGTGAATTTTCATTTATTATATAAATGGTTCAAACATAAGGCGATTGCCTTAGGACATCTCTCATATATTACTAACAAACTCCCACTTGGCCTAATGCCAATCGCTACGATATCCAATACCATAAGTTCTAACATGACCCTCAAACTTACTTTGAGGTAATGCCTTAGTCAAAGGATCTGCTAAGTTCCTTTCAGTGGGGATTTTCTCGATTTGTATTTCCTTCCTACTAATGATCTCTCTGATTAGATGATAGTGGCGAAGCACATGTTTGATCGTTGATGAGACCTTGGCTCTTTCGCCTGTGCAATTGCTCCATTGTTGTCGCAGTAGACCAGTATTGCTTCAACAATGGCTGGAACCACACCAAGTTCATAAATAAACTTCTTGATCCAAACCGCTTCCTTTGCTACTTCCGAAGCTGCAATGTATTCTGCCTTAGTGGTAGAATCTACTACAGTGTCTTGTTTGGAACTTTTCCAACTCACTGCTGTTGGCATTGCTCAGAGGCTCATTGGCTCCCATGTCCCCGGATTAAAATTTTCACTAATGAAAACTAATCTGGATGGGATGAGTTTCCTATGCTCAACCAATTTGTCATCGTGCTAACGACTTGAGCGATCGCTTGAACAAACTAGTTATTCAAGCAACAAAACTCTTCTAGTCGGTTAGCCGCGAAAGAGACGACGGACGGATCGCCGATTTTTGTGTTTATCTTCGGGGTCCATGATTATACAAAAACATATGGATGTATACATGTATAATCAACACATACAAACATATTAATAAGAACATGCAAAGATCAATAATAAAACTTGTAAAACTTTTATACCTCTCGATCTTTTATCGTATGTCCTAACCTTCTTGTAGACTTCGTGTGGGCGAAGATCCTCCACAAGTTGAAGCTTCCTAGATCTTCTTCAATCAAAAGAAAGAAGAACTCTCCTTCCCTTCTTTCTTGAGCCAACCACCAGGCCACAAAAGCTTGTTGCCGCCGGCCCCAAGAAAAGAGAGAACAAGATGGCCAACCAAGGAACCAAACAAGGGAACAATCCCTAGCTCCTAGTGCCACAGGCCAAGAGGGAGTGAAGAGGAGAAGAGCAATAGGTTGAGCACCGACCAAGGTAGAGGGAAAAGAGATAGGTGCCGGCAACCCCAAGGAAGAAGAAGGGAACCTCTCCTATTATTGCCGCCCACTCTATCTCCCAAACCCTAGCCGCCCAACCAAACCCTAACATCCCTAGGATTTCTTGCCGCCCAAGCTAATGATAGGCAAAACCCTAATCTCCAAAAACAACCAACCTTTAACCTCTCTTGCCGGCCACCTTAAGCCCCCTTTTATAGAGTTAGGCTTAAGCCTTGTTATAATATCCACCGTTGGTTCTAGGGATTTAATCTCAACCGTCAGATCTAGAGATTTAATCTCAACCATCGGATCTAGAGATTTAATCTCCACCGTCGGTTCTATGGATTTAATCTCAACCGTCGGATCTAGAGATTTAATCTCAACCGTCGGATTTAGAGATTTAATCTTCACCGTCGGTTCTAGGGATTTAATCTCAACCGTCGGATCTAGAGATTTAATCTCAACCGTCGGATCTAGAGATTTAATCTACACCGTCGGATCTAGAGTTTTGTTTTCCATCATTCGATCTAGGCTTCATGAGGATTATATTAGGCTACGATAGGGACGATGAAGACGAGTTGGATCTTGGGCACCCAAAGGATCGGAACCACACAAACTTGATCCATCAATGATGTTCCATTCCATTAGAGGATCATCATTGAATTACCTCACCAACCCCCATAAATTAATATGGGCTCCATACATTATTTGTACATCCATCTCCCCGTGTTTAAGATATCGAATGTCCGTCATTTAATTGATTTACTGACCATCAATCAATTAACATCTAACTCCTCGAGTAGTACCACTCAACCTTATCATTATGTTGACTAAGTCATCCTGCAGGATTTACATGATGAACCTTATGAGCTCCTCAAGGGAACATCATCAACCTAATATATAGGGCATGGTTTCCTCCTATAAATAACGGCACACGATGCAAATAATATCATTTCCCAACTTACCGGGCATATTGATTTAATCCATTTAAATCTCACCCTTTGGTAAATCAAAGAAATGAATACTAAGTAGATGTGCCCGTTATTATATCGGCATTAAGAGCATGTACAACATAAAATCCGAGGTCCGATTCAATTATGTAGTCAGCAATAAATTGAATCACCTCTATGTCGGTCCTGCTCAATACACCTAAGTGTACTAGTGTAACTCTATGTTCAAGATAAACCAACACCAAGCTACACTACAACCATACCAATGGTTTAAATGGATTAAGCGTGCTTGGGCGAGAGCATTACTAGGATGGGTGACCCCCTGGGAAGTCCTCGTGTTGCACCCATTTTCAAGATCCAACTCCTCCTCATGGTCCCTATCGTAGCCTAATATAATCCTCATGAAGCCTAGATCCAATGATGGAGAACAAAACTCTAGATCCGAGGGTGGAGATTAAATCTCTAGATCCGACGGTTGAGATTAAATCTCTAGATCCGACGGTTGAGATTAAATCCCTAGAATCGATGGTGGAGATTAAATCTCTAAATCTGATGGTTGAGATTAAATATCTAGATCCGACGGTTGAGATTAAATCCCTAGAATCGACGGTTGAGATTAAATCTCTAGATCCGACGGTTGAGATTAAATCTCTTGATCCGACGGTTGAGATTAAATCCCTAGAACCAACGGTGGAGATTAAAACAAGGCTTAAGCCTAACTCTATAAAAGGGGGCTTAAGGTGGGCGGCAAGAGAGGTTAAAGGTTGGTTGTTTTTGGAGATTAGGGTTTTGCCTATCATTAGCTTGGGCGGCAAGAAATCCTAGGGAGGTTAGGGTTTGGTTGGGCGGCTAGGGTTTGGGAGGTGGAGTGGGCAGCAACAATAGGAGAGGTTCCCTTCTTCTTCCTTGGGGTTGCCGGCACCTATCTCCTTTCCCTCTACCTTGGTCAGCGCTCAACCTATTCCTCTTCTCCTCTTCACTCCCTCTTGGTCGGCGGCACTAGGAGCTAGGGATTGTTCCCTTGTTTGGTTCCTTGTTTGGCCATCTTGTTCTCTCTTTTCTTGGGGTCGGCGGCAACAAGCTTTTGTGGCTTGGTGTTTGACTCAAGCAAGAAGGGAAGGAGAGCTCTTCTTTATTTTGATTGAAGAAGATCTAGGAAGCTTCAACTTGTGGAGGATCTTCGCCCACACGAAGTCTACAAGGAGGTTAGGACATACGATAGAAGATCGAGAGGTATAAAAGTTTTACAAGTTTTATTATTGATCTTTGCATGTTCTTATTAATATGTTTGTATGTGTTGATTATACATGTCTATATCCATATGTTTTTGTATAATCATGGACCCCGAAGATAAACACAAAAACCGGCGATCCGTCCGTCATCTCTTCCGCGGCTAACCGACTAGAAGAGTTTTGTTGCTTGAACAACTAGTTTTTTCAAGCGATCGCTCAAGTCGTTAGCACGATGACGAATTGGTTGAGCTTAGGAAACTCATCCCATCCGGATTAGTTTTCATTAGTGAAAATTTTAATCCGGGGACATGGGAGCTAAAGAGCCTCCGAGCAATGCCAACAAATGGTATCATAGCCACGGTTTCCGGTTTTGTGTGTTTTGGATTCGGTTACTTTCATGCACTTATCATATATTGTGTATGCCGGATGATAGTAGGATGTGCGTAGGATAACTTTTTGGTTGCAGACATAAGTTCCAACTATTATGGCTATACATGTGTGTATGTGATTGCATGTGTGTGTGATTGTATATTATTTGAATCCTCGGGGTTGACGAGGCTAAATTAGTATTTAATTTTTGTAATTAAATATGGCATTATTTAGCCACTCATTTTAGTTTACTTTCGATCTAGATTATTTGTACACTCCTTCGTGGAGTATAGGATCGATGGATGTAAATTAAAATAGTTTATCTTGGCTCAGATCTCCTTGGTGACTTGCGCACGGGAAAAGGTGGAGCGGACGAGGTGGCGACACGACGGGATGCATATTGGAGAACAATGGCATAATATTTGGGAAAATTCTGATTTTTCCATATTTATTGCTGATTTGTTTTATATGCATGTTGTGTGTGCTTGAAAATTCCTCACTGTCAATTTACTAAGTGGGAGAGGGACATTTTAATTAATTTCCGCGGCCTCCATTACAATTTGACGTGTGATGCAACAAACTTGTGCGTCGGCTCTGAGTGCCTTACTCCCCATCAGATGAGTTTGTTTACGGATCACTAGGTCAAATAATGGTTATAGGAAATTATTTAGGAGCGTGTGTACTTCTCCATCGGTAAGGCACATAATCCGAGATAATTCCCTTAGTATCGTGTAATGGTGCACACTTAGATGCAAATAAAAAGTATCCTCTCCATCGGAGTCACTGCTTTTATTTGTAGGGCCAAAGAGGAACCAACTATTAATTTTATTTGTCAAAAAGTAATGTTGACAAGATAATAAAATTAATGGGTTAAACCTCCTCTTACAAATGTAGAATTTGTATACGTCCACACTATCGTGGCATGCGATATTCTCAGTCTTCTGAGGTGTTGGTTGATTTCGAAATTTTATTATTTAAGGAATCAATGATATTTGAAATCTAATATTTTGATCATTGTGATTCTTAGGTTTTTTCAAATGGCTTTCAACCCACTTGCTGTGATATTAAAAAAAAAAGCTTACTGGAACAAATTATATTGATTGGAAAAGAAATTTGGATATTGTCTTAACTGCAGAGGAGTACAAATTTGTACTCTTCGAGGTCTATCCTCCTAAGCCCACCGATGACTCTGATGAAAAGGAGAAAGAGAGTTATAAGAAATGGATCAAGGCAGATGAGATGGCGCGGTGTTACATTTTGGCATCTATGTCAAATGTGCTGCAACATCAGCATCAGGCCATGGCCACGGCTTATGACATGATGCTCAATCTCAAGGAACTTTTCGGACATCAGAGTAGGGTGGCCAGACAGGAGGCTATGAGGAACTTGATGACGACTACCATGATCGAGGGAACACCCGTCAGGGACCATGTTCTCAAGATGATGGCTCATCTGAATGAGATGGAAGTCCTCGGAGCTGATATCGATGGGGAAACCCAGGTCGATATCATTCTCCAGTCTCTGCCTAGGAGTTTTGAGCAGTTCCACCTCAACTACAACATGAACAAGAGGTTGTATTCATTGGCGGAGCTTCTGACAGAACTCCAGGCGGCAGAGGGGCTTTTTCGTCAAAGCGCTCAAGCCATGGTTGCTCAGAAGGTTTCTTCTTCTAAACCGAAAGGGAAGAAGAAGAAGAAGCAAGGTGGAGCAAAGAAAGTGGCAACAGGACCTCAGGAAGGAGTGAAGAAGCCAAAAGGCAAGTGCTTCACTTGCAAGCAGACTGGACATTGGAAGGCGAACTGTCCTCGTCGAAAGAACAAAGGTATATCTTCTTGTTTAGTTGTTGAAATATGTTTAGCGGTGTTATCTACCAGTACCTGCAGTGTAGATACAGGAGCCACTAATCATGTCTGCAATACTTTGCAGGGGTTCCAGGAAACTCGACGACTAGCTGAGGGAGAGATTACCGTCTTCATGGGCAATGCTTCAAAGGTGGCGGCTATTGCAGTGGGAGACATTTATTTATCTTTTGATAGGAATAAAATTTTGGTTTTGAGAAATTGTCTTTATGTACCTACTTTTAGAAAGAATTTAATTTCAGTTTCTAAATTGTTTCTGGATGGATATTCTATTTCTTTTAATGACAAAGTTGTAATAAAAAGGAATAGGGAGATTATCTGTTCTGGTACATTGGTTGGCAATTTGTACACTCTTGAACCGAAAAATCCCACGATGCATATAGAAGTGAATAACTCATCTTCTAAGTCTAATAAGAGAAAAGAACCTTCGAAAATGAACCAGACATATCTTTGGCACCTAAGACTTGGTCATATTAACCTGAGTAGAATTCAAAGGTTGATAGATGATGGACCCTTGGGTTTATTAGTGGTGGAAGACCTCCCAACCTACGAGTCTTGCTTGGAAGGTAAGATGACCAAGAGGCCTTTTAAGGCTAAGGGGTATAGAGCCAAAGATGTATTGGAATTGGTTCATTCTGATTTGTGCGGTCCTATGTCTATCCAGGCTAGAGGTGGCTTTGAATACTTTGTCTCTTTTAAAGATGATTATTCAAGGTATGGATACATTTACTTGATGCGCCACAAGTCTGAATGCTTTGACAGGTTCAAAGAATTCAAGGCTGATGTGGAGAACCGTTAAGGTAAAAGTATCAAGACACTATGATCTGATCATGGTGGCGAGTACCTCTTGGGAGAGTTTAGGAGTTACTTATCAGAGGCTGGGATTCAATCCAAATTGTCCGCACCTGGCACACCCCAGCAGAATGGTGTGGCGGAGCGAAGGAATAAGACTCTTATGGAGATGGCCAGATCGATGATGAGTTATTCTGAGTTACCTAATTCATTCTGGGGGTTTGCTCTGGAAACAGCAGCACACATTCTGAACTTGGTTCCATCTAAGTCAGTACCCTCTACTCCCACAGAATTGTGGACTGGGCGAAAGCCTAGTCTAATACATATTCGGACTTGGGGTAGTCCAATACATGTGCTGAAGGGAGATACTGGTAAGTTGGAATCTCGTACAGAAGTACGCTTGTTTGTTGGCTACCCTAAGGAAACGAAGGGTGGTTTGTTCTATAGTCCTAGAGATCAGAAGGTGATCGTGAGTACGAATGCTAGATTTCTAGAGGAGGACTATGTGATGAACCACAAGCCCACGAGTAGGATTGTTCTTGAGGAGTTGACAGGGGAAGTCCCGACTTCAGTACCACCGGTACAAGAGGAAATACCACAAGTCACTGCACCGCGTGTCACAGAGCATACACAGGAGACACCTCGTCGTAGTGGGAGGGTTGTTAGACAACCTGTGAGATTCATGTTCTTGGGAGAGTCTTCGGACTTAGTCTCTGGTAAACATAAACCTGATCCCTGGACATATGATAAGGCACTCCAAGATAGAGATGCGGTATCTTGGCAAAGAGCGATGAATTCATAGATAGAATCTATGGATTCTAATCATGTCTGGGAGCTAGTAGAACCACCCGATGGTGTGAAATCCATTGGATGCAAGTGGATCTACAAGAGAAAGAGAGGAGTAGACAGGAAGGTTGAGACCTTCAAAGCTAGGCTTGTTGCGAAAGGGTATACTCAGAAAGAGGGTATCGATTATGAGGAGACCTTTTCACCGGTAGCTATGCTTAAATCTATCCAGATTCTCTTATCTATTGCTGCTCATGAGGATTATGAGATTTGGCAGATGGATGTCAAGACAGCTTTCCTTAACGGAAGTCTTGAGGAAAACATCTATATGAAGCAACCAGAGGGATTCATTGCAAAGGGAAAAGAGCATCTTGTGTGTAAGCTTAATCGGTCCATTTATGGATTGAAGCAAGCTTCTAGATCTTGGAACATCCGCTTTGATGAGGTAATCCAGTCATATGGATTTATTCAAAGTTCAGATGAGTCTTGTGTATACAAGAGATGTGACGGAAACGTAGTGGTATTTCTTGTACTATACGTAGATGACATTTTTTTAGTTAGCAATAATATCAGAGTGTTATCAGACGTAAGGGTATGATTTTCCAAACAGTTTGATATGAAGGACTTGGGAGAAGTGGGACACATCCTTGGGATCAAGGTGATAAGGGATCGCAAGAAAAGGATGTTGTGCTTATCTCAAGCTTCATACATTGACACTATCCTTGCTCATTTTAGCATGCAGAACTCCAAGAAAGGTTTTCTACCTTTTAGGCATAGAGTACCTTTATCTAAAGAGATGTGTCCCAAAACATCAAAGTAGATAGAGGAGATGAAGGTGGTTCCTTATGCTTCGGCAGTAGGAAGCCTCATGTATGCTATGCTATGTAAGAGTCCAGATATCTGCTTTGCCGTGGCCATGGTTAGATATAAGAGTAATCCTGGACAGGGACATTGGACTACGGTAAAGCAAATATTGAAGTACCTGAGAAGGACTAGGGATTATATGCTGGTTTACCGGGCAGATCAATTAGTCCCTGTGGGTTACACGGATTCTGATTTCCAATCAGATAGGGACAACAGTAAGTCTCCCTCAGGGTTTGTGTTTACTTTTGGAGGTGGAGCCATAGTATGGAGGAGTGTTAAGCAGAAATGCATGGAAGACTCTACCATGGAAGCTGAGTATGTGGCAGCCTCTGAGGCAGCCAAGGAATCTGTATGGCTCAAGAACTTCTTGATGGACTTAGATGTGATTCCTGATTTGCCCAGAACTATCACAATTTATTGTGATAACAGTCATGCAGTTGTAAACTCAAAGGAACCACGAGCCCATAAGGCGAGTAAACACATAGAGCGCAAGTACCACCTGATATGAGAGATCGTAAAGCGAGGAGAAGTAGTTGTCGCCAAGATTGCATCAGAGGATAACCTGGCGGATCCATTCACTAAGGCCCTTCCAGCGAAAGAGTTTGATAGCGTGTGGAGGACATGCGGATCAGATGTATGGCAGTATGATGACAACATAGTCTTTTAGTATAAGTGGGAGATTGTTGTGATGTATACTGAAAGCCTTTCTTTTTTGTATGAACATTTTTATTTTTAAATAAAGAATCACATGATCATTGTTTGCACTTTATATTTATTATATGTGTGCATATTGTCTAATACTTTACATTGTAGATAACATGGTGCTTGGTGTGGCACAGAAGATCATGTTATCAGTCCCTTGTAGAATACAAGTAGAGGCTCACAACCAAGATGGTTTTGGACAAACCATTGGCATGGTTGTAGTGTAGCTTGGTATTGGTTTGTCTTGAACATAGAGTTACACTAGTACACTTAGGTGTATTGAGCATGACCGATATAGAGGTGATTCAATTTATTGCTGACTACATAATTGAATCGGACCTCGGATATTATGTTGTACATGCTCTTAATCCCGATATAATAACGGGCACATGTACTTAGTATTTATTTCTTTGATTTACCAAAGGGTGAGATTTAGATGGATTAAATCAATATGCCCGGTAAGTTGGGAAATGATATTATTTATATGGTATGCCATTAATTATAGGAGGAAACCGTATCCTATATATTAGGTTGATGATGTCCCCTTGAGGAGTTCATAAGGTTCATCATGTAAACCTTGCAGGTTGACTTAGTCAACATGATGATAAGGTTGAGTGGTACTACTCGAGGAGTTAGATGTTAATTGATTGATGGTCAGAAAATCAATTAATTGACGGGCATTCGATATCTTTAACAAGGGGAGATGGATGTACAAATAATGTATGGAGCCCATATTAATTTATGGGGGTTGGTGAGGTAATTCAATGATGATCCTCTCGTGGAATGGAACTGTTGGGTTTTCGGTACCGCGGCGTGTGTGTGTTCGATCATGTTTCGTAAACATGAGCACAACGGAAGCAATTAAAAATAATAAATCTATATTTATTACAACACACACAACACACGCATGCATATTACAACAAGTGTAGACATAACCGTAAATTAAAATTTGCAATAAAAGAAATTATCTACGTTATACCTTTCGTATGACGTGTAGCGGGAACGGCATCAACCGAAGTTCAGTTACGTATTGCTGAATCCTCTAATCTTTAGCCCGAGCTCCTCGGGATGACAACAAATCACGAGCTTCCGTCTTCATCGGGTTACTAGCCACCGTGTTGAAAACCGTGATCGAGATGATCACGATCGAATCCAAATTCGGATCCGAGTTCTCAAACTCGCTATAGGAAGGTATTGTCGTCAGCAATTGGCAGATCCTCCACCTCAGAGGATTACGGATATCAAATCCCGGTTAGCGCTATCGGTAACCGTCATCCAAGCGGCGCTTGACAACAAAAACAAGCTGTCAGAAAAACTGGACAGCTTTGGTGGGGAGAATAGAGGCGGCCAAGGAGAGATGGAAGCTCACCTTATCACGAACCTAGAGGAGATCACGGAGGTCGCGGAGTTCACGGCTGAAGCTTGGTCACGGCAATGACTTGGGCCCGGTGGCACAAGGCTGGCGGCGGCACACCTAGGGTTAGGCGCCCGACTAGTGGAAGAGAGGAGGCGGCAGGTTGGTGGGTTTAAGCCCTCTTTTATAGAGAACTAATTCTCTTAATGGTTAATGGATCATATCCATAAAGCCCGTTAACCCGCTCCATTAAGATAAGTTAAAATAAATCAAACCATGATGGTTTATTTTAAGTTAAAACGAACCGAACCAACCTTTAGTTCATTCGTTTAATATAAACCAAACCCTTTGGTTTATTCTCATCCATTGGATTAGAACCAAACCATTTTGGTTCATCCATTACGTCTTCATAAGACTCGGCCCATCCACGCTTCCATTGTGACTGAAACGATTTCATGCTCGCTTTATGTTTGGTCCAACCAAACCTAGTTTCTCTCGGTCTGAGAATCCCATTCTCAAGCTCATTTTAAATCCTTTGGATTACGCTCGTTGTGCGTGTGACCAAATAGGTTCTCGGTTTATGTTGGTCGTCTATAATTAACCATTAATTATAGAACGATCATGAGTGGCACCTAGTAGTACATCATGATCCCCAATTAACCGAAAAGATCAACGGTTGATCTAGAACTATTTACGAAACCTTGATGGCTCGAATGATTCGTGCCCCATTCCCTTCACTCATCTTATACCCACTTGGTTCAGGACATGGTCTATTGTGTCAGTCCCCACTAGGCTGACTACGTCACACCTAGCCCAAGTATCATTTCCTCGTCCTACGGATTCTAGTTACTCCACATGTATCCAAGAGTACCTTACTCTAAACATGTAATGCTTTGGCCAAAGACTTTAGTAACAATCCGACGAGAGGCCTTGGGTATACATCTCCTCGCAAGGAGTGGTGAATCCTTTATAGGCTATTCAAACACCTTCGATCACTTCGACTTATACCCAATCATCTCGGGTCCACATCTCCTTAGAGATGCTTGCTTAAGATGTCAAAGCATAAGTCTCGATGATCAAGATGACTTGAATACCGCAAGTCAAAGGAACATCGCACTTAAGCCACAGTAAGAACTTCATTGACATATCTATATATCGACCATATGAAGTCTTACATGTTGTTTCTCTACTTCATTTCTGAACTCTTTGAACCTTTCAAAAGCTTCAGACTTGTGTTTCATCAAGAACACATACCCAAACTGTGAGTGATCATCGGTGAAGGTAATGAAGTAGCTATAGCCTCCTAATGCTTGAGTTGACATAGGTCAACATACATCAGTATGTATTAGACCTAGTAACTCTCCCACTCGTTCACCTTTTCCAGTAAAAGGTAACTTAGTCATCTTGCCTTTTAAGCATGATTCACATGTATCTTATGAATCCAATTCAAATGATTCCAGAATTCCACATCGGTGTAATTCGGACATGCGTTTCTTGCTTATATGGCCAAGACGACAATGCCACATATAGGAGTCTATTTGATTATCCTTTCGAGCACGCGTGTTGCTCGCTTCGATATTGAAAATGTCACTGGATACGTCCAATGTATAAATGTCATTACTCAAAGTTCCAGTTCCATAAAGTACGCCATTCAAAGTTATATAACAACAATTGTTACTAAACGTCAAATGGAAACCATTTCTATTTAAGCAGGAAATAGAAACAATGTTCTTTATTAGAGAAGGAACATAATAGCAATTGTCCAGTTCTAAGACTAGTCCACTAGGGAGCTTCAACAAATAAGTTTCGATGGCGACTGCAGCAACCTTTGCTCCATTGCCAACTCGCAAATTTGACTCCCCTCTAATAAGTCTTCTTCTATTCCTTAGCCCCTGTATGTCATTACATATATGTGAGCCACACCCAGTATCCAATACCCAAGTGTCTAAGGAAATAGAATGACAATCAATAACGTAGATACCTGAAGAGGATGGGGCATCGGATGCCTTCTTCTTCTTCATGGACTCAAGATAAATCTTGCAGTTTCTTTGCCAGTGGCCTTCCTTGCCACAGTGATGGCAAGTGCCCTTTTCTTGGTTACCTTCTTTGCCTTTTTCTTCTTTCCTTTCTTCTGTTCTTTTGCCTTCCTCTTAGAACCTTTCTTTGAGGAATCAACTAACAGAACCGCCTTCTCCTCATGCTTCACAGAAGGCTCCACAGTCTTCAGCATATTGAGGAGCTCGGGAATGGTGGATTCTAATTTGTTCATCCGATAGTTCATCACAAATTGTGAGAAACTCTTAGGCAAACAATGCAGAATTAAGTCAATACTTAACTCATGATCCATCACAAAATCGAGGGTGGCTAGCCGCTCGATGTACCCGTTCATCTTTAGCACAAACTGCACTACAGACGAACCTTCTTGCATCTTTGTGGTGAAGAGGAGCCTAGAGACCTCGAACCTTTCGGATCTCGCTTGCTCATCGAACAACTCATGAAGATGGAAGACTATAGTATTAGCATCCATATGCTCATGCTGCTTTTGCAGCTCAGGTACCATCGCCGCTAGCATGATGCAACTCGCCAACTCAGAATCTGCCACATACTTCTGCTAGACCAACATTTGGTCTGGAGTTGCATCGTCCTTAGGACGGTCAGGAAGAGGCTCTTCAAGGACATATGCAAGCTTTTCCACCTTGAGAACAATTCTCAAGTTTCTAAGCCAGTCCAGGAAGTTAGGCCCAGTCAGTTTGTTCGAATCCAAAATAGTGCGCAAATTCAAAGACGTAATGATCAATTTATTGACCTAGAAATACAAAACGAGCATATATGAGAAAATGATTTTAAAATGCATCAATATACATTTATAAATCCCATTCATTTTTCGAATTTCAAAAACCCCAAAATCACTTCGGGAGATCATAGGTCCATCTCCGAATGGGCTGATATCCATCATAGTTATGAACAACCTTGGAGAGAGTCCAACAAGCCATTCATAACTACGACGGTAGGTATCAACTATACCGATTGCATATCACGTATATGCAACTATCACAATGTGCTATCAACTAATTGAATGTTCACACATACATCGGGTTGTTAACACATTAACAAGTATGCATCATATGCATATCACCCAACTTCACCTCCCTTTACATCGACCTTGGAGAGAGTCCAACAAGCCGATGCTCCAGGTTAAAGCCAACCCATTAATCGGGAAATAGTTTTGATATGGTTAGAGCGCATTCAACCAATTAGCCCAGCTTGGAGAGAGTCCAACAACCAAAGCTAACGATTGACCTCTGACTCTTACCATATTAGTATTAAACTATTCCATGGTTTGAACATGTTCGGGTTCGAGCCGGGCTTGGAGAGAGTCCAACAACCCAAACAAGAAACGGAACTCTGGTTCTAACCATATTAATGGAAGGTGTAGGCTTTAATATTGTTTAAGGGTTTTTATGTCTCATCCTCTTTGCATGCAAATAACTATTATCTACATGACATGGCATACATGGCATACATCTACATGTCACGACACGCATGGCATAATGTTATGCATCTAATGCAATTACATGGCATACAATTATGTCATGTATATATTTCCTTATATGTCATAACTATTTATGGAAATAAAATATGTTTAAGATTTGATTCTCAAAATCAAATCATAATTAAATTAGGAAACAAATTTCCAAATCTAATAACATATTTTATTCATGGAATTATTTGATTTAGGAAAATCTATTTAGGAAACCAATTTCCTAAATCATTAAAACTACTTATGGAAATAAAATATTTTAAGATTTGATTTCCCAAATCAAATCATGATTAAATTAGGAAACAAATTTCCAGAATCTAATCAAATATTTTATTTATGGAAAATATCAATTTCCATAAATACTTCCAACTTTCCAAAAGTGGAAGATTTCCATAAATACTTCTAGACTTTCCAAAATTGAAAAAATTCCATAAATACTTCTAAATTTCCAAAATTAGAAAATTTCCAGAAATACATTATGACTATCGCAAAACCATTTTTACGATTATGTCAAAACACAACTTAGGCTCTGATACCACTGTTGGGTTTCCGGCACCGCGGCGTGTGTGTGTTCGATCACGTTTCATAAACATGAACACAGCGGAAGCAATAAAAATAATAAATCTATATTTATTACAACACACACAACACACGCATGCATATTACAACAAGTGTAGACATAACCATAAATTTAAATTTACAATAAAAGGAAATTTATCTACGTTATACCTTTCGTATGACGTGTAGCGGGAATGGCATCAACCGGAACGATCCTCGCTAGAATCATCTCTATCCGTATCCACGCCGAGTTCCTCGGGATGACTTCGCTGAGCCACGAGCTTCGTCTTCGTACGGGTTACTAGCCTCGTGTTGAAGACGACGTGATCGAGAGATGATCACGATCTGAATCCAAATTCGGATCCTAATACGAGTTCTCAAAACTCGCTTCTCCGGAGAGGTATTCGTCAACCAATTGACGAATCCTTCGTCCTCCACCTCAGAGGATTACCGGAGATCGAATCCCCGGTAAGTTAGCTGCTGTCAGAGCTCTAACCATCGTCTAAACGACGCTCCGACAAGAGGAGAACAAGCTGTCCAGAAAACTGGACAGCTTTGGTGGAGGTGATAGGCGCCGGCCAACCAAGGGAGATAGAGCTCACCTTGATGCCAAACTTGAAGGAGATCACCGGAGCACTAACCGGCAGCAGCTCGATGCCGGCGAGGGGGAAGGAAGCAGCCTTCCGACGCTGGAGGAGCTTTGGCGGCACAGGTTGGCACCGAGAGCTCCAAGGAGGAGGTGGGCGGCAACCTTAGGGCTAGGGGTTTTTGGATTGGATTAGGGCTTAATTATCCCTTAAGCCCTCTTTTATAGAGAACTAATTCTCTTAATGGTTATTGGATCATAACTATTAGGCCCGTTAACCCGCTCCATTAAGATAAGTTAAAATAAACCAAACCATGATGGTTTATTTTAAGTTAAAACGAACCGAACCAACTTTTGGTTCATTCGTTTAAAATAAACCAAACCCTTTGGTTTATTCTCCTCCCGGGGATTAGAACCAAACCATTTTGGTTCATCCATTACATCTTCATAAGACTCGACCCATCCACGCTTCCATTGCGACTGAAACGATTTCATACTCGATTTATGTTTGGTCCAACCAAACCTAGTTTCTCTCGGTCTGAGAATCCCATTCTCAAGCTCGTTTTAAATCCTTTGGATTACGCTCGTTGTGCGTGTGACCAAATAGGTTCTCGGTTTATGTTGGCCGTCTATAATTAACCATTAATTATAGAACAATCATGAGTGGCACCTAGTAGTACATCATGATCCCCAATTAATCGAAAAGATCAACGGTTGATCCAGAACTATTTCTGAAACCTTTCAGCAGCTCGAATGATTCGTGCCCCATTCCCTTCACTCATCTTATACCCACTTGGTTCAGGACATGGTCTATTGTGTCAGTCCCCACTAGGCTGACTACGTCACACCTAGCCCAAGTATCATTTCCTCGTCCTACGGATTCTAGTTACTCCACATGTATCGAAGAGTACCTTACTCTAAACATGTAATGCTTTGGCCAAAGACTTTAGTAACAATCCGACAAGAGTCATGGGTATACATCTCCTCACAAGGAGTGGTGAATCCTTTATAGGCTATTCAAACACCTTCGATCACTTCGACTTATACCCAATCATCCCGGGTTCACATCTCCTTAGAGATGCTTGCTTAAGATGTCAAAGCATAAGTCTCTATGATCAAGATGACTTGAATACCGCAAGTCAAAGGAACATCGCACTTAAGCCACAGTAAGAACTTCATTGACATATCTATATATGCAGAGAACCATATGAAGTCTTACTACGTCACTCCAATGAACTAGTTACCATAACTAGCATCCACGATTAACTCCGGACATCACTATGTCTCCAGCCAGTGAGAATCAGCTGCTTGGATACACCAAGGAGTATACCTCGTGCTAGTCTCGACGGAATTGATGGTGTCCAAATCCATTAATTCATCGACTAGGGATAATTCCGATACATCACAATTACACATGTAGAGATACTCACTAGTTGTGATCCAATCACAAATTCTCTCATGCTGTGAATCGTATCGTGGACATTCAGTAAATGAGTTTAAGATCCAATCAAATACATAAAACATGTATACTCAAATAGTGAATCTTCATTTATCATATAAATGGTTCATACATAAGGCGATTGCCTTAGGACATCTCTCATATATTACTAACACTGATATCGGGTAAAACCTCAAACATCAAGTTGTTTGAGTATCCGATCGTCGGGTAAACCCTCAAACACCATGTTTGAGCCTCCGACACTCAGTCTTAGCCACTTGGCCAAGTCCACCTCATCCTCTCATGGATTTCCCCACCGAAGCTCTCTTCCCTCAGCCTACGTCCCTTGGATGCACCAAGCGTACGACTTCGCAATGTCATCCTTCGCATCTCTTGCCCTCGAAGTATGCTTCTCTTGGACCTCACTCCATTCGTTCCCCGTCCGACAGTCCCTCGAATGCATCAAGCGCACGACTTCATAATATCATCCTTCACCGACTCAAGGACCCAGAGCCTAGTGAACTTGCCAAGTCCTCAAGACTTCCACACCAAGCCTCATGCTTGGATTTTCCCAACACCAAACCCCATGCTTGGACTTTTCACCACCAAGGCTACACACTTTGATTTACGTGGCCAACCCATGTAGGACTTCCCATGATAATCTCATGTCATACGTTTTGTCTAACATCAAAATATAGTTCGAGTCAAACTCGAGTCCGAGCTGATTGCACCAACACACGATTCCTCACCCTTGGTGCTAGTCTTCAAGTGCTTCCGTCGACTTTGTCATGCTAACGGATCTCCTTTGCCAAATCTCCATACTTGAACTTTTGCCTCCAATACTACACTTTTAGACTTACACGACCAAGATAACACGTTTGGACTTTTCCTTTGTCAAGTATTCATACTTTGACTTTCCCTTGCCAAGACTTTACTTTTGGACTTTTCCTTGCCAAGTATCCATACTTGAACTTCTCCATTACCAAGAATCGATTCTTTGACTTTTTTTTGCCAAGTATCCATACTTGAACTTCTTTATTGTCAGGACTCCACCCTTGAAATTTTCCTTGCCAAGTATCTATACCAGACTTATACATTGTCAAGACTCTAATCTTGGACTTTTCTTTGCCAAGTCTCTAAACTTGGACTTCCACTCGAGTCTCACTCAAGCTTGGTTAATCTTGATTTAAAGTCGATTGCTTCAATAATTTTCTCATAACAATCTCCCTCGTATGACCTTGGATATTTCAATCATCCACTAGTCATATTGTCAACATATGGTCAAATTCATATTGTCAAATAATTAACAAACTCATTGTCAAATATCAATATCCTACTCGAGTTTCATTTGAATTTAGTCAATCGCGATCTGGACCGATTACACCAGCACATAATTCCATACTTATCATCACCATTGATTGCATATTGATTGCTATGCATGACAGTGAAGTGCTCACCTGGGTGTGAACAATGCGGGTAATAGGAATTTATGTATAAGAATAATTGGTTATTGTTCCATTTTAAATTTGTTAGGAATCGTTGGAATAGCTAGAGGGGGGTGAATAGCGTAGATGAAATTCGCTCGTGTTTGTGTCTACAATTTCGTTAGTGCGCAGCGGAAATAGAAATAATAAAAGCGATAATGAAATAGACAACAAGCTAACACAATGATATAACGTGATTCGGAACCGCACGGTTCCTATTCCACGGATCGAGCTCTAAAGAGCCCTAGTGATGCACACGCACTCACTAATGATAAACACTCCTTCTCGACACAAGTCAGAGGCGGAGAAACCCCTTACAATAGATCTTACAACAGTAAGAACGAAATACAAGCAATATACAATGTAAATATGAAATACAAGTAAAGAAAAGACTTTACAACACTTATTTTGATTGCTTGAATGCTTGGTTGCTTGCTTGCACTTGGAGACCTGATTTGCACCAACAAATCGCCCCAATAGCCCTCAAGAACCGGTTACTTTTTCCTCCATCACGAGCTCCATATATAGCTTCAACCTGTGCTGAAAAAAGTCTATCAGTCGACTGATCGAGACCATCAGTCGACTGATGCCACTGTTGTCGTGAGACAACGGCTAGTTCCACGTTGGATAAGTCCAACGGAACTACCATCAGTCGACTGATTGTGACCATCAGTCGACTGATGGAGTCCTCACTCGACCAGTCGAGTCTCGACTCCATTCTGTGGCCGAATTCTCGAGCACCGACCGATCGATGATCACCGATCGCTAACCTATGGCAATGATCGCTAGGCCATAACCCGCAGTCAAACCCTAGTTGACTCGGTCCAGTCGACTGCCACATGGCACCAGTCGACTGGCACACCACAAACATGAGGTTTTAACTCAAGTATGGTTCCCCCATACTTGCTAGACCACCCTTAGCCTAGACCTAAGCCTTCTAGTCACCTCCATCAGCCTCACGCCTCTCGGATCCCTCCAAGTCATCCATGACTTGTTCATCCATCGCGCTAGCCTTCAGGTGCTTCCGTCGGCTATGTCATGCTAACGGTGTCTACACCGCCAAGGCACATTGGACTTACGCCGCCAAGACTCCGCTTGGACTTTACGCTGCCAATATTAAACCCCTTGGACTTCAAATGCTAACCCATGTTAGACTTTCCATGCCAAGACTATGCTTGGACTTTCCTTGCTAACTCATGTTGGACTTTCCATTTGCCAAGACCCATGCTTGGACTTTCCTTGCCAACACATGTTGGACTTTCCATTTGCCAAGTACTCAGGACTTTGACTTTCCCAACTGCCAAGTGTCCAACTTGGACTTTCCATGACAATTATATTGTCATATGTTTTTCAAACATCAAAACACATCAAAACATCACTCGAGCCAAACTCAGTCCTCGTCTGACTGGGCCGATTGCACCAACAATCTCCCCCTTTTTGATGTTTGACAAAAACCAAACAAATAATTGAGTTAGAATACTAACTCAAATCCTTTACCAATTATCCCAAATGTTCTCCCCCAAACATTCTCCTCCTTTTTGACTAACATCAAAAAGGTTTTCTCTCCAAGGAGGTCAATGTCTCATGTCCCAATGAGATCTTACAATCTCCCCCTTGGTTCAAAAATACCTAGGATGCCTACCATCTTCCTAGTGATAAGTCCCATATCACTCAAGAGAGGCAATCCTATTCACTCTCCCAATTTCCAAATTGGGTTTCTAAAAATCCATCAATTTACCAAATTGATAACATTCTCCCCTTCAAGGAGAAAAACACATCCATCATCCCAAGATGGATATCTCCCCCTAAAGGCTTGCTCCCCCTTGACCATTGTACCAACAATGTCCTTGGGAAGTCCCTAAGCCAATAGGAACTTTAAACCGTCAAAATTAAGGTTAGAAATTCAACATTGAACTTTCCACACCTTAGAATTGATACAAATCCTAAACAACTCTCCTAATCCATATCCAATAGATTTTCACCCTTTATAATGCTTCCCAAAGCATATCCTAGGGTTAGGAGTGGTTAGGGATCATAACCGTAGCTAAAATCGGGTTAAACAACTTTTGGTTACCCCGAAATCGATTATCGATCGACTGTTAACTACGATCGTGATGTGTCCATCGACCGACCGCACGGCAATGAGTGATAAAGCGCCGCAATGAGTCCAACATCGCCATCACCGATCGCGATCAGAAGCGATCGATAATCAAAACTTGATTTTCAAATCGTAAATGAGTTTTGAAAATCATAACTAATTATACGATAATGAAAAATCACGAAATTAGATCATTATAATACTTATGACTAATACAATGGGTGAAAAATGTTTGAAAATTATTTTACCCATTAAATAGTGACATTGGTACAAAGTTCAAAAACATTGAAATTTTCAATGTTTTGGCCCTACTAGATCAACTTCATCAATGGTGATTGCTATCAAAAGATAGACTTCACTAAGGTTTTTCAAAATGATTTTAAAATGTTTTCAAAACCTTATCTTGGACCATAATTTATTGGCTAAATATACATAGCTTGTATATTAGCTTTCCTTATGATTCTTGGTGATGATTAAAATAAGTTTAAGTTCATCTAGATGCACTCATGCACCTTGAACCTAACCTATTATCCTAGCATCTCACATGTATTTAGGGTGATACATACACATACATGTCAATTAGATGTGAGATGTGGGTTTTGTTCTCCCTAATCTAGGGTTTCATGCATTTTCCTAAGGCAACTCTACTTGATTCCCTTATAAATGGGACTCCAAGTCATGCCATAGTCCTTAAATCAATTTTAATCAAAATATCTTAAATGCAATGATTATGGCATTAGAGATGATATGGATAAACACATGCTCATAATCATGATGTCATGGCATAATATGAAATCTAAGAACACATGACATTTACATTAATCCCATGCAAACATATGGTAAAACATATGAAGCATGGTGAATACAAGACATCAAGTTGTGTGGCACTTGAGTATCACTCTAGATATTACCTTTACATCTTAACCACACATTTCTTGATACATGACCTTCCCAAGTGTGCCAATAATCAAAGGTACACACTATGACCTCTAAATCTAGATCGTGTCAATTTTATTGATTTTCATGTTTTCAAGATATATATTGACACAACCTAAAATTCTTTGAGATTAAGACTCAAGGATATTTCCAAAGTAACCATAACCTTGAAAGTAACCTTAAAGTGCCACCTTTATTGTGGTTGAGTTAACTACCCATCCAATCAAGGTTGGCACACCCTAAACCCATCTTAGCGTGAATCAATCACGCTCTTAGGAACCCAAAATCGATTTGAGCTCATAGGGTTAATTAGATATTCCTTAGGGATAACCTCCCTAGATACCTTCCTAATGACCCTCCTAGGCTTATTAGCCTTGGTCATTTGGGTCTTACCTAGGTTGACTCTAGGGGTAACTCCCCTTGCAACCTTCTTAGTGGTTTCCCTAGGTTTCCTAGAAACCCTAGCCACTAGGCACACACCATGGTCAACTCTAGGGATGACTTCCCTATTGACCTTGGTCTTCCTAGACCTAGTTTGTGTTCCATAATCAAATGGAACACTATGGTAAGCCACCTTAGGCTTAGGTTTGTGACCCAAACCTTGCTTGCCCTTGGTTGACTTTTGACTCTTAGGTCCTAGGTGTTGACTTTGACTTTTGGACCTTGACTTTTGATCATTTGACCCTTTAAATTGATTTTGTATAATTTTAAGGGTCTTCTCCAATTTCTCAAACCTTGACCTCAAGGCTTGGTTTTCTAATTCTAATTGCCCGATTTTAGAATTTTGATTTAGACCATGGGCATGGGACTTTCTAGGCATATGCCTAGTCCATTTAGGGTTAATACTTAGGTGCTCTTGCACCTTTCTAATGGTCTCCCTAGGTAAAATTGGTCTAGTGTTATTTGACCTAGGTTTATCCTTAGATGAATTATTTTTAGGGACATTAGTCCCAAATTTCTTCCTATTATCTAAGTGAATATTTTTAGCTCCTAAGCAATATTCATTCCTATTAGCATGCTTTTCATAAATTGTAAGAGAATTAAAATTATTTCTAGCATGCTTTTGCCTATTAAATCTAGAAGGTGCATTATTGAAATATACCTTAGGGTTTGCCTTGGAGGCTCTCCCTACATATGATGCTCCTTCTTGCCCCTTCTTCTTCCCCCTAGGGCATTGACTCCGATAATGCCCCTTGCACTTGAAGCATATGATGTGCTCCTTGCCTTTAGGTGTTGGGGAACCGGCATCCTTGACTTTTGGTGCCGGTGGAGCCTTCTTAACCCGTTTAGGACACTTACTCTTGTAGTGTCCTTGCTCCCTACACTCAAAGCATATAATATGAATTTTATTATTATTTGAAATGCTCGAGTTACCTAGGTCCGTGGTAGGTGCCGGAGTTGAATTTTGAGCTTCCTCATCTTGGCCAGGATGTTGAAGGCACTTCTTGAGGTTGCCCCGGTGTAGATGGTCTCTCCCCCTCAATCACGGAGGTGGATGCTTCTCCCACCTCTTCTATTTTCTCTTCCGATCCGGAAGTTGACTCCTCACTTTCACTTGAGGATGAGCTCTCTTCTTCATCCTCCTTGTCTTCTTGGATTGAATGAGGTTCTTCATGGAATTTCGCCAAAATGTTCCATACCTCTTTGGCGTCTTTACAATCCACATAGTCACCTAGGCTACACAAGATGTCATTAGGTACTAAATCAAATATAAATTTGATTACCTTCTTATTTTTCTCGAATTGCCGGAGTTGCTCCTCACTCCATTTCTTCTTCTTGAGAAACCCTCCCTTTGGTCCCTTAGGATACTCAAATCCTTCCATCAAGGCGGACCATTCCTCAAGGTCTCTCATCATCAAAAACTCTTCAATTCTTGCCTTCCAAGAATTGAAACCTTCTCATCCATAGAATGAATAAGGGACCGGTGTGTTGATGTCCCATCCTAATTGATCTTGGACTTCCATCTTTTACCCTCTAGCGTCTTGCTCCCGGTTGTTAATCCGTTGAAGAGCCCCGGGCTCTGATACCACTTATTAGGAATCGTTGGAATAGCTAGAGGGGGGTGAATAGCGTAGATGAAATTCGCTCACGTTTGTGTCTACAATTTCGTTAGTGCGCAGCGGAAATAGAAATAATAAAAGCGATAACGAAATAGACAACAAGCTAACACAATGATATAACGTGGTTCGGAACCGCACGGTTCCTACTCCACGGATCGAGCTCTAAAGAGCCCTAGTGATGCACACGCACTAACTAATGATAAACACTCCTTCTCGACACAAGTCGGAGGCGGAGAAACCCCTTACAATAGATCTTACAACAGTAAGAACGAAATACAAGCAATATACAATGTAAATATGAAATACAAGTAAAGAAAAGACTTTACAACACTTGTTTTGATTGCTTGAATGCTTGGTTGCTTGCTTGCACTTGGAGACCTGATTTGCACCAACAAATCGCCTAATAGCCCTCAAGAACCGGTTACTTTTTTCTCCATCACGAGCTCCATATATAGCTTCAACCTGTGCTGGAAAAAGTCTAGCAGTCGACTGATTGAGACCATCAGTCGACTGATGCCATTGTTGTCGTGAGACAACGGCTAGTTCCACGTTGGATAAGTCCAACGGAACCTCATCGATCGACCGACGACCATCACGATCGATGGAGTCCTCACTCGACCGATGAGTCTCGACTCCATTCTCGTCGAATTCGAAGCACCGACCGATCGATGATCACCGATCACGAGACATCACCGATCGCTAACCCTATGGCGATCGCTAGGCCATAACCCGCAATAAACCTGACTCGGTCCGGCCGATCGCACATGACACAACATGAGGTTTTAACTCAAGTATGGTTCCCCCATACTTGCTAGACCACCCTTAGCCTAGACCTAAGCCTTCTAGTCACCTCCATCAGCCTCACGCCTCTCGGATCCCTCCAAGTCATCCATGACTTGTTCATCCATCGCGCTAGCCTTCAGGTGCTTCCGTCGGCTATGTCATGCTAACGGTGTCTACACCGTCAAGGCACATTGGACTTACGCCGCCAAGACTCCGCTTGGACTTTACGCCGCCAATATTAAACCCCTTGGACTTCAAATGCTAACCCATGTTAGACTTTCCATGCCAAGACTATGCTTGGACTTTCCTTGCCAACTCATGTTGGACTTTCCATTTGCCAAGACCCATGCTTGGACTTTCCTTGCCAACACATGTTGGACTTTCCATTTGCCAAGTACTCAAGACTTGGACTTTCCCAACTGCCAAGTGTCCAACTTGGACTTTCCATGACAATTATATTGTCATATGTTTTTGTCGAAACATCAAAACACATCAAAACATCACTCGAGCCAAACTCGAGTCCTGGTTAATCGTGACCTGGGCCGATTGCACCAACAAAATTTCCATATTATAAATCAGTATATCGAGAACTATTTTACTTTTATGGTTTCAAATAAACTACAATAACTAATTTTGAATAAATTCTAATTTTTTCTATCATATGATTTATTTATTTTTAAAATATTTTAGGATGTGAGAAACTTTTAACTTTATTTTCTTTTTAGGCTACATTTAATACGAGGTAATGTAATCAATCTTATAATATAATTAAGTTTGTAATGTAATGTGTATTATATTACTGTATTTGATTAACGATTGACATGTAATTTTTTATTACAAAAGTGATTAAATTCATTTATTTGGTGTCCATTATTTATTATAAGGAATGTAATTCATATTATTATAAAATGATAAAAATGTCTTTATAATTTAATTTGAAGATAATTAAATTCTTAGTTGATTCCTTATATCTGGTCATCTTCGATTCGGTCGTCGGTTTGATCACCGATCACGACCATCGCCGGTCGTCGATCATCAATCACCGGTCATCTGTCATCGATTGTCGGCCAGCCGTCGATCGACGACCGATCGATCGTCGACCGTCAGTCATCGACCGACTGTCGATCGATCGGTCATCGGCAGATGGTCGATCATTGATCGGCCACCGGTCGTCAATCGATCATCGATCGCAACCCGCCGGCCGGCCGGCCGATTCTTTGTCGGTTTGCCGATCGTCGATCGTTGATCGATCGGCGATCGTCGATCGTCGATCACTCGTGGCTGGTCGATCGTCGGTCGTCGACCGTCGATGGTCGGCCGAGTCGCCGATTCGGGATCGATCAGCGCGCCCTTGGTTGTCGACGCATCATCGTCGGTGGTCGTCGACGAGCAGTCTTAGAAGTAATGAGAAAAATAAAAAAAAAGATATATTTGTTATGATAAATATATTAGTAATATAATTGGATTACATAGCTTTTCCTTTGTAATTCAGATTACGAATCTTACCTCCATTTTTACAATTCGATTATATTACATTTCGTTTTTAAAATTATGTCAAACTTATAATATAATCTTGATTACATTATAATATTGATTACACCTAACCAAATGCTATCTTATTTCTTTCGAAGCTCCTTACTATTATTGATTAGTTTTTATACTTTTGTAAATATTATTAAAACTTTTTATAATTTACTGTTATAAAACATTTTATATTTTATAAAGCTAACTGATTACCGATAAATTATAAAGTATTTACATAAATTAAATAAAAACATAAAAAATTAAATATACAAACAAATAATAATAAAAACATGAGAATAATTTTTTTAAAAATAAAATATAAAAGAAAAAAATAATAGAGTTCGTAGTTTGTTATGATGCGACATTTAAAAAAAAATAAAAATAAAATAAAATAATAGTGTTTGCGGTTTGGCAAGACGGTTCTCTAGCATCCTAGCGTTTGACCTCGCAATACGATGCATATAGAGATCCTTGTTGATAACTAATGTTACATTATCAATCGAATTTGTTGTTCGTCCAACAGTGCAATCTTCGTCGCCTTACGCGTCCTGTCCATATTGCCTGCCATGTCAATTTATTTTTTAAAAAATAAGTATAATATAATAACACTCTACTTTAAGATTTGAATTAATTTAAACGTAGATCGAGCACTGACTGACTGATTCAGAACAAGTGACCAGATATGACCTCACCATCACCATCATTGTCAAACAGAAATAGACCAAGGAGCGTGGGAGTAGGAGATTGAGGGAAATAGGTTTACCAAATCCTTGCAATGGGCGGCGCTCACGGGCGGTCAACCCGCCCGCCGACTGCGCCCATCCTTCTCCACTCTCTCCATTCTCGTTTCCATCATCTATTTATACCCCTCCGTCCGCCTTCCTGCACTTTAACTCGCTCCCCATGGCTCCTAAGGCCATTGTTCCCAACGCCGGCGGCGGTGGAGGCGGAGGCGATTGCAAGGCGGAGGCACACTACCGCGGCGTCCGGAAGCGGCCCTGGGGCCGGTACGCGGCCGAGATACGGGATCCCGCAAAGAAGTGCCGCGTCTGGCTTGGAACCTTCGACACCGCCGAGGAGGCCGCGCGGGCCTATGATGCCGCCGCCCGCCGATTCCGTGGCCCCAAGGCCAAGACCAACTTTCCTTGCGCCCCTGACCCCCGCGGGCCCAACTCTGACACTGTCGCCGCGGGTGCGGCGCCGGAGCCCTCCTGGAGCAGCGCCTTCAGCGCCATCCAGTCGTCCGCCTCCTTGCAGAGGCCCGTTTCCATTGCCAGCTCCTCTACGCTGGACCTCCAGCTCAGCCGTACATCTTCCTGGTTCCCTTTCTCTAATTACCGGCCGGTGTCGGCCCCGGCCGTCCGCTCACTGGTGTTTTTCGATCGGATCGCGGCCTCCAAGAAGGCGCCGAAAGGGACGGCTGGTAGCGAGGCAGAGAGCGAGTCGGACTCGTCGTCGGTGGTCGATTGGCCTCGATCACCGTCCGTTTCTGTGCGAAGGGAAAGGATTTGTATGGGATTGGATCTGAACCTGCCGCCTCCGGCTGAGGACTCGTGATCGAACCACCGTGGATTTTGTAAATAACGACGATATTTTGTTCTCTTTTCTTTAATTTTTTGTTTTTTAGTGGGGAAATGCTATTATTAAGCATCTCACCCGGAGAGAGTGTACTATAAAACACAGATTTTTTTAAACAAAGAAAAACAAATTTCGTGATCGATGAAATTCTTAATGTATTTAGTTTCGTAGTAGTTTAGTCGGGAGCCAGCCACGCGATGCGCGCACACGTGCCCTCATCAATTCGACGGACTTCAACGTACCGTAAAAAATTCTTTTCATACTGAACTTGAAAATACATTTATTAGAGCATCTCTAGAGATAGAATATCATAGAGCTGTCCATGTAGATTACATAGTAGTTAAGATTACGAGTAGTTAGATACGAGTAGCGTAAAATAAATATAATATTTATAGAAGTGATATAAATTATTTTTTTTAGATTCAGATACATTTTCATATATTTTGATCATTACGATAAAATTTATAGAATTTTTCATAATTTATCTGTCTCAGATTTGCAATTCCAACTTTTACATAGGAATATTGAAGAATTATTTTTATAGTTTTTACTTATTACAATGCTACATCAATCGTACATCAAAAATAAAATATTTTACTTTTTTCTGCATTATCAGAAAAACATCTCAAAAACATCTTTATGATTCTATTTTTTATTTATATTTTATATTATATATAAATAATATAATAGTTAATTTGTAATAGCTATTTTATAACGGATTTTTTTTTAATGATTAATTTATTAAATCTATATAATTGCTAACCTAGAATGATATTCATAGTAAATTATATAAATACTGTAGTACGTCTAATAAAAGATAAAATAATAAAAATATATAAAAATCAACTTAAATGCATCAGGTCATATTTCTATTTAATTTTTTTCAACGCTTTTCTTATATATACAAAGCTATTAAGGTGTCCTCTCACTAATATCCTTTATAAGATTTTCTTAATATTTATGAAGGATCTCAGCTTCTCGCACAGTTTTTTTTGCATTTGATATTCTTAATATCATGCTAATTTGTGTCAATGCTTTGTTTTATTTTTATCGCTCTCTTTGACTTGGATTGCTCTTCCTTTTCTTTGCTTTTTGCCCTATTAGACGAATACAGGTTTCACAGTCATCCACGTCATTACTCTTATCCAGATTTTGATGTATATCACTCGTCAACTTAAAGATGAAGCAACAAAGGATCATTTGTCACTTCCGGAAGATCCAATTACAAGACTTTGAGTAAAGCGTTTCAAGGAAATATTAAATAGGCTAATTGAAGAACATTGGACTAATTATGAGAAAGAAGAGACCAAGATAAGCTCAAGTGCATATCAAGGCCTAATCCATGTAATCGGACTTATCCATCCTTGACTCAGCCATGCATGATGAGTAAAAGAACGCTAAATAAGTACGGGGACTTGTTCATGCATTAAAGACATACTAAGACTTCAATTTTTTCGATTTCTAAGTTGTGTGCATGTTTGCTTGCATGTTTATAAGTTGTTTGCATGATTACATGCAAGCATTGATACTTTAATTGTTTGCATGTATTTTGTACTCTTACTTGCTCCCATTATATAATGGAGGGAAATCCAAATATGAAGTGGATGTGTTGGTGAGATATATTTGTTTACTCTCTTAGTTTTTGAAAGAACTTCTAAACTTGTCGAGTTTATCTTCGTGGTGTTCAAACAACTGAAACTTATCACTCTCAGATGTGACGTTTCTTCTCTTTCGTAATCTTGGTTCCTTCTAGTACTTGGTTACGGGTCAAGGTTCAAACTTTTGTCTTCTAGTCATGGGGTTTTATCCATGTTGTCTCAGGTTTCATCACAGTTGTTGATGGAATTCGTATCATCTGGTATCAGAGCTTTGTTTTAAAGGTAAGTACTACATCTATCTTTACTTGCTATTCTTAAAAAAAAAGAAAAAAAAATTTCAAGGTAAAAAAAGAGAGAGAAAGTATCAAAAGAACTTGTCTGTGCAAGTCAAAGTTTCATTGAACCATTAGAATTAATTTCAAAAGTCCATTCTTTCTTTAATAGATTTTTCTCTTAATATTCTACTCTTCCATTTTCTCGTCTTCCATCATAAGTTTCATTTGTTTTCTCTTGTTTCAATTTTTATGTGATATTCCAATTTGTTCTAGAGGTTGATTAAGAACTAAAGAGATCTTTAAGCAAACACGAGTGTGAGTACCTTACTCTCAAGAAACAAAAAAAAAATACTTGAGGGAGTGCTTGTGAGGTTTCTTTCATCTTTGTAGAAATGTCTAACAATTAAGAAGATGGTACAACTGAGTGTTGGTGCAATCGACCCAGGTCACGATTGAACATACTCAAGTTGGACTCGAGTAGTGTTTTAATGTTTGACATCGATGTCTGACAATGTTTTGGGGAGATTGTTGGTGCAATCGACCTCGGTCATGATTGACCGGATTCGAGTTTGACTTGAGGGGATTTTGATGGTTGACTAGGATTGACCATGTAATGAAGAAAGTTCAAGTCATGGATACTTGACATGGAAAGTCCAAGTGGGACACTTGACATTTGGAAAAGTCCAAGTCTTGTGTACTTGACATGAAAAGTCCAAGCATGGGTCTTAGCAAGGGAAAGTCCAAGCTTGAGTCTTGGTAATTGGAAAGTTCAACATGGAGTTGGCATGAAAAGTCCAAGGGTGTAGTCTTGGTCACGTAAGCCCAAGAGTGTAGTTTTGGTGGTGAAAGTCTAAGTTATCGGTACTTAGCATTTGGGAAGTCTAAGGATTGATGTTGGCGGCGTAAAGTCCAAGGGTGGAGTCTTGGCAGCATAAGTCCAATGGTTGGCAGCGTAAAGTCCAAGCGTGGTCTTGACATCATAAGTCTAATGTGCCTTACGATAACCGAGACATCATTAGCATTACAATAGCCGATGGAAGCACCTGAAGACTAGCGTATTGATGGACAAGTCATGGATGATTTGGAGGGATCTGATAGGTGTGAGGCTGATGGAGATGGCTAGAAGCCTTAGGTCTAGGCTAAGGGTGGTCTAGCAAGAATGGGGGCACTATACTTGGAGTTAAACCTCATGTTTGAGGTTATCAGTTGACCGGGGCTTTATATCGGTCAGATGGTCAAGTGTTTGACACTTGGCAACTGAGTCGACCCTCAGCAGTCGACTGGGATTATGACCAGTTCGACTGTTGTGAGTCGATTAGTGCTCGACTGCGGTTTAAGGCCGATAAAGCCTTGGCAGTCGACTTCTCATTGGGATAGTCGACTAATGTCTGTCGACTGCCATGGATGACAGTCGACTGATGATTTTTTGGTCGTGAGCACAAAATGCTCGGTAGTCGACTAGGCAGTCGGCTGCGGGCGCTGGCAGTCGACTGCCAATGTTGGCAATCAACTGATGAGAGTTCTGTTGGAACTTTTCCAGTGTGGATCGAACCGTTGTCTTACAACAACAGTGTTGGCAATCGACTGGGGCCTTATGACAGTTGACTACTAGGCGGGATCTAGCTCGAGTTGTAAGTTTAAAAGGAGCATGAAGGGAGGGATTTGACAACGATTTCTTGAGCATTTATGAACCATGCTTGAAGACCTTGATTTGATGCTGCAAATCAAGGTCTTCAAGCACGGTTCAAGCAATCAACAAGCAAGTATTCCAAAGCAATAGTTGTAAAATTTTCTTTACGTTGTTTTGTATATTCATCTTGTATTTGTTTCTTATTGTTGTAAGAATATTTGTACGAGGTTTCTCCACCTCTAACTTGTTATCGAAGAGTATATTTGATTAGTGGTGTGTGTTTGGATTGCTAGGGCTCTTTCGAGCCCAATCCATGGAGCAGGAACCATATGATTCCGAACCACATTATATCATTGTATTGTAATTGTGCTTGTGTTTATTTTGATTGTATATTTCATATTTCCATTGTGTACTAACATTGTGTAGTAAGCGCAATTGAATTTCATCATCCGATGACGAACCGCTATTCACCCCCTCTAGCAGACGTACAAGTCTTAACAAGTGGTATCAGAGCTTGGAGCTCTTCTACGGACTAACACCCGGGAGCAAAAGCACTAGAGGACAAAATGGAGCTCAATGAGAGATTGGGTGATGACACCAACATTCCACTTTCCTTCGACTGCGAAGACTTCACATATTGGAAAGGTAGGATGATATATTTTTTAATGTGTGATTATGATAATTAGATAAGTGTGATGGTAGGGTCTGATACTCCAAAAGACGAATAAGGAAGAAGAATCAAGAAGAAGAATTAGAGTCACGAACAACTCCGATACAACAACATCAACAATAAGGTAATGGGTATTTTGCTTAATGTAATCCATGATATTTTGATCAATATAGGGGATTGTAAAGAAGCTAAGGAGCTATGGAGCAAATTGATGAAATGTCATGAAGACCCATCATTGGCTCAATTGGAAAGAGAGCCCGAAGAAGAGGAAGAAAGCTCATCCTCACAAGAAAGTGAGGATTCGGAGGTCGAGGAGTGTTCGACATTCGAGGAGGAAGAAGAGGTGGAAGAATTGAAGGTTGAAAGGCCATCAACATCCAAGGAAGAGGTAGAATTGGAAGAAACCTCAACCTCTAGGATTGAGGGGGAGGAGAGGATTCCCACACTAGAGCAAACTCAAGAGAAACCATCTACCTCTGATCGAGAAGAAGATGAAGAACCATTTCATTCCACGACTACTCTAGGTAACTCAAGCAATTTAGTTCAAAATAAAATTCATATAATTTATTTTGAGTGTAGGAAAACCGGGCACTATAAGAGCAAGTGCCCAAAGAAGGTCAAAAAGCCTCAACCGATGCCAAAGGTCAAGGATGTCGGTCCACCAATAATTAAAAGCAAGGAGCACATCATTTGCTTCAAATGTCAACAAAAAGGGCATTATTGTAGGGATGTATACTGAAAAGTTTATCTTTTGTATGAATATCTTTATTTTGAAAAAAGAATCACATGATCATTATTTGCATATTTTTATGGTTATGCAATATGGTCTAATACTTTACATTGTAGATAACATGGTGTGTGATGTCACACAGGAGATCATGTTATCGGCCCCTTGAAAAGTATAAGTAAAGGCTTACAACCGAGATGGCTTTGGACAAACCATCGGAATGGTTGTAGTGTGATTTGGTATTGGTTTGTCTTGACCATAGAATCACACTAGTGCACTTTGTGTGTATTGAGCAGGACCGATCTGATTTATCACACATAATCAACCGGATTCTCAGATATTATTTAGTACATGCTCTTAATCCCGATATAATAATGGGCATATATACTTAGTACTCATCTCTTTGATTTACCAATGCAGATTTATAGATTAAATCGATAGGCTCTTAAGTTGGGAGATGATATTATTTATATGGTGTGCTGTTGATTATAGGAGGAAACCGTGTCCTATATATTAGGATGATGATGTCCCCTTGAGGAGCTCATAAGGTTCATCATGTAAACCCTGCAGGTGGATTTGGTCCGACATGATGAAAAGGTTCAGTGGTACTACTCAAGGAGTTAGATGTTGATTAATAACTGGTCAGTAAATTAATTAATCGACGGACATTCGAGATCTTAAACATGGGGAGAAAATGTACAAATAATATATGGAGCCCATATTATCATATGGGGGTTGGTGAGGTAGATCAATGATGATCCTTTAGTGGATTGGATCATCATTAGTGGATCGGACTTTATGTGGGCTTGATCCATGGGTGGCCAAGATCCAACTCCTCCTCATGGTCCCTAATGTAGCCTATTAACACCTCATGAAGCTTAGATCCAATGGATGAAAATAAAACTCAAGATCCAAAGGTAGAGATTAAATCTCTAGATCCGACGGTTGAGATTAAATCTCTAGATCCGACGGTTGAGATTAAATCCCTAGAACCAATGGAGGAGATTAAATCATGGCTTGAGCCCAACTCTATAAATAGAGATCATGAAGTGGGCGGCAAGAGAGAGCATGGCTTAAGGGGATTAGGGTTTGCTTCCTTTGGAGGCTAGGAATCCTAGTTGGTTTAGGATTAGGTTTGGGTGGCTAGGGTTTTGGGAGCTTATGGGTGGGCGGCAACTCAAGGAGGTGTCTCTTCTTCTTCCTAAGGGTTTGGTCGGTTCCTTCCATCTTCCCTCTACCTTGGCTTGTGCTCATCCTAATCTTCTTCCCCACTTCCATGGCCGGCCATAAGGAGAGCTAGGATTAGGGTTTGGAGGCTTAGGGTTTAGGAGGCTTGGGTGACACCAAATAAGGAAGTAGTTTGCTTTCTTCTTCCTATCCTTTGGTGGCCGACGCTCACAGCCCTATCCCAGCCCTTGGCCGGCATCCAAAGACCCCTTCTCCTTCTCCTTAGGTGGTGGAAACAAGATATAGGGCTTTCCCTTGGTGTCTTGGCCGGTTTCCACCATTATCTTCTTCTCCTTGTTGGCCGGCGGCAAACATTATCCTTTTTGCTTGTTGGTTGGCTATAGGAAGGAGAAGAGCTTTGTTTATATTCTTTCTCTTACTTTGGAAGAGCAAGGAAGGAAGATTCGTGATCTAGTAGCTTTGACTTTTGGTAGAGCGTCGCCCACACGACGTCCGAAAGGAGGAAGGTCATACATTAGAAGATCGAGAGGTATATCGATTCTCTAATCTTTATATGTTACTTGCTTGTATTTGTTTTTCAACAATGAGCATAATATAAATCTGTATATGACAAAATAATACTTGGATCCTGAGCATAAACCAAGCGATCCGGACATCGTGTATTCGCGCTTCTCGTAGAATAGAGGATGGTCGCTTGAACATCTAGTTTGTTCAAGTGACCTCTCTAAACGAATAACACGACGATGGCTTGGTTGTTTGGGCAATCCCTTTTGTCTAGGATTAAATTTTAATCCGGGGACATCGAAGCGATCGCCATGATCAAACGACCGAGGTTAAGTGAGAAGCGAAATTTCTCCTCACGGACTCGATAAGAAAAATCCTTCAATTGGTATCAGAGCCAAGGTTTTCGGTTTTGTGTGTTTAGGATTCAGTTAATTTTTATACACTTTTTCATATATTATATGTGTCGGTAATAGTAGGATATGCGTAGTTTAACTCTTTGGTTACAGACATAAGATCTGACTATTATGGCCATATGTGTGTATGTGATTGTATGTGTGTAAATATTTATTTTGTTGAATCTTCGGGGTTGTCGAGGCTAGTATTTGATTTTTTGACATTGTTTAGCCACTCTTTATTTTATTTTACTTTCGATCTAGATTTCATGTACACTCCCTCGTGGAGTATAGGATCGATGGATGTAAATTAAAATAGGTTTTAGTCTCGGCTCGGATCTCCGGATGGCTCGTACATGGCGTAGGAGGAGTGGACGAGATGGCGTTGCGACGGGAGACATATTGAAGACAAAAGCCATAATAGTTGGAAAATAATTTATTTTTCATATTTATTGCTTTTTGTTTGATATGCATGTCATAGGCTAAGGAAATTCTTCATTTTCAAATTACTAAGTGGGAGAGGGATATTTTTATAAATTCCCACGGCATCCATTACGATTTGACAAGTGATGCAAACAAACTTGCGCGTCGGCTCTGAGTGCCTTCCTCCCCATCAGATGAGTTTGTTTGCGGATCACAAGGTCGAATATGGTTATAGGAAATTATTAAGGAGTGTGTGTACTTCCCCATCGTAAGGCACACAACCCGAGATAATTATCTTGGTACCAAGTAATGGTGAACACTTAGATACAAATATATGTATCCTCCCCATCGGAGTCACTGTTTTTATTTGTAGGGCCGAAGAGAAACCAACTATTAATTTTACTTGTCATAAAGTTAGGTTGACAAGATAGTAAAATTAATGGGTAAAACCTCCTCTTATAAATGTAGAATTAATATACGTCCACACTATCGTGACATACGATATTCTCAGTGTTTTGAGGTGTTAGTTGATTTTAAAATTTTATTGTTTGAGGAAACAATAATTTTTTGAAATCTACAGTAATGATCTATGTGATTCTTAGGATTTTCAAAATTGACTTTCAGTCCACTTGCTATGATACTAAAGGAAATAAACTTACTGTACCCAAATAATGTTGATTGGAAAAGAATCTAGATATTGTCTTATCTTCTAAGGAGTACAAGTATGCACTCTTCGAAGAGTGTCCTCAAGCCATGGTTGTTCAAAAAGGTTTCTACTTTTAAACCGAAAGGCAAGAAGAAGGAGAAACAAGGTAGAGAAAAGGTGGTGGGAGGATCTCAGGGAGGAGTGAAGAAGCCGAAAGGCAAGTACTTCACTTGCAAGAAGGATGAACATTGGAAGAAGGACTATCCCAATCCAAAGCAGAACAAAGGTATATCCTTTGAACTAGTCGTTGAAACATGATTAGCGGTGTTATTTACTGGCTTCTGAAGTGTAGATACGGGAGCCACTGATCATGTCTGCAATACTTTGCGGGGGTTCCAGGAAACCCGACGATAAGCTAAAGGGGAGATTACTATTTACTTGGGCAATGCCATGAAGGTGGCGGCTATTGCAGTGGGAGAAGTTTTATTTATCTCTTGAGAAAAATAAAACTTAGGTTCTGGAAAATTCCCTTTATGTACCTTTATTTAGAAAGAATTTAGTTTCAATTTCTAAATTGTTTATGGATGGATATTCTATTTCTTTTAATGACAGAGTCGTTATAAAAAAGAATAGGGAGAATATTTGTTCAGGTACATTGATAGGAAATTTGTATACACCTCAACCAAAACCTCCCACGATGCAAATTGAAGTTAATAACTCATCTTCTAATTCCAATAAGAGAAAAGAACCTTCGAAGATGAACCAAACATATCTTTAGCATCTTAGGCTTGGTCACATTAACCTAAGCAGAATTCAAAGGTTGATAGCTGATGGACCTTTGGGTTCATTAGTGGTGGAGGATCTCCCAACCTGCGAATCTTGCTTGGAGGGTAAGATGACCAAGAGTCCTTTTAAGGCCAAGGGGTATAGAGCCAAAGATGTGTTGGAGTTGGTTCATTCTGATTTGTGTGGTCCTATGACTATCCAGACAAGAGGTAGTCTTGAATATTTCATCTCTTTCATAGACGATTATTCAAGATATGGATGACACTACGATCTGATCATGGTGGTGAGTACCTCTTGGGAGAGTTTAGGAACTACTTATCAGAGACTGAGATTCAATCCCAATTGACTGCACCTGGCACACCCCAGCAGAATGGTGTAGCAGAGCGAAGGAATAGGACTCTTATAGAGATGGTTAGATTGATGATGAGTTATTCTGACTTGTCAGATTCATTCTGTGGATATGCTCTAGATACGACGGTGTACATTCTGAACTTGGTTCCATCTAAATCACTACCTTATACTCCCACAGAGTTGTGGACTGGGCGAAAGCCAAGTCTAAGACATATTCAGATATGGGGGAGTCCAGCACAAGTGCTGAAGGTAGATGCTGGTAAGTTAGAACCTCGTACAGAAGTACGCTTGTTCGTTGGCTATCCCAGGGGAACGAAGGGTGGATTGTTTTATAGTCCTAGAGATCAGAGGGTGATCGTTAGCACAAACGGCAGATTTCTAGAGGAAGACTATGTGATGAGCCACAAGCCCAAGAGTAAAATTGTTCTGGAGGAGTTAAAAGGGGAAGTCACTTCTTTAGTACCACCGGTACAAGAGGATATACTACATGCCACTGCACCGCGTGTCACAGAGGATACACAGATGATACCTCGTCGTAGTGGGAGGGTTGTGAGACAGCCTGATAGATTCATGTTCTTGGGAGAATCTTCTGATTTGGTCCTTGGCGAACATGAACCTGATCCCTGGACATATGACCAGGCAATCCAAGATAAAGATGCAGTATCTTGGCAAAGTGCAATGAATGCTGAGATTGAATCTATGGATTCAAATCAGGTCTGGGAGCTAGTAGAACCACCTGATGGTGTAAAAACCATTGGATGCAAGTGGATCTACAAGAGAAAGAGAGGAATAGATGGGAAGGTTGAGACCTTCAAAGCGAGGCTTGTTGCGAAGGGGTATGCTCAGAAAGAGGGTATCGATTATGAGGAGACCTTTTCGCTGGTAGCCATGCTTAAGTCTATCCGAATTCTCTTATGCATAGCAGCTCATATGGATTATGAGGTGTGGCAGATGGATGTCAAGATAACTTTCCTTAATGGAAGTCTTGAGGAAAACATCTACATGAAGCAACCAGAGGGATTCATTGCTAAGGGCAAAGAGCATCTTGTATGTAAGCTTAATTGGTCCATTTATGGATTGAAACAAGCTTCGAGGTCTTGGAACATCCGCTTTGATGAGATGATCCAGTCTTATGGATTTATTCAAAGTCTGGATGAGTCTTGTGTATACAAGAGATGTGACGGAAACGTAGTGGTATTTCTTGTACTATACGTAGATGATATTTTGTTGATTGACAACAATATCAAGGTGTTATCAGACGTAAGGGTATGGTTGTCCAAACAGTTTGATATGAAGGACTTGGGAGAGGTGGGACACATCCTTGGGATCAAGGTTATAAGGGATCGTAGGAAAAGGATGTTGTGCTTATCCCAAGCTTCATACATAGACACAATTATGGAGCATTTTAGCATGCAGAACTCCAAGAAGGGTTTTCTACCTTTCAGGCATGGAGTTCCTTTATCTAAGGAGATGTGTCCTAGATCATCTGAGGAGATAGAGGAGATGAAGGTGGTTCCTTATGCTTCGACAGTAGGAAGCCTCATGTATGCGATGCTATGTACGAGACCAGATATCTGCTGCGTGGGCATGGTCGATGAGATATCGAGTAATCGAGGCAGGGACATTGGGTGTCGCAAAGCATATATCAAGTACCCGAGAAGGACTAGGATTATATGCCGTTTACTGCATCAATTACTCTCGTGGGTTACATGGATTCACTTCCAATCGATAGGGATAACAAGAAGTCTACCTCTGTGTTTTGTGTTTACTTTGGGAGGTGGAGCCATTGTATGGAGGAGTGTCAAGAAATGTGGGCGGACTCCACCATGGAAGCCGAGTGTGGCGCCTCGAGGCGGCCAAAGAAGCCGTGTGGCTCAGAACTTCGATGGACTTGGATGTGATTCCTGGTTTGCCCAGAACTATCACAATTTATTGTGATAATAGTGGTGCAGTTGCAAACTCGAAGGAACCACGAGCCCATAAGGCTAGTAAACACATAGAGCGCAAGTACCACCTGATACGAGAAATCGTAAAGAGAGGAGAAGTTGTCGGCAAGATTGCATCGAGGATAACCTAGCATCCTTCACTAAGGCCCTTCTGAGAGCTTTTGATAGGCATGTGGAGGGAATGGGAATCGATGTATGACAAGATGAGGACAAAGATAGTCTTTTAGTATAAGTGAGATTGTAGGGATGTATAATCAAAAGTCTATCTTTTGTATGAACATCTTTATTTCAAATAAGAATCACATGATCATTGTTTGCATATTTTTATGGTTATGCAATATTGTCTAATACTTTACATTGTAGATAACATGGTGTGTGGTGTCACACAGAGATCATGTTATCGGCCTTGAAAAGTATAAGTAAAGGCTCACAACCGAGATGGCTTTGGACATACCATCGGAATGGTTGTAGTGTGATTTGGTATTGGTTTGTCTTGACCATAGAATCACACTAGTGCACTTTGTGTGTATTGAGCAGGACCGACTTAGAGGTGATTCGATTTATTGCTGACTACATAATCGGAATCGACTCGTATATTATTTAGTACATGCTCTAATCCCGATATAATAATGCACATATACTTAGTACTCATCTCTTCGATTTACCAACGGGTGAGATTTATAGATTAAATCGATAGGCTCGTAAGTTGGGAGATGATATTATTTATATGGTGTGCCATTGATTATAGGAGGAAATCGTGTCCTATATATTTGGATGATGATGTCCCCTTGAGGAGCTCATAAGGTTCATCATGTAAACCCTGCAGGTGGACTTGGTCCGACATGATGAAAAGGTTGAGTGGTACTACTCAAGGAGTTAGATGTTGATTAATTAATGGTCAGTAAATTAATTAATCGATGGACATTCAAGATCTTAAACACAGGGAGAAAATATACAAATAATATATGGAGCCTATATTATCATATGGGGGTTGGTGAGGTAGATCAATGATGATCCTTTAGTGGATTGGATCATCATTAGTGGATCGGACTTTATGTGGGCTTGATCCATGGGTGGCCAAGATCCAACTCCTCCTCATGGTCCCTAATGTAGCCTATTAACACCTCATGAAGCTTAGATCCAATAGATGAAAACATAACTCAAGATCCAAAGGTAGAGATTAAATCTCTAGATCCGACGGTTGAGATTAAATCTCTAGATCCGACGGTTGAGATTAAATCCCTAGAACCAATGGAGGAGATTAAATCATGGCTTGAGCCCAACTCTATAAATAGAGATCATGAAGTGGGCGGCAAGAGAGAGCATGGCTTAAGGAGATTAGGGTTTGCTTCCTTTGGAGGCTAGGAATCCTAGTTGGTTTAGGATTAGGTTTGGGTGGCTAGGGTTTTGGGAGCTTATGGGTGGGCGGCAACTCAAGGAGGTGTCTCTTCTTCTTCCTAAGGGTTTGGTCGGTTCCTTCCATCTTCCCTCTACCTTGGCTTGTTCTCATCCTAATCTTCTTCCCCACTTCCATGGCCGGCCATATGGAGAGCTAGGATTAGGGTTTGGAGGCTTAGGGTTTAGGAGGCTTGGGTGGCACCAAATAAGGAAGTAGTTTGCTTTCTTCTTCCTATCCTTTGGTGGCCGGAGCCCACAGCCCTATCCCAGCCCTTGGCCGGCATTCAAAGACCCCTTCTCCTTCTCCTTAGGTGGTGGAAACAAGATATAGGGCTTTCCCTTGGTGTCTCGGTCGGTTTCCACCATTATCTCCTTCTCCTTGTTGGCCGGCGGAAAGCATTCTCTTTGTTGCTTGTTGGTTGGCCATAGGAAGGAGAAGAGCTTTGTTTCTATTCTTCCTCTTGCTTTGGAAGAGCAAGGAAGGAATATTTGTGATCTAGGAGCTTCGACTTTTGGTAGAGCGTCGCCCACACGACGTCCGAAAGGAGGAAGAACATACATTAGAAGATCGAGAGGTATATCTATTCTCTAATCTTTATATGTTACTTGCTTGTATTTGTTTTTCAACAATGAGCATGATATAAATCTATATATGGAAAAATAATACTTGGATCCCGAGCATAAATACGAAAACCGGCGATCCGGACATCGTCTATTCCGCGGCTACTCGTAGAATATAGGATGGTCGCTTGAACATCTAGTTTGTTCAAGTGACCTCTCTAAACGAATAGCACGACGATGACTTGGTTTTTTGGGCAATCCCTTTTGCCTAGGATTAAATTTTAATCTGGGGACATCGAAGGGATCGCCATGATCAAACGACCGAGGTTAAGTGGGAAGCGAAGTTTCCCCTTACGGACTCGATAAGCAAAACCCTTCAATTATAAGAGTCAATGCCCTAGGAGGAGGAAGAAGACTCAAGAGGGAGCATCACATGTAGGGGGAGCCTCTAATGCAAACCCTAAGTTATATTTTAAAGCACCTTCTAGTTCTAGGATCAAAAAGCATATTTTTAATTCACTTGCAATTCATCATGAAAAGCATGCTAATAAAAATAATAGATTTTATTGTCTAGGAGCTAAGCATGTCCACTTTAGGAAGGAGAAATTTGGGACTAATGTCCCTAAAAATATTCTACCTAAGGCAAGTATTATAAAAATTGAAGACCATCTAGGTTGTAATCAAAAGAAATCTAGACATATGCCTAGGAAGGGTAAAAATGACCAAAAAAAATAATGGGCCCACCAAAATTGAAAAATTAGAAGTTGAAAATCAAGCCTTGAGGTCAAGGCTTGAGAAGTTGGAGAAAACCCTTAGGATTATGCAAAATCAAATTCTAGGGTCAAATAATCAAAAATTTAGGTCAAGGAGTCAAAATCTAGGGTTTAGAAAGCAAGGTCCAACCAAGGGCAAAAAAAGTTTGGGTCACAAACCTTAGCTCAAAAGGACATATCATAGTGTTCCATTTGATTATGGAACACAACCTAGGTCTAGAAAAACCAAGGTCAATAGGGAAGTCATCCCTAAGGTTGATCAAGGTAGATGCCTAGTGGCTAGGGTTTCAAGAAAACCTAGGGAAGCCACTAAGAAAGTTACAAGGGGAGTTACCCCTAGAGCTAACCTAGGCAAGACCCAAATGACCAAGGCTTCTAAGCCTAGGAGGGTCATTAGGATGGTATCTAGGGAAGTTCTCCCTAGAAAATACCTAGTAAATCCAAGGAGCTCCAATAGGTATTGGGTTCCCAGGAGCGTAATCAATTCACGCTAAATGGGGTTAGGTGTGCCAACCTTTAATGAATAGATAGTTAACCTAACTATGGTAAAGGTGACACTTTAGGTTATTTCCAAAGTAATGGAGTACTTAGGAAATAAGAATGATTTTTAATCCTAAAGGTTTTTAGGATGTGCCAATGCAATTTATAGAAGTTGAAAAATCAATCAAATTGACACAATTAGGGTTAGAGGTCATAGTGTATCATTTTGGGTTTTTGGTACACTTGGGAGTTAAATGGTAATATGGAAAAATGAATTTAATCATAACAAATGGCAATAAATATTAAAATTTAGGTATTATATACCTTTACATTTTATTTGCCATTCTTTAATTGTTATATAATATGTCATGACATCATATCTACTTTTAATTATATAATATATTATGATCATGCTTAGGATTAAGGTTAAATATCATGTATGTTTAGATTTATATCATATGCCATGATATCATGATCATTGGCCATGCTTATTTGTGTCATTATTTATACCATGATCATTCATGCATTTAAAGTAATTGAAATTGATTTATGGACTATGGCATGACTTGAAGTCCCATGTATAGGAGAATCAAATAGTGTTGCCCTAGAAAATGCATAAAACCCTAGTTTAGGATAAACAAAACTCACATCTCATATCACATTGACATGTGTGTGTATTGATACACCCTAGACACATATGAGATGTTAGGAAATGAGTTAAGTTCAAGGTGCATAGTTTTTGCATCTAGATGAACTTAAACTCAACTTATCCCAGGGATCATTGAGAAAGCTAATGTACAAGTCATGTGCATTGAGCCCAAAGAACATGATCCAATATAAGGTTTTAAAATAATTTTAAAATCACTTTGAAAAACCCTGGTGCAACTTATCTTTTGATAGAAGTCACTATTGATAGAGTTGATACAAAGTGAGCCCAAAACAATGAAGTTTTTTTTTCTCATTTTTGAACTTTGTATCAAACTCACTATTTTATGGGTAAATTATTTTTCACTCATTGTATTTGGTATAAGTATTATATGTATGAAGTTTCACTATTTTTCAAATTACGCATAATTACTTTTGATTTTCAAAAAATGGTTTTTGAAAGTTGAAGGATTAGCTGTCATTGTTAGCAGTGGTAGTGTCGATGGCAATTGGTAAATTCTTGTAAGTAGTCGATTGCCAGGCCTGATTTCGGGTAAACAAGATTTGTTTAGCCAAATTTCAGCTATGGTAAGTTTCTCTAACCACTCCTAACCCTAGGATATGCTTTGGAAAGTATTAGAAAGGGTGAAAATCCATTGGATATGGATTAAAAGAGTTGTTTAGGGTGTATATCAATTTAAGGCGAGTGAAAGTTCAAGCTTGAACTTTTAACCTTAATTTTGATGGTTTAGTGTTCCTATTGGCTTAGGGACTTTTCAAGGACATTGTTGGTGCAATGGTCAAGGGAGAGCAAGCCTTTAGGGGAAGGTATCCATCATGGAATGATGGATGTGTTTCTTCCTCATGAGGGGGAGAAATTGGGAGAGTTTATAGGAGTGTCTCTCTTGAGTGAAATGAGACTTATCACTAGGAAATGTGAAGGTATCCTAGGTGTTTTTGGACCAAGGGGGAGATTGTAAGATCTCATTGAGATATGAGACATTGACCTCCTTGGGGAGATCCTTTTTGATGTATGTCAAAAAGGGGGAGAATTAATGGAAGAAATTATGAAATTACCAATTTGGAACAATTGGTAAGGAGATTTGAATTAGGTGACCTAACTCAAAGGTGTTTGGTTTTTGGCAAACATAAAAAAGGCAGAGATTGTTGGTGCAATCGACCCAGGTCATGATTGACCAGACTCGAGTTGGACTTGAGTAGTATTTTGATGTTTGACATTGATGTCTGATAATGTTTTGGGGAGATTATTAGTACAACTCCAATTCGAGTCATGATTGACTGGACTCGAGTTTGACTCGAGGGGATTTTGATAGTTGACTAGGGTTGACCATGTGATGAAGAAAGTTCAAGTCATGGGTACTTAGCATGGAAAGTCCAAGTGGGACACTTGACATTTGGGAAAGTCCAAGTCTTATGTACTTTGAAAAGTCCAAGCATGGTTCTTGGCAAGAAAAAGTCCAAGCTTGAGTCTTGATAATCGAAAGTTCAACATGGAGTTGGCATGGAAAGTCCAAGGGTGTAATCTTGGCCACATAAGTCCAAGTGTATAGTCTTGGCAGTGAAAGTCCAAGGGTTGATATTGGCGGCGTAAAGTCCAAGGATGGAGTCTTGGTAGCATAAGTCTAATGGTTGGCAGTGTAAAGTCCAAGCGTGGTCTTGGCAGCGTAAGTCCAATATGCCTTGGCGGTCTAGACACCGTTAGCATGACAATAGCCAATGGAAGCACCTGAAGGCTAGCGTATGGATGGACAAGTCATGGATGACTTAGAGGGATCCGATAGGCGTGAGGCTGACGGAGGTGGCTAGAAGGCTTAGGTCTAGGATAAGAGTGGTTCAGTAAGTATGGGGGCACCATACTTGGAGTTAAACCTCATGTTTGAGGTTATTAGTTGACCGAGGCTTTATACCGATCGGATGGTCAAGTGTTTGACACTTGGCAACAGAGTCGACTCTCAGAAGTCAACTGGGATTATGACTAGTTCGACTGTTGTGAGTCAACTAGTGCTCGACTGTAGTTTAAGGTTGAAAAAGCCTTGACAGTCGACTACTCATTAGGGATGTCAACTGATGTCAGTCGATTGATGGTTTTTTGGTCGCTGAGTACGACGCTTGTGAGCCGATCGGGTAGTCGACTCGAGATCGGGAGTCGATCGCCAATGTTGGCAATGATCGATGAGAGTTCTGTTGGAACTTTTCCAGCATGGATCTGTTGGTGCAATCGACCCAGGTCACGATTGACTGGAATCGAGTCTAACTCGAGCGATATTTTGATGTTCGACAAAATGTATGACAATGTGATTGTCATGGTAATGTCCAAGTCATGGGTACTTGGCATGGAAAGTCCAAGTGGGACACTTGGTATTGGGAAAGTCCAAGTCTTGAGTACTTGGTATGTAAAGTCCAAGCATGGGTCTTGGCAAGGGAAAGTCCAAGGATGAGTCTTGGCATGGAAAGTCCAACATGGGTTGGCAAGAGAAAGTCCAAGCTTGAGTCTTGGCATTTGGAAAGTCCAAGGGGTTTGATATTGGCGGCATAAAGTCCAAGGGTGGAGTCTTGGCAGCATAAGTCCAATGGTTGGCAGCGTAAAGTCCAAGTGGGAGTCTTGGTAGCATAAGTCCAATGTGCCTTGGCAGTGTAGACACCGTTAGCATGACAATAGCCGATGGAAGCACATGAAGGATAGCGTATAGATGAACAAGTCATGGATGACTTGGAGGGATCCGATAGGCGCAAGGATGACGGAGGTGGATAGAAGGCTTAGGTCTAGGCTACGGGTGGTCTAGCAAGTATGGGGGCACCATACTTGGGTTAAAACCTCATGTTTGAGGTTAAAACTGTTGGTAATATATGAGAGGTGTCCTAAGGCAATCGCCTTATGGTTGTACCATTTATTTGATAAATGAAGATTCACTATTTGAGTATACATATTTTCATGTATTTGATTGGATCTTAAACTCATTTATTGAATGCCCACAATACGATTCATAGCGTGAGAGAATTTGTGATTGGATCATAACGAGTGAGTATCTCTACATGTGTAATTGTGATGTATTGGAATTATCCCTAGTCGATGAATTGATGGATTTGGACACTATCAATTTTGTTGAGACTAACACGAGGTATACTCTTTGGTGTATCCAAGCAGCTGATTCTCACTAGCTGGAGACATTGTGATGTCCGGAGTTAATCATGGATGCTAGTTATGGTAATTAGTTCATTGGAGTGACCAGCTATAAGACTTCATATGGTTCTCTACATATATGGATATGTCAATGAAGTTCTTACTGCAGCTTAAGTGCGATGTTTCTTTGACTTACGGTATTCAAGTCATCTTGGTCATGGAGACTTATGTTTTGACATCTTAAGCAAGCATCTCCAAGGAGATGTGGGCATGGGATGATTGGGTATAAGTCGAAATGCCCAAAGGTGTTTGAATCGCCTATAAAAGATTCACCACTCCTTGCGAGGAGATGTATACCCATGGCCTCTCGGATTGTTACTAAAGTCTTTGGCCAAAGAATTACATGTTTAGAGTAAGGTACTCTTCGATACATGTGGAGTAACTAGAATCCGTAGGATGAGGAAATAATACTTGGGCTAGGTGTGACATAGTCAGCCTAGTGGGGACTGACACTATAGACCATGTCCTGAACCAAGTGGGTATAAGATGAGTGAAGGGAATGGGGCACGATTTATTGTAGTTGCTGAAGGGTTTCAGAAATGGTTCTGGAATTAACCATTGATTTTCTGATTAATTGGGGATCATGATGTACTACTAGGTGCCACTCATGATCATTCTATAATTAATGATTAATTATAGACGACCAACATAAATCGAGAACCTATTTGGTCACACGCACAACGAGCATAATCCGAAGGATTTAAAACGAGCTTGAGAATGAGATTCTCAAATCGAGAGAAACTAAGTTTGGTTGGACAAAATAAGGAGCGAGCATGAAATTGTTTCAGTCGCAATGGAAGCATGGATGGGCCGTGTCTTATTAAGACATGATGGATGAACCAAATTGATTTGGTTCTAATCCAATGGTAAAGAATAAACCAAAAGGGTTTGGTTTGTTTTAAATGAATAAACCAAAGCTGGTTCGGTTCGTTTTATCCTAAAATAGACCAACTCGGTTCAGTTTATTTTAACTTAAGTTATTGGAGCGAGTTAATGGGTTTTGGTTATGAACCAATAACTCTAAGGAGAGTTTTCTTAATGGTTAAGAAACACGTGCTCTATAAAAAATGCGGTTAAGTTTTTTGGAGAGCCCTAAGTTTATTTTGGGAATTACTTCTCTTCTCCTTGCCGCCGCCCAAAGTCTCCATGCCGCTGTTGGATCGAAGCGGATCGCTAGAGCGGGGGGTGAATAGCGATAAAACTTTTTCGTACGAATTCGTTTCAAAACACTTATATGCAGTGGAAAGATAAATAAAAAATAAAAGAGACAAGTAGATTTTTTACTTGGTTCATAGCCTTCGGCTACTACTCCAAGGCCCTAGTGATCCTTGATCACGTACAGAGGGCAAATCACTAATGAACTCCTCCTTGTTGGAGGTAGGAGTTAATCGGATACAAAAACCACGAAAGAGACTCGAGATAGAGGGACACTCCCCCTCTTCTCGTTACGATAAAACCAAAATAAAAAGAAGTACATAATTGAATTAAACTTAGATTATACTGACGACTCGTAGATGGAAAGATGAAACCCTAGTCGTCGTGTCTGCAGAGCTTCGTCGTAGGAATGTCGGAGACTCGTAGCGTACCGGAAGCACTTGGAAGCTTTTTAATTGATGAATAACCCTAGGACAAGCCCTCCTTTTATAGCCTTTGAGCCCCTCATCGAATGGGTCTTCAACCAATCACAAATGGGCACAAAACCTCCTTGAAAAGAGGTGATAAGCCTTGACTCCTCGAGGCTGATCATTGACCATCAGTCGACTGATGGCCATCATCGGCCGATCGATGGCATCGATCGAGTGTTGAACTCCGGCGATCGGTGATTGGCGGCGATCGAGTCCTCAAGGCAGCGGTTTAGCTCAACAAAAACATAATTTCGACGGTCGTCGATCGTCCGATCTCGACCTAGACCATCGATGGGATGTCTTTGGTCGGATCTACGCTTAAGACCATCCCCGTAAGGAGGATACGACCTCACTTACGCTCACACACACGAGCTTACCTCGATACTTACTGCGTCTCTTTCGCTTTTGGCCTTCCACTCGATTCCTTCGGCTCCCTCCGAAGTCACTCGAGTGTCGCCCGACCATCGTGGCTTCCTCCGGGTGTCGCTAGCCTTCAGCTTCAGCTTTAGCACTTTTCTGCACACTCGATTCAGCTCGTGAGATAATGATATATCCTTGACTTTGCGTCTTTTGCCATAATCAAAATATAGGTTCGACTTAGGTGCCCCTGCACCAACAATCTCCCCCTTTTTGATCCTATGGCAAATTTACACAAAGTTAAGGGAAAATATAAAGCAGAAAATGAGTAAGATAAACGTTACGCTCATTTGTAGTGAACTCCCTCTTAACCTTCGGCGAGTTTTAAAACAAAAGTTTTAATTTTCAAAAATTTAAATTTTGTTCTCCCCCTTAACTTATGCTCTTCTCCCCCTTTTGCCATGAATCAAAAAAAAAGTGTGGGGTTAAAAAGTAGGGGTTTTTTATAAAAAGTAGGGGTTTTTTAATAGAAAAGGTAGCATGCATAAAGATTATCTAACATGAGTCCAAGCATGTGTCTTGATTTAATTTGGTTCAAGGTATAGCCCTCTGCACCAACAATGAAAGTTTTTGGAAACTAAGTTTGATTTTAAAAAAAATTAGCTTTGAGTTCCACAATACTTATATGCTAATAACTTTTGAAAATATATATAACCCTTAGAGTTAGTTTGCTCTCCCCCTTAATCAAATATATAAGGTACAGAAGAGTTAGGGGGCGCTAAACATTAACCTAGAAGGTTGTATATTTAGAATTTTGTCCAAGTATAAGTACACGTTTAAGCTCGATAGTTTGAAAAATAGATAACATTTTTGAAAAGATTATGTAAATTGAAATTGTTCCTTATTCATCTCACCCATTCTAAGTGTCTTAGAATTGGTCACCTTATATGTTGTGTGAGATGATTCCAATTTTATCTTGATTAAGTTTTAATGATTTGAAACTTGTCAACCTTGCGTTAGATTCGAATTTGATCCTAAGCTCATCAAGTCACCTTTTCAAGATCTTGGCTTCCAGGTCGTGGCGAGGCACAGGGGCCTTCTTTGATCGGAAAAATGACCACTTCCTTAGACAAAGCCAATTTCGAGAAAGTAGTAACTTGACTCACCTAAGACCACTTCCTGGTCTAACTAGTCTAGGATACGACGAGGTAGCTTCAGCTAGTTCCACTCGGTCAAGTGCACCAAACTAGATACGCCTTATCTAGCCTGAATACACAAGACTTCGCTTTCATAGCGTACTATCATCTCACCACGTCCTGGTACTATGTTATCAAGCATTGACGAGTTATAGTCTTATCTAACCATTCTAAAAGAAATAAGAGGTTTAGGTTATCGGATATACTATTTTGGTATTATCTCCCCCTGGATCATTGAACCGATATGGTCTGGTTAAGTAATGAACTTGATCATTGGGAATCCAAAACCTATTGGTCCTTATATGTGAGTTTAATAAAGTTTTCGGGACCCACGCTTGGACTCGATGATGACTACGGTTTACGATAGACATGTAAGATATATTCGTAGTCTTTGAGCTATATCCGAGTCTCACATTTGTACACGGCTCTCTGAGTTCTAAGAAGTCAGTTAAGATTCTTGGACCCCGTCGAGAACTTGTTCAACCGAGCTTCGAGCTCTTGGACTTGCCCTTTCAAGAGAGAGTTCTCTTCTTCGAGTTTTTCAACTCGAGTTGAGTCCTCCTCTTGAACTCGACTAGTCGAAGAGTTTAGGGGTGTCTCTTGTTTGAGGGTTTCAACCTCCTCAACCAAGGACTCGACCCAAGTCATGGATTTAGCTAATTTTCTAGTTAGCAATTTAATCGTATTGTAAAGCGTATGAATTAGTGAGCGGCTAACCTTAATTTTATCTTTCGATCCGGCTTTGATTTGCTTCTCGAAATAGTCCTCGAGTTCGGAGTCGGTGTTGTAATTAGATTCGGACTCTGACTCGAACTCTTCGGGTCTTGCCATGCATGCTATGCCGCCTCCTTCTTCGTTGTCCCATGTTGCATGAAAAGCCTTCTTTTTATTTGATTTGAATTGTGCCCTCTTTTGATTCTTTAGTAGCCTCCTTTCCCTCCGAACGATCTTCCGCACTACGTTCACTATTGCTTCCACCTTTTCGGATTCGGACTCTGACTCGTCTTCGGATTCGAGTCCATCTTCTTGCCTAGTAGATGGCTTTCTTCTTTGTCCTGCAAATAGAGCAATACCTTTCTCAACCCGGACCATGTTAGTTTGCTCGTGAAGTTCAAACTCGGAAAATAATTCATCTAACCTCAGCTTTGAAAGGTCCTTAGAGACCTTGTAGGCATCAACCATGGATGCCCACAAGGTAGTCCTAGGAAATGAATTAAGAACGTACCTTAGGAGGTCGCGGTTTTCGACCTTATGTCCGATGGTGTGCAATCCGTTGACAATGTCCTGGACGCGGGCGTGTAGTTGCGTTGCCGTCTCACATTCCTGCATTTTTAGGTTATACAATTTATTAAGTAGTAAGTCACGCTTACTTACCTTCGCGTCATTAGTCCCTTCGTGTAGTTCTATGAGTTTTGTCCACAAATCTTTTGCGCAGATGAAGGGTCCGATGCGGTTGAGCTCTTCCTTAGATAAACCGCATTGCAATATTTGGGTTGCTCTTGCATCGGCTTCGATTTGCCTCTTGGTTGCATTGGTCCACTTGTTGAAATCCAAGGGCTCATCTTGATCATTGGTGGGTAGAGCAAAGCCGGTTTGGATGATTATCCAAGACTCGACTTGTGTTTTTAGAAAACACTCCATCCAACCTTTCCAGTAACGGAAATCATCTCCACTAAAGAACGGAGGTCGGGTGGTGCTGTACCCCTCAATGTGGGTCATAAAGAAAAACTTGCACAAACAAAAAAAACAAAAAAAAACTTGCCAAGACTCGAGTCTTGGATTAGTGGTGCGGAAAATAAAATGAAACACACGAGAAATAGAAAGTTAAACAAAGAGATAAGAAAGTAAACAAAAAGTAAGTACTCACAACCTTCGATGTCCCCGAAAGGGTACTAAACGTCGTTTTTTGGGGATAAAAACAACTTGTTACAGGGTAAACCCAAAGTGTAGATCTCTCAGAGAGCTTCAATTTGGTGGGTAGATTGTTTCGTGAGTCCACTTGTAGCAAAAGTTATGCTCGTTTGATCGTGAGGTACTCCGAAGGCGATTAATACTTGCAAAAACACAACCAAAAACTATGTACCAAGACTTGGTCTTGGATTAGTAGTGTGGGAGAAATCTTAAAACGATAAATACGAAAAGAAAAATGCTCGACCGATGGTTGCACCGAATCTGAGCGCCCCCGGCTCTGATACCAATTGTTGGATCGAAGCGGATCGCTAGAGGGGGGTGAATAGCGATAAAACTTTTTCGTACGAATTCGTTTCAAAACACTTATATGCAGCGGAAAGATAAATAAAAAATAAAAGAGACAAGTAGATTTTTTACTTGGTTCGTAGCCTTCGGCTACTACTCCAAGGCCCTAGTGATCCTTGATCATGCACGGAGGGCAAATCACTAATGAACTCCTCCTCGTTGAAGGTAGGAGTTAATCGGATACAAAAACCACGAAAGAGACTCGAGATAGAGGGACACTCCCCCTCTTCTCGTTACGATAAAACCAAAATAAAAAGAAGTATAGAATTGAATTAAACTTAGATTATACCGATGACTCATAGATGGAAAGATGAAACCCTAGTCGTTGTGATTGCAGAGCTTCGTCGTACGAATGTCGGAGACTCGTAGCATACCGGAAGCACTTGGAAGCTTTTTAATTGATGAAAAACCCTAGGACAAGCCCTCCTTTTATAGCCTTTGAGCCCCTCATCGAATGGGTCTTTAACCAATCACAAATGGGCACAAAACCTCCTTGAAAAGAGGTGATAAGCCTTGACTCTCGAGGATCGATTGATCACCATCAGATCGATGGCCATCATCGCCGATGATGGCGGATCGACATCGATCAGTCTTGAACTCGCGGATCGATGATTGGCGGCGATCGAGTCCTCAAGTGATCGGTGATGCTTGCTGCAAGTCAAAGTTAGCCCAACAAAAACATAATTTCGACGGTCGTCGATCGTCCAATCTTGACCTAGACCATCGATGGGATGTCTTTGGTCGGATCTACGCTTAAGACCATCCCCGTAAGGAATATACGACCTCACTTACGCTCACACACACGAGCTTACCTCGATACTTACTGCATCTCTTTCGCTTTTGGCCTTCCACTCGATTCCTTCGGCTCCCTCTGAAGTCACTCGAGTGTCGCCCGACCACCGCAGCTTCCTCCGGGTGTCGCTAGCCTTCAGCTTCAGCTTTAGCACTTTTCTGCACACTCGATTCAGCTCGTGAGATAATGATATATCCTTGACTTTGCGTCTTTTGCCATAATCAAAATACAGGTTCGACTTAGGTGCCCCTGCACCAACAGCCGCCACCTCTTGCAGCTGCTGCCGCCGATGCCCCCAGCTGCCGCAGGCCACCTACTGCTGTCGACGACCCTCCGGTGGCATCCCTTGGCTCCGGTGACCAAGGTGCCGCCGACCTTCCTCCTTTGGGCCGACGCAACTCCTCCACCAAGCTGTCCAGTTTTCTGGACAGTTCGTTTCCTTTCGTGTTAGAGCGTCATTTGGATGACGTTTGGAGCTTCGACAGCGGCTACCTTACCGGGGATTCGATCTCCGGTAATCCTCATAGGTGGAGGACCAAGGGTTCTGTTGGTGTAGTAGGCACCTAAGTCGAACCTGACTTTTGATTATAGCAAATGATACAAAGTTAAGCTTATATTGTTATCTCACGAGCTGAATCGAGTATGCAGAAAAGTGCTAAAGCTGGAGTTGAAGGCTAGCGACACCCGGAGGAAGCCGTAGTGGTCGGGCGACACTCGAGTGATTTCGGAGAAAGCCGAAGGAATCAAGTGGAAGGCCAGAAGCAAAAGAGACACAGTAAGTATCAAGGTAAGCTCGTGTGTACGAGCGTAAGTGAGGTCATATCCTCCTTATGGGGATAGTCTTAAGTGTAGATCCGACCCAAGACATCCCATCGGTGGTCTAGGTCGAGATCGAATGGTCAGAGGCCGTCGAAATAATTTTTTGTTTAGCTAACTTTTGATTTCAGCTAGCATCAATCGACTGCCAGTGTGGAGGACTCGACTGTCGTCTATCAGTCGACTGCATACAGTCAGCATTCGACTGATGTTGCCATCAGTCGACTGATGATGGCCATCAGTCGACTGATGGTCAATGATCAGCCTCGAGGAGTCAAGCTTTATCACCATTTTTCAAGGAGTCTTGTGCCCAATTTCTATTGGTTGAATATTCTCTCGAAAAGGGGCTCAAGGGCTATAAAAGGAGGGTCTCTCCTAGGGTTTTTCATCAATTCTAAGTGCTCAAAATCCTCTGCAACGCTGCGACTCTACAATGACGAAGTGCTATCAACAACCCTAGCTTAATTTCTATTCTCTAGTTGTTGGTATAACATTAAATTGTCGTCTCTTTCATATTGCAATTCCTATTGTTAATCGAGGTTTTCTATCGTTGCATTTTACCTTAATAGAAGAGAGGGTTTGTCTCTCTATCTTTTGTTTTCGAAGGTTTTTGTAATCGTCAAACTCCTACCTCCAACGAGGAGAAGTGTTTTAGTGTATTGCCCTCCGTACACTGTCTAGGACCGTTAGGGCCTTGGAGTAGTAGCCGAAGGCTACGAACCAAGTAAAAAAAATACTATTGTCTCTTGTGTTTACTTTTATCTTCCGCTGTGTCTACTATTATTTTAACGAACGAAACGCAAGAAAAGTTTTATCGCTATTCACCCCCCTCTAGCGATCCACTCGATCCAACAATTGGTATCAGAGCCGGGGGCGCTTAGATTTGGTGAAACCACCAATCTAGCCTTTTTTTACAGATTTATTTTTCGTTCTTTTAAATTTTCTCTTGCACTACTAATCCAAGACGAAGTCTTGGTACTCTTCTTTTGGGTTTGTTTTGCAAGTATTCACTTTTGGAGTATCCAACGGTAAAACGGGCATAACTTTTTGTACAAGTTGACCCACGAAACGGGCTACCTACCAAAACGAAGCTCTCGGAGAGATCTACACTTTGTACAAGGTTTTACCCTCATAACAAGCTGTATTAATCCCATAAAACCAATGTTTAGTACCATTTCGGGGACATCGAAGGTTGTAAGTGCTCATCTTTTATTTTAGTTTGTTATTTCTCATTTATTCCTTTTGTTTTTTTTCATTTCCTACATTACTAATCCAAGTCAAAGTATTGGAACCTTTTTCACATTTTTTTTTATTTTGTCTGCAAGGTTTCCCTTCCAAATGGCCCATCTCGAGGGTTTTAGCACCGTCCGACCTCCGTTTTACAATGGAGATGATTTCCGTTACTGGAAAGGTCGGATGAAGTGCTTTCTTAAAACCCAAATTGAGATATGTATCATAATCCAAACGGGATTCACACTTTCGACTAACGAAGTGGGTGAATCCTTGGATTATGACCAATGGACCAATGCGACAAAAAGACAAATCGAAGCCAACGCCAAGGCAACTCAAATCCTCCAATGCGGCTTGTCCAAGGAGGAGCTTAATTGCGTCAGCCCCTTCATCAGCGCAAAGGACCTTTGGAAAAAGCTAGTAAAGCTACACGAAGGGACCGATGAAGCCAAGGTATGTAAGCGTGATCTTTTATTTAATAAGTTATATAATCTAAAAATGCAGGAACACGAAACGACGACGCAACTTCACGCTCGCGTTCAAGACATAGTCAATAACCTACATGCGATCAGGCAAAAGGTCAAAAACCGTGATCTTATTAGGTATGTTCTTAACTCATTTCCTTGGACTACCTTGTGGGCATCCATGGTCGATGCCTACAAGGTCTCCAAATATCTTTCAAAACTTAGGTTAGATGAGTTATTTTCCGATTTCGAACTCCATGAGCAGTCTAACTCGGAACCCGAGAAGGGTATAGCACTTTTTGAAGGTTCAAAGAAGAAAACTGCGAGCAAGCCACCCCCGAAGGAAGAAGAAGATGAGTCAGAGTCGGAGGTCGACCCGGAAATGGAGGCCGAACTAGTCAACCTAGTTCGGAGGATAGTCAAGGGCCGAAAGCGAACCGTCACTCGACCCAACGAAGGTAATCCTAAAAGTTCCAATATTATATGTTACGAGTGCAACAGGTTTGGACACATTAAGTCCGAATGCCCGAAGCTTAAGAGAAAAGCACCGAAACACAAAAAGGCACTCAACACTACGTGGGAAGAAGCGTCCGAGGAAGAATACGATGATCGTGTCCTCATGGCTAAACCGGTTGAATCGGAGACGGAGTCGGAACCGAAACACGAATCTGAAACCGAAGACGAGTCGAACTGTGAAGCGCTATTCAAGACAAGCCACGGATACGCATCTGGTTCAAAAGATACACTCAAGGTAAGTCGATCCCTTATTAGTACGCTTTATAGTGCAATTAAGTTCTTAACTAGGAAATTAGCTAAGTCCGAGTCTAAGGTCGAGACCCTGGTTGAGGAAGTTAAACTCCTCAAACACGAGGTCTCCCTAACCTCTTCGACTAGTCGAGTTCGAGAGGAGGACTCAACTCGGGTTGAAAAGCTCAAAGTTGAGAACTCACTCTTGAAGAGTCAAGTCGAAGATCTTAGGAACACATTGGAAAGGTTTACTTTGGGATCCAAAGGACTTGACCTCCTACTTGGATCGCAAAGGGTCGTGTACAACAAGTTCGGACTAGGGTTTAGCTCAAATACAACCAATAAGTCGTATATGTCGATTGTAAGTCGACATAAAAAATATGTCCAAGCATGGGTCCCTAAGACCGCCTTGATTTCAAACTTAGGATCGAACTAGTACTGGGTTCCCAAGGACCAAATCCACTATGTGGAGAGACCGAACCGATTCAACGGTCCCGGGGGAGCCAGTACAAAACTTGTTTGTATTTTAGCTTAGAAATTGCATGCTTAGGTTTTTTTTATTTAGTTTGATTTTATAGGACTATAACTCGTCAATACTTGATAACATAGTACCAGGACGCGGAGAAATGATAGTACGCTAGGAAAGCGGAGTCTTGTGTATTCGGGATAGATAAGGCGTATCTAGTTCGGTGCACTTAACCAAGTGGAACTAGCTGAAGCAACCTCGCCGTATCCTAGACTAGTTAGACCAGGAAGTGGTCTTAGGTTAGTCAAGTCTCTATTTTCTTGAAAATGGCTTTGTCTAAGGAAGTGGTCGTTGTTCCGATCAAAGAAGGCCTCTGTGCCTCGCCACGACCTGGAGGCCATGATCTTGAAAAAGTGATTTGATGAGCCTAAGGTCAAATCCGAATCTAACGCAAGGTTGACAAGTGTTCAAATCATTAAATTTAAATCAAGTAAAATTGAAAGTCATCTCACAAGAACATATAGGGTTAACATGTTTGATCATGTAGACATGGGTGAGATGATTTAGGTTAATAATCTTCAACCAATCTTTAATAAATCCAATATCCGATCCAACTACCTTGCGTGTAGGATCAATGGATGTTGGACAGTGGTTGCTCCCGACACATGACTGGGGATCAACTCAAGTTTTTGAAGCTTCGATTCAAACGACAAGGATCGGTAGCCTTCGGAAACAACGACAAGCTCAAAATCATCGGATCAGGTGATATTGAGCTCAACTCTAACTTTATTATTCAAAATGTCTTATTGGTAGAAAATTTTCAATATAATTTACTTAGTGTAAGCCAATTGTGTGATAATAACTATAAGGTCATATTTCTAGAAAATGAATGCGTAATTAATACAAATGAAACATCTAAAACAATACTTAAGGGAACTAGAAATAACAATATTTACACTATTAATTTAACTAACTCCTCAACCAAGTGTCTTATGACACGGGAAGAGGAATCATGGTTGTGGCACCGACGACTCGGTCACTCACACCCAAGACTCATCCACAAGATGAGTCAGAGTGACTTAGTCAGAGGTTTGCCTAACCTCAATAACTTGGATAATAAAATATATAATGCTTGTCAACAAGGTAAACAGTCTAGGACACAACATCAACCAACTAATGAAGAACGAACCAAAAGTGTTCTTGAGCTCCTGCACATGGATCTATTTGATTCACACGGAGCTAAGTCACTTAATGGGAGTAAATTTTGCTTAGTCATAATTGATGACTATTCTAGATTTACTTGGGTTAGGTTCATCAAACACAAAAATGATACCCTAGATCAACTAATCAACCTATTTAAACTAATAGAAAATCAACAAAACCTTAAAATCAAAAGACATAGGACTGATCATGGTGGTGAATTCAAGAACTACAAGTTTACAGAATTCTGTAACCTAAATGGATACCACCATGAGTTCTCTTGCTCTAGAACCCCACAACAGAATGGTATAGTAGAACGTAAAAATAGAACCCTACAAGAAGCCGCTAGGACAATGTTAAACGAGTATAACCTACCCGATAGGTTTTGGGAAGAAGCCGTAAGTACAACATGCTATGTTCAAAATAGGATCCTTATGGTAAAGAGGCACCTTAAGACCTCATACGAGATTTATCATGATAAAATACCTAACATCAAGTACTTTAGGGTATTTGGGTGTAAGGTACATATCCTAAACACTAAGGATTACCTAGGGAAATTTACATCCAAAACCTCGACCGGAATCTTCCTAGGATAATCGACTACAAGTAGAGCTTATAGAGTATATAACCATGACACCCTTAGAGTTGAGAAGACTATCAATGTAGTATTTGACGAAGGACACGAACCTATAAAACCTCTGACAACCCCAATTAGTGAGCCGATTCATACAAGACTCAACTTCGATCCGGAGATCAAGTCTAGTATTAATCCTAACCTAAGTCAACCAAGTCAGTCTATCGACCAAGTGGTAGATGACTCTAACCAAACTAGGATTCAAACGAGTCATCCTATTGATCAAGTGGTAGATGACCCAAACCCAAACCAAACTAGGACTCAAACGAATCATCCTATCGACCAAATGATAGGTGATCCAAGTCTAGGAGTTCGAACTAGAGCCTCATACAGAAACCTTAGTCAAATCTCCTTGATTTCCAAAATTGAACCCAAAACTATTGACCAAGCTTTTCTTGATCCCGATTGGATTATTGCAATGCAAGAAGAGCTGGCTCAATTCACTAGGAACGAAGTATGGGAATTAGTACCACCACCTAAAGATAAAACAACCATTGGAACAAGGTGGGTGTTTAGGAATAAACTTGATGATAAAGGTGAAGTAGTTAGAAATAAAGCTAGATTAGTCACTAAAGGGTTTAGTCAAGTCGAAGGTTTAGATTACGACGAGACCTATGCTCCAGTAGCTAGATTAGAGTCCATTCGAATGTTATTAGCATATGCTGCACATCGAGGATTTAAGTTGTTTCAAATGGATGTAAAGTTAGCATTCTTGAATGGATACATTAAAGAAGAGGTTTATGTTAGTCAACCCCCCAGTTTCAAAAGCCTAGATAAACCCGATCATGTCCTTAGGTTAAAGAAAGCTCTCTATGGACTTAAACAAGCTCCTCGAGCTTGGTACGAGAGACTTTCGGTTTATCTTAAGTCCAAAGGATTTAACCAAGGTGTAGTTGACCCAACCCTTTTCGTAAAAACCTTAGGTAAAGACATATTCATAGCCCAAATCTACATAGATGATATTATTTTCGGAACCACCAACTCGATCCTACTAAATGAATTCATTTCACTTATGGAAAGTGAATTTGAAATGAATTTAGTAGGAGAGTTCAGTTTCTTCTTAGGTCTGCAAATTAAACAAACTAAAGATGGAATATACCTCAACGCAAATATACTAGGGAATTAATTAAACGTTTTGGAATGCAAGACGCTAAAATTATTAATACCCCAATGGCAACGAATGTAAATATAGAAGAATATGTAATCGGAAATTCAATTGATTTAAAATACTATAGGAGCGTAATAGGGAGTCTCCTTTACTTAACTGCAAGCCGACCGGATATGTTATTTGCAGTAAGTATGTGCGCAAGGTTCCAAACTTGTGCCAAGGAGTCTCACCTAACTATAGTCGAGCGTATCCTTAGATATCTAAAGGGTACACTTAATGTCGGTATTTGGTACCCTAGATCTACCGAGTTCGAACTAACCGGCTACTCCGATTCGGACTATGCCGATAGTAAGCTCGATAGGAAGAGTACGAGTGGTTGTTGTCAACTTCTCGGCTCGAGTCTAGTGAGTTGGTGCAGTAGGAAGCAACACTGTGTTGCCTTATCTACCACCGAAGTCGAATACATCGCGATGGGTGAGTGTGTCACTTAGCTTCTTTGGATGAAGCACACTCTCCGTTACTTTAAGTTAGACTTTACGAACACTAAACTCCACGTAGATAACATTAGCTCAATTAACCTAACTAAGAATCCGATATGTCATTCTATGACCAAACATATAGAGGTCAAACATCATTTCATTTGAGAACATGTGACCAACAGAGCCATACAACTCGAATACATCGAATCGAAGTTCAACTTGGCAGACCTATTTACTAAACCCTACCCGAAGTCGAATTCAGTCCATTAAGATGAAAATTGGGCATGTACGTAGTAGAATAGGAACTTGCAAATTATATTTTCTTACTACTATTTCTTACTTTTCATTTTTATGGAACTAGCATAGGACATACCTTAGATATCATGCACCTATAGATTTAAGGAGCCAATACATCTCACAACACATATGACTAATGTGTTTGTGTACTTAGCCACGTAGATGGGCGTGAGATATTACGACCTTACTCCTGGTTCCAGATGTAGAGCTAGTGTATCGCCATGAACCACGGAGTATAACAATACATATTAACCGACTCTGACCAGGACTGGTTGATCTTTCATATCAATCAAGTCAAATATGGGTCGAACATTTATAAATGAGCTTATTTTCAGTATATTATTTTTCAAAATAATATGGAACATGCTTGGTCTTTAAATTTATTTTTGTTTTTCACACACCCCCACTCTTTTCGATATATGGAAAAAGGGAGAGAAAAAGGCCAAAGTTAAGGGATCGAAACAAATTTTTGATAACTTAACTTTCACTTCATATACTTTATAGTTATTTACATGGCCAAAGTTAAGTAAATGTTTACTTAACTTTAAGTTTTGAAAATTCACTTAACGTGTTTTTGTTAACAAAAAGGAAGTAAAGGTTAAGCTAAGAGAATTCTTAACTTAAACTTATTTTTAAACACTATGGCCAAATGTTAATGTTTTACTTAAAAAAGGGGGAGAAAGGGTCAAGTTAAGAAGTCCTCTTAACTTAAACGTATTACTAAGGCCAACTTTGAGTAATGTCAAGTAATGTCAACTCTTCCTAAATAGCAACCCTCAAGGGGGAGGATTAAAGTCTTCTTTCAAGACTCACCCTCGGTCAAGGGGGAGGTTTCCCCAAGGGGGAGTACTTGAAGAAAATCCTTACTACTCCTACTTAATCTTTATTATTCTTGTTTCTCATGCACATTATTATTCCTCATGCATGCTATTTTCTTAACTTTGTATGAAGGTTTGCCATAGATAAAAAAGGGAGAGATTGTTGGTGCAGTAGGCACCTAAGTCGAACCTGAGTTTTGATTATAGCAAATGATACAAAGTTAAGCTTATATTGTTATCTCATGAGCTGAATCGAGTGTGTAGAAAAGTGCTAAAGCTGAAGCTGAAGGCTAGCGACACCCGGAGGAAGCCATGGTGGTTGGGCAACACTCGAGTGATTTCGGAGGAAGCCGAAGGAATTGAGTGGAAGGCCAAAAGCAAAAGCGACACAGTAAGTATCAAGGTAAGCTCATGTGTGCAAGCGTAAGTGAGGTCGTATCCTTGTTACGGGGATAGTCTTAAGCGTAGATCTGACCCAAGACATGCCATCGGTGGTCTAGGTCGAGATCGGACGGTCGGAGGCCGTCGAAATAATGTTTTTGTTTAGCTAAATTTTGATTTCAGCTAGCATCAGTCGACTGCCAGTGTGGAGGACTCGACTGCCGTCTATCAGTCGACTGCATACAGTTAGTATTCGACTGATGCTTCCATCAGTCGACTGATGATGGCCATCAGTCGACTGATGGTCAATGATCAGCCTCGAGGAGCCAAGCTTTATCACCATTTTTCAAGGAGTCTTGTGCTCAATTCCTATTGGTTGAAGATCCTCTCGAAAAGGGGCTCAAGGGCTATAAAAGGAGGGCCTCTCATAGGGTTTTTCATCAATTCTAAGTGCTCAAAATCCTCTGCAACGCTGCGACTCTCCGACGACTCTACAACGATGAAGTGCTATCAACAACCCTAGCTTAATTTCTATTCTCTAGTTGTTGGTATAACTTTAAATTGTCATCTCTTTCATATTGCAATTTCTATTGTTAATCAAGGTTTTCTATCATTGTATTTTACCTTAATAGAAGAGAGGGTTTGTCTCTCTATCTTTTGTTTTCGAAGGTTTTTGTAATTGTCAAACTCCTACCTCCAACGAGGAGAAGTGTTTTAGTGAATTGCCCTCCGTACACGGTCTAGGATCGTTAGGGCCTTGGAGTAGTAGCTGAAGGCTACGAACCAAGTAAAATATACTATTATCTCTTGTGTTTACTTTTATCTTCCGCTGTGTCTACTATTGTTTTAACGAATGAAACACAAGAAAAGTTTTATCGCTATTCACCTCCCCTCTAGCGATCCGCTCAATCCAACAAGTTCGTCAATCGGTTGATGAATACCTCTCTGGAGAAGCGAGTTTTGAGGACTCATTTTCGAATCTGAATTTTGATTCGGATTGTGATCTTCTTTCGATCACATCGTCTTCGACACGAGGCTAGTGACTCCTACGAAGATGAGGCTTGTAGCTTGGTGAAGCTATCCTGACGATACTCGGCGTGGATATGGATAGAGGCAATTCTAGCGAGAGTTGCTCCGATTGATGTCATTCCCACTACACGTGATACGTTAAATATAACTAGAGTAATTTCCATTTATTGCAAAATTTGAAATTGTGATTATGTCTACACATGTTGTACTTTGCATGCGTGTGGTGTGTGTATTGTAATAAATTAGATTTATTTCTTTTTAATTCTTCCGCTGTGCACATGTTTACGAAACATGTTCGAACACACACTCGTCGTGGTACTGGAAATCCAACAAAAACCTCATGTTTGAGGTGTATCAGTCGACTGGGACCATGGGTCAGTCGATTGGTGGGAGTCAACTAGGGTTTGACTGTGGGAAGTTCCCTAGAAGTCGACTGATCTGGTGATCAGTTGACTGATGCTCGAGATTTCAAGCACAGAAGGTTCTCCAGTCGAGTGATTGGCCCAACCACTCAACTGATTGAGCCATCAGTCGACTGATGGTGTATCCGTTGGACTTATCCGACGTGTTTCATACCGTTGTCTCTAACGACTACGAAGTAGTCGGTGATGGTCTGATCGATCATGCAAAATCCAACCCAAGGAGCAGCTTTAAAGGGAGCTCATGGAGGGAGGATTTGACAGTAGTTCTTGAGCTTCTTTGGGGCGATTTGCTGTTGCATTTCGGGGTCTCCAAGGCTATTCTTCAAGTAACCAAAAGTAAGCAATCAAAAGCTCTTGTAAAGTTATTTTCTTTACTTGTATTACAATTCATTATTGTATTTGCTTGTATTCCTATTGTATTACTTTTGTAATCACTTGTATAAGGTTTCTCCACCTCTGGATTGTTCCGAGAAGGAGTTTATTGAATTTGTGGTGTGTGTACGCATCGCTAGAGTTCATTTGAGCTCGATCCGTGGAGTAGGAACCATTCGGTTTCGAACCACATTATATTTTGGTGTTGTTCTTGTTATATTTGTTTTATTATTGTATATTCCACTGCGTATAACAAGTTTTGTAGCAAGCACGCGATCGAGTTCCATCGAGGATGCTATTCACCCCCTCTAGCAGGCGCAACGTTCCTAACAATTGGTATTAGAGCTGGTCGCTCTTCTACGGATTAACAACTGGGAGCAAATATGCTAGAAGGTGAAAAGGAAACAAGATGGATCTTGAAGAACAACTAGGATGGGACATCAACACACCGATCCCGTATGCACTTTATGGACGAGAAGGCTTCAATTCATGGAAGATAAGAATTGAAGACTTCATCATGATGAAAGATTTTGAAGAATGATCCATTTTGATGGAGGGATTTAACTATCCAAGAGGACCAAAGAGAGGCTTCCTCAAGAAGAAGAGATGGACTGAGGAGCAACTCCAATAGTTTGATAAAAATAAGAAGGTAGTCAAATTTATTTTTGATTTGATTCCTAATGGCATCCTGTGTAGCCTAGGGGATTACATGGATGCCAAGGAGCTTTGGAGCGAATTGACAAAATATCACGAAAATCCATCACCGGTCCAAAAAGAAGAAGAAGAAGAGGAGTGCTCATCCTCTCAAGCTCAAGAAGAAGCAAGCACATCTTCATCCCAAGAGCTTGAGGATTCGGAGGTTGATAAAGAATCAATATCTGGATTGAAAGTGGAAGAAGAGATGGAAGAAGCCTCCACTTCAAGGTTTGAGGGGGAGGAGGAATCGTCTACTCCGGAATAAGGGCAAGAGCAAGGAGAGCCATCTACTTCTGGGAGAAGTGATGAATGAGCTCAAGAGGCCCTTTCCACCATCGATGACCTAGGTAACTCAAGTATTTCGGTTAATATTAAAAATCACATTATATGCTTTGAGTGTAGGGAAGTAAGATATTACAAGAGTAAATGTCCGAAAAGAGTAAAGAAAGCTCCTCCGACACCAAAAGTCAACGAAAAAGTCAAGGATACCGGTGTCTCCACCAAGAAGAGCAAGGAGCACGTGGTGTGCTTCAAATGCCGATAACCGGGACACTATAGGAGCCAATGCCCTAGGAGAAAAGAAGAAGCATCATAAGTAGGGGGAGCTAAGGCAAATCCTAAGGTAACCTTTAAGTGTGCATCTTCTAGTTTTAATGTCAAAAAGCATGCTAGAAATAATTTAAACAATCTTTCTATTGTTCATAAGGAGCATGCTATTAGAAATAGACACTATTGTTTAGGAGCTAAGAGTGTTGATTTTAGAACTAAGGAGAAATTTGGGACTAATGTCCCTAGAAAAACTCTTCCTAAGGAAAGCATTAGGAAAATAGAAAACCATTTAGGCATTAACCCTAAGAAGGGTAGGCATATGCTTAGAGGAAATGGTAATGCCCAAAGACTAAATGAAAAATAAAAAATTGGGCAATTAGAGTTGGGAAATCAAGCCTTGAGGTCAAGACTTGAAAAATTAGAGAAGATCCTTAGGATTATGCAAAACCAAATAAAAGGGTCAAATGGTCAAAGTCAAGGGTCTAGATCTAAGAGTCAACACCTAGAGTCTAGGAGGCAAGGCTCATCTATGGGCAAGAAAGGCTTGAGCAACAAGCCTAGGTCCAAGGTAGATAAGCCTACCTACCATAGTGTTCCATTTGACTATGGAACTAAACTTAGGTCTAGGAAGACCAAGGTCAATAGGGAAATCATCCCTAAGGTTGGCCAAGGTATGTGCCTAGTGGGTAGGGTTTCGAAGAAATCTAGGGAGGTCACTAAGAATGTTACAAGGGGAGTCACCCCTAGAGTTAACTTAGGAAAGACCACAATGACCAAGGCTAACAAGCCTAGAAGGGTCATTAGGAGGGTATCTAGGGAGGTCATCCCTAAGGAATACCTAGTAAACCCAAGGAGCTCAAATAGGTTTTGGGTTCCTAGGAGCATGATCGATTCACGCTAAATGGATTTAGGTGTGCCAACCTTGAATGGATGGGTAGTTAACCTAACCATAGTAAACGTGGCACTTTAGGTTATTTCCAAGGTTATGGGTATCTTGGAAATAAGTTTGATCTTTTATCCTAAAAGATTTTAGGATGTGCCAATATATTTTTGGGATTATGAAAAATCAATCAAATTGACACAATTTAGGTTTAGAGGTCTTAGTGTGCCATTTTGGATTTTTGGCACACTTGGGGAATAAATGACAATATGGCGAAATGAGACTTAATAATAAAAAATGACAATTAATATTAAAATTTAGGTATTATTATACTTATACATTTTATTTGCTATGCTTTGTTTGCCATATAATATGCCATGACATCATATCTACTTTTAATCATTTAATATGTCATGATCATGTGTAGGATTAAGGTTAAATGTCATGTATGAGTAGATTCCATCTTATGCCATGACATCATGATTATGAGCATGTGTTTATTTATATCATCATTAATTTCATAATCATTCATGCATTAATAAAAATTGAGTTAAGGACAATGACATGACTTGAAGTCCCATTTATAAGGGAATCAAGTAGTGTTGTCTTAGAAAATGCATGAGACCTTAGCTTAAGATAAACCAAAACTCGCATCTCACATCTAAATTGATATGTATGTGTATTTATACACCCTAGATACATGTGAAATGATAGGATATGAGTTAAGTTTAAGGTGTATAGTTTTTGCATCTAGATGAACTCAAACTCATCTAAAATCATATTGTGGATCATTGGGAAAGCTTATGTTCAAGCCATGTACATTAAGCCCAAAGAATATGATCCAATATAGGTTTTCAAAAACATTTTAAAATCACTTTAGAAAATCTTGGTGAAGTCTATCTTTTGATAGCAATCACCATTGATGAAGTTGATATAAAGTGAGCTAAAACATTGAAGTTTTTCTTCACTTTTAAACTTTGTATCAATTTCGCTATTTTATGGGTAAAATATTTTTCTAACATTTTTCACCCATTGTATGTGTCATAAGTATTATATGTATGAAGTTTCATGATTTTTTGAATTACGTAAAATTATTTATGAATTTTTAAAAATCAAATTTGAAATCTAAAATCTTCATTTCGCAGATATCAGTCGACTACCCTTGATTGGCAGTCGACTGTTGCTTGATAAAGTCAACTCCAATGCTGATTTTGGGAAAACATGGTATGTTTAGCCCATTTTCAGCTATGTTAGGGTTCCCTAACTACTCCTAACCCTAGGATATGCTTTGGGAAGCATTATAAAGGGTGAAAATCCATTGGATATGGATTAGGAGAATTGTTAGGATGATGTATCAAATTTAAGGTATGGGAAAGTTCAATGTTGAACTTTGAACCTTATTTTTGATGGTTTAGAGTTCCTATTGACTTAGGGACTTCCCAAAGACATTGTTGGTGCAATGGTCAAGGGGGAGCAAGCCTTTAGGGGGAGGTATCCATCACGGGATGATGGATGTTATTTTTTTGTCATGAGAGGAAAAATGGGATTTGAGATACCAAATTTGGAAATTAGGAGAGTTTGTAGGATTACCTCTCTTGAGTGATGTGGCACTTATCACTAGGAAGATTGTAGGCATCCTAGGTATTTTTAGACCAAGGGGGAGATTGTAAGATCTCATTGGGATATGAGACATTGACCTCCTTGGAGAGAACCTTTTTGATGTTATTCAAAAAGGGGGAGAATTTATGGGAGAAGTTATGGGATTACCAATTTGGGATAATTGGTAAGGAGATTTGAGTTAGTGTTCTAATTCAAAGGTATGTGATTTTGTCAAACATCAAAAAGGGAGAGATTGTTGGTGCAATCGGCCCAAGTCACGATTGACCGAACTCAAGTCTGACTCGAGCGATGTTTTGATGTTCGACAAAATGTATGGCAATGTAATTGTCATGGTAAAGTCCAAGTCATGGGTACTTGGCATGGAAAGTCCAAGTGGGACACTTGGCATTGGGAAAGTCCAAGTCTTGAGTACTTGGCATGTAAAGTCCAAGAATGGGTCATGGCAAAAGAAAGTCCAAGGATGGGTCTTGGCATAGAAAGTCCAACATGGGTTGGCAAGGAAAAGTCCAAGCTTGAGTCTTGACATTTGGAAAGTCCAAGGGGTTTGATATTGGCGGCGTAAAGTCCAAGGGTGGAGTCTTGGCAGCATAAGTCCAATGGTTGGCAGCATAAAGTCCAAGTGAGAGTCTTGGCAGCATAAGTCCAATGTGCCTTGGCGGTGTAGACACCGCTAGCATGACAATAGCCGATGGAAGCACCTGAAGGCTAGTATATGGATGAACAAGTCATGGATGACTTGGAGGGATCCGATAGGCACGAGATTGACGGAGGTGGCTAGAAGGCTTAGGTCTAGGCTACGGGTGGTCTAGCAAGTATGGGGGCACCATACTTGGGTTAAAACCTCATGTTTGAGGTTAAAACCTCATGTTTGAGGTGTATCAGTCGACTAGAACCATAGGTCAGTCGACTGGTGGGAGTCAACTAGGGTTTGACTGTGGGAAGTGCCCTAGCAGTCGACTCCAAGAGCTTGACAGTCAACTGTTGGCCTGAGCAGTCGACTGATCTGGTGATCAGTCCACTGATGTCACGCCCACCCTTTCTCGTGATCTAGAGGGGAAGAAAGGGTGGCGCGACGCGAACATACATGCGTGCATATACAGCGGAAGAATTTTAAACTTAAAAAAAATGGAACAAGCATTTACCTTCAACCATGCAAATAACTCATCATTCTTAACCATGTAACAACTTATAGTACACTATGAGTAGGAGGTGAACTACTAAGCATGCATAATCATTTCATAAGGACACTACTTGGTTCAAATTCATGAAAATCAACATAATGGAGTTATGGGAGCCTAGTACATGGACATCAATGAGGCATTCAAAGTATCATCTAAGTACATAGTTCTCTATCACTTCTATCACTTAACAATTCAATCAGGATAAGAAGGTTCTTAGCAATTCTTTAACTAAATCAAGTGCTTAACATGCCAAGGTTTCATAAAACATAATGAGTATAGTTTCACATCAAGTATAACCCTCAAAACAAGTCTAAGTTAACACCAAGTAGCAGACCATCAAAACATCAAGTAGTGATCAACTCTTAACAACTAACATGCAAATCTTTAAAACATGCATAAGTCTTGGAACATAAAACAGATCTCTTCCACCATGCCACTGCCACACACACTTTGCCCCTCCTGCTGCTCCCTTTAGTTTAGCCATTCTTTACCCTTTTCTGCAGTACAAGGGAAACATGAAACTATAAGCACATAGGCTTAGTAAGATCCTTTCCTACTCACAAAAGCCATACATTAGGTATTAAACATAGAGTAGTGACATGTTCATCTAGACAACATATAGACATAACATTCATATAAAAGTCTTGACATGACCATTTAGGAACATAAGACTAGAATTCATAAAAAAAAATGTGATAATCACATAGACATGAAATGGGTATAAGCAAGATGTTCTTTGAAAACATATATTTTATAGGTACTTAAACATAAATCTCAACATGAGGGCCCAACATTGTACCATATACATCATTTTTGTGCGCATCCCTAAATAGATCCGAGGTAGTTAATCCCGAACCTACTAGGGTACTAGGCCGGTACTACGACCGTCGACCTAGGGGCAATGTAGGAGGCCATCCCATACTAGGTCTGTACTATGACCGTCGACCTAGGGGCGTGTAGGAGCCCATCCCATGGACCTTGCTAGGGTCCAGTACAAGCGATACAAAAGTAAAATAGCATATCATGTTCCTTATCATAACATAAAGAGTGCTCTTAGTCCCCATTCATAGGGAAGCGTCTCTTAGGCATTTCATCATACATACTTAAGCCATGCATAACGTAGGTGTGCCCTAGCGGACATGAAACATAAGCGTGACATCATGATGCAATGAGCATAACATAAGTATACATTAGTACAATTAACATGGACATAAGGTAGTGACATAAACAAATCATGCTATCACAAAGTCTAACTATCATCATGTTAACATCATATATATATATATATCATGGCATGGAAGATCATTAGTAAGCATAAGCATGGACTTGGCCGAAACTTGGTTGAGGGGTTTTTATGAGATCAAACACTCAAACATACTAACACAAAGTCTAACTATCATCATGTAGTATCATATATATATATATATATATATCATGGCATGAAAGATCATTAGTGATCATAAACATGGTCATGGCCGATACTTGGTTGGGGGTTTTTTAAGAGATCAAACACTCAAACAACTTACACAAAGTCTAACTAACATCATGTTAACATCATATATATATATATGGCATGGCATGGAAGATCATTAGTGAGCACAACAAGGACTTGGCCGAAACTTTCAAGGGGGATCTTAAGGATTCAACCACTCAAACAACTTACACAAATTCTAACTAACATCATGTTAACATCATATATATATATATGGAATGGCATGGAAGATCATTAGTGAGCACAACAAGGACTTGGCCGAAACTTTCAAGGGAGATTTTTAAGAATTTAAACACTAAAACAACTTGTACTGCATGTGAGGGGATTACTTACATCCTTTCGCTTGGTGTACTACAAGAACTATACCCTTGGTGTGAAGACAAGGCCTCTTTTTTTCTTCCTGAGCTTTCGGAAATGGGAGAAGAAGAAGAGTGGATTTTCGGTGGAGGAAGAAGAAAATGATGACTTGTTGTTCTCTTGCCTCCTCACTTACTCCTATTTATTCTAAGTGAAGGTGTCCCTTTGCCTCCCCTACCCTTATCTATCTTTTCCCTTACCCTTCTAACAGCACACCCCTGCTGTGCTTCTGGTTATCACATGCATCTTAAGGTTTAGTTACCTGCTTGGAGGTTCAGGGTTCAAACCCTGGGCCATGCATCCTTTTTGGCTCTATTCTCTTTTATTTTTGAAAGATCCCACATAAAAGCCCATTATAATCATGCAACAATTCTTATAAAATTTGCTAGGAATTTTACGGGCGTTACTACTGATGCTCGGGATTTCGAGCACAGAAGGTTCTCCAGTCGAGTGATTAGCCCTACAACTTGACTGATTGAGCCATTAGTCGACTGATGGGTATGATTAGTCGACTGATTGTGTATCCGTTGGACTTATCCGACGTGTTTCATACCGTTGTCTCACAACGTCTATAGGGGCAGTCGACTGATGGTCCCCATCAGTTGATTGCTAGGCGAAATCTAACCCAAGGAGAAACTTTAAAGGGAGCTCGTGGAGGGAGGATTTGGTAGCGGTTCTTGAGCTTCTTTGGAGCGATTTGCTGTTGCATTTCGGGGTCTCCAAGGCTATTCTTCAAGCAACCAAAAGCAAGCAATTAAAAGCTCTTGTAAAGTTATTTTCTTTACTTGTATTGCAATTCATTATTATATTTCCTTGTATTCCTATTGTATTACTTTTGTAATCACTTGTACGAGGTTTCTCCACCTTCAAATTGTTCCGAGAAGGAGTTTATTGGATTAGTGGTGTGTGTACGCATCGCTAGAGCTCGTTTGAGCTCAATTTGTGGAGTAGGAACCATTTGGTTCTGAACCACGTTATATTTTGGTGTTGTTCTTGTGTTCTTGTTATATTTGTTTTATTATTGTATATTCCACTGCGTATAACAAGTTTAGTAACAAGCACGTGATCGAGTTCCATCGACGATGCTATTCACCCTCCCTCTAGCGGGCGCAACATTCCTAACAGGATCGAGCGCTTGTCTCACAACAATAGTGTTGGTAGTCGACTGCTAGGTAGAATCCAACCCGAGTGGTAGGTTTAAAAGGAGCACGAAGGGAGTGATTTGACAGTGATTTCTTGTGTATCTTTGAGGCAATTTGCTGCTGCAAATCAGGGTCTTCAAGCACGGTTCAAGCAATCAACAAGCAAGCATTCTAAAGCAATAGTTGTAAAGTTTTCTTTATGTTTTTTTTGTATATTCATCTTGTATTTGCTTGTATTTATTTTTTATTGTTGTATGAATACTTGTACGAGGTTTCTCCGCCTCCTACTTGTTGTCGAGGAGTATATTTGTTTAGTGGTGTGTGTTTGCATCGCTAGGGCTCTTTCGAGACCAATCCGTGGAGTAGGAACTATATGGTTCCGAACCATGTTATATCGTCATGTTGTGATTGTGCTTGTGTTTATTTTGATTGTATATTTCATATTTCCTCTGCATACAAACATTGTGTAGCAAGTGCAATCAAATTCCATCATCCGACGATGAACCGCTATTCACCCCCCTCTAGCAGGCGCACAAGTCCTAACACTAAGGAGTTTAGACAACCTCTAAATCTGCAATTGCAAGCATTGATAGGAGAAATTATTGGTGCAATCGGCCCAGGTCACGATTGACTAGACTCGAATTTGACTCGGGCGGTATTTTGATGTTCGACAAAACGTATAACAATGTGATTGTCATGGGAAGTCCAAGTCTTGAGTACTTGGCATGAGAAGTCCAGGTGGGACACTTGGCATGGAAAGTCCAAGAATAGGTCTTGACAATGGTAAAGTCCAAGTCTTGGCTACTTGGCAATGGGAAAGTCTAAGCATGAGTCTTGGCTGTTGGTGCAGTAGGCACCTAAGTCGAACATGAGTTTTGATTATAGAAAATGATACAAAGTTAATCTTATATTATTATCTCACGAGCTAAATCGAGTGTGCAGAAAAGTGCCAACGCTGGAGCTGAAGGCTAGTGACACCCGGAGGAAGCTGCGGTGGTCAGGTGACACTCGAGTGACTTCAGAGGGAGCCGAAGGAATCGAGTGGAAGGCCGGAAGCGAAAGTGACATAGTAAGTATCGAGGTAAGCTCATGTGTGTGCAAGAGTAAGAGAGGTCGTATCCTCCTTATGGGGATAATCTTAAGCATAGATCCAACCAAAGACATCCTATAGATAGTCTAGGTCGAGATCGAACGGTCAACGATCGTCGAAATAATGTTTTTGTTAAGCTAACTTTGCCCTGCAGCTAGCATCAGTCGACTGCCAGCTTGGAGGATTCGACTGCCATCCATCAGTCGACTATCTGTGGCCAGCATTTGACTGATGCTGCCATTAGTTGACTGATGATGGCCATCAGTCGACTGATGGTCAAGGATCAACCTCGAGGAGTCAAGCTTTATCACCATTTTTCAAGGATCTAAAAGGAGGGCCTTTCCTAGGGTTTCATCATCAATTCTAAGCTTCCAAAAAGCCTCCGCAAGCTACAACTTTCCGACAATGAAGTGCTACCTATCCGACGCCTTACGCTTATTTGTTTATTCTTTTCCGTCGATATAAGCTTCATTTCAGTTTGTATTGTTCTTATTAATTGTCTTGGAGTTTTTATCGTAACGAGGAGAGGGGGAGTGTCCCTCTACCTCAAGCTTTGTGACTCTTTGTATTCGTTCAACTCCTATCTCCAACGAGGAGGAGTTCACTTAGTGTTTTTCCCTCCGTGCGTGGTCAAGGACCACTAGGGCCTTGGAGTAGTAGCCGAAGGCTACGAACCAAGTAAAAATTCTCTTGTCTCATTTATTTTGCATTTATCTTCCACTGCGTTTAATTGTCTACTCGAACGAAACGAAGAAAAGTTTTCTATCGCTATTCACCCCCCTTCTAGCGATCCGCTCGATCCAACAATTGGTATCAGAGCCGGGGGTGCTAAGATTTGGTGAAACCACCAATCTAGCTTTTTTACAGATTTTTTTTCTTTTTATTCTTTTTATTTTCGAATTTATTTCATTCGTTTAGTTTTCTCCCGCACAACTAATCTAAGACGTGAGTCTTGGTACTTTTCGGTTGTTTGTGTTGTTGTTAGGTTTTTCGTCTTCATTACCTTGTTTCTTTTTGTTTCAATGGACCATCTCGAGGGTTTTAGCACCGTCCAACCTCCATTTTACAACGGAGATGACTTCTGTTATTGGAAGGGTCGGATGGAATACTTTCTTAAAACCCAAATCGAGATGTGGATCAAAATCCAAACGGGATTCACACTTCTGACTAACGAAGTGGGTGAATCCTTGGATTATGACCAATGGACCAATGAGACAAAAAGACAAGTCGAAGACGACGCCAAGGCAACTCAAATCCTCCAATGCGGCTTGTCCAAGGAGGATCTTAATCGTGTCGGCCCCTTCATCAGCGCAAAGGATCTTTGGACAAAATTAGTGGAGCTACACGAAGGGACCGACAAAGCCAAAGTATGTAAGCATGATCTTTTGTTTAATAAATTATATAATCTAAAAATGCAGAAACATGAAACGGCGACGCAACTTCACGCTCGCGTTCAAGACATAGTCAATAACCTACACGCGATCGGGCAAAAGGTCGAAAACCATGACCTTATTAGGTATGTTCTTAACTCTTTTCCTTTCTTTTTTTTTTGATGAAAGGTAAATATATATCATCAAAGATTGGACGTACATACAAAATCCTGGGATGCATTCTCATGTCATGTCTGACGATGTGTCAGATCTGAGATGCATGCAGGTGGTGTACATGTGCTCTCATGGGTATCTCATGTATACTACATCTCTCATGCCTACATAGCCCCATACATGTGTCCATATTCCGCCCTTTCTCTTGCACAGTGCAAGTGTATCTCCTGTGTTTCCTTCTCTCATCCATACTATCTCTTTGCGTCCGCTGCTTCATGTGTTCCTTCTCGCATTGTCTATCCATGTCCATCTTCGCCGCGAAGTTTGTGCACTCAATCGTCAAATATTTGTCACTTTTGGTAAGTGACCAACCATCAACGGATTTGCCTTGTCTTTACCGTAGCCGTTTGCTACGGACTAGATAGGTCATTCAGGTGGGCCTATTCACCTCTACTAGGCTTATTGGCCAAGCCTCAGCCATAAACAGATTTAGAGTGTCTTTACCATAGCCGTTTGCTACGGACTAGATAGGCTATTATAGGTTGGCCTATTCACCGTTTTTTTTTGATCAAATCTGTCCTGAAGTTACACTAGTCATCTTGATAAAATTGGCCTGGCGTCTTGAATCCATGGAGATGACACTAGTTTGGTCTGCATTTGGGAAGGTTGATCTGGTCCAACCACCCTGAAGCTGAAAGTCCCCTGCTCTTTGCAGACGGTCCGCCTCTGACCACTGGCTTGAGGAAAGGGCGCTCAAAAACCGCCACGGTCTTCCCCTCCTTGCGTAAACCCGCCTTGGCAACCCCCTCAAAAATTGCCCTGGAGTTGAGCATATCGCCCTGGGGTTGAAACAAACCACTCTGGCGCCATACCACTCTGATTGCTCTGGATTTGGGGAAGGCACGCTCGAAATTTGCCCTGACGCCACCTTTGAAAACCGCCTCGAGGTTACTCTACGCAAAACCTCCACAGGCCAATACCTCCTGAGAGGTTTGTCTTTCATAAAACCACCTCGGGTCAAACCGCCTGGGCAATACCGCTCGATTGCTCGAGTTTGACTAAGCACCTGGAGTTGAGAAAAACACCGGGCGCCGCAAACCGCCGACAATACATCGGGAGGTAACTTCTCTGCAAAACCACCCTGAATAATACCGCTCTGATTGCTCTGAAGTTGGGCAGACCACCACCGCTTTGAAAACCGCCGCGCCGCTCAAGACCCCGGCTTTGAGAAAACCGCCTGGCTGACAAAACCGCCGGATAATACCATACAGGAGGTAACTTCTCGCAAACCACCACTGAATATCTTTGCTCGCCAATACCGCTCTGATTGCTCAAGTTAGGGCACATAGCTTGAGGAAATCGCCCTGGCGCCTGCTCGAAGACCCTCCTGGCTTTGAGAAAACCACCCTGTTTTTTTTTTTTTTTTTGAAACACATTGCCCTGGAGTTGAGCAAACCGTCCTGAAATTGAGATAGGAAAGAAAGAAAAGAAAGCAGAGGAATCGCCCTGGCCTTGGCTTGGGGTTGATGGAAGGGATTGTAGTATAGGAGACGGTTTGCCCTGGAACTGGAGTAGAGAATAGGATAGGAAATAGACGTCCTGGGATTGGAATAAATAGAGGAACTGCTCTGGGATTAAGTAGAAGCTTTGTGGAGTGGGGTGTTTTGGAGTTAGGAAGTAACCCAGATGTAAGGAGAGGCAATGCGGATGATGTGCCTTGGACAGGAACTTCAAGATTTCTTGAGTAGGGGGTGAGAGATTATGAGGCGGGTGGGGTGGAGGCAGGTGAATTATTACCTTGGTTTCATGTGATCTCTACTGGCAGTGATATGTTGTTGTCCTCCATTGTCCTATACACATGGATATGCACCTTGCGAAAGATTAGGTCTCCATCAAACTTCGCATCTTCAAATCTGCTTGAGTTTCTCTGCCTCCAGACTATGTGGATTAGTGCTGACATTGCTAGGTGTCGGGCTCAATTCATAGGCGTATCTTTCTTGTACCGCGATCTAAAAATTCTGAACACACATCGGTAAGTTACCATCGCTCCTGTCATCCTTAGCCATCCTCTAATCCTACTCCATAGAAGCCGTATTTGTTCACATTTGAAGAAAATGTGTTCCATGGTTTCCTCCTCTTGTTTACAGAAAATGCATTGTTTGTCCTCCATATATTCTTTTCCTGCTCTGACCGGTAATTTGCCATTGCCCAGCATCCACAGTGTGAATCTGTGACTAGGTTGTATATCTTTACCAAATATTATTGTCCAAGGCTTTTTGTCTCCACTTTACCAAGTAGTCATATATGCCTTCTTAACCCGCCTTTCTGCCCAAACCATCTTTGTCGGACAATCGCTTCATCATGCAGTATTTGTGGTGCTTAGGATGGTTTTTTTGATCCATATTAATTTCTTCATGAGCGGTGAGTATATCTGTTTACTTTGCCATCCCCAGATGTCTCCTCCCTGTATGTACGCATGATGAACCCACCGTATCCACAGCGTGTCTTGCTTCTCTTGTATCCGCCATAGGACCTTGGCTAGTAATGCCATATTCCATGCCTTCAGGTCTCTTAGTCCTAATCCTCCTTCATCCTTGGGTTTGCACATTATCTTCCAGGCTACCGGAGGATTCTTCGTATTCCACATAAGTGATCGGCAGATACCATATATCTTTTCTATTACTCCTATCGGGATTGGCAGGATTGACATCCAATAGCATTCTATTCCTTGTAAAACTGAGGCTATTAGCTGGCTTTTCCCTGCATATGACAATGTGGCTTTTGGCCATGAGTTGACTTTCTTCATGAGGCTGTCCAGTAATGTACAATAATCAGTGACTCTCAGTTTCTTGGAGGCAATTGGTATCCCTAAGTACCTAAATGGCATCTCCCCTACTTTGAACCCAGTGATATGAATCAAACTTTCACGGGTGCTCGGATCCACTCCTGCCATATAGATGCTTGATTTAGCCATATTAGCACTTTTCGGGCTGCCATCTTTGGCAAATTGTGTTAGACAGTCTTTCAAAACAGCCACCGATGACATATCCCCACGGCTAAGGAGCAAGAGATCATCAGCGTACATTAGGTGAGATATTCTGAGTTCCTTACACTTGGGGTGAAACTGAAAATCCGATCTACTGGTGTGCTTGGCTAGCATTCGTGAAAAGTATTCCATGCATAAACCAAACAAATATGGGGAGAGAGGATCCCCCTGTCTAAGTCCCCTGCGGCCTTTGAAGAACCCGTGCATGTAGCCATTAATTGCGACCGAGAATGTCGGACTGGTGATGCTTTCTCTAATCCATGTTGTGAATTTGTCTGGAAACTGCAACGATGAGAGGATATCTTGAAGGAACCCCCAGTGTACTGAGTCAAAAGTTCTTTGTAGATCAACTTTAAGTATACACCGTGGAGAAATTCTTTTCCTGGTGTAATTACGCATAATCTCTTAAGCTAGATGTATGTTATCTGCAATGCCTTGCCCTTGCACAAATGCAGTTTGTTCTTTATGTAGCAAATGATCCATAACTTCTGATAGTCTGCCTGCTAGGAGCTTAGCAATAATCTTGTACACCACTGTGCAGCAAGATATTGGTCTATATTCATGGACCTTGTGTGCATGTGGAGATTTCGGAATCAAGGCGATTACTGTATGATTCCAGGATTTCAGGAGTTTACCATTGATAAAGAATTCCAGGATTGCTGCTACTACATCGTGCTTGACTAGATCCCATGAGTGCTTGAAAATTTTTGAATTGTATCCATCTGGTCCTGGGGCTTTGAGGTCTCCAATGTCAAATAAGGCTGTCCGAATTTCTTCTTCAGTTGGTAATCTGGTTATTTGGCTCTGCTGAATTTCAGTGAGTTTCCTTCCAAACTGCATGCATTCTTCTTTGAAATCAGTTCTTGTCTCTTCTACTCCTAGTTGATTCTGGAAATATGTTAGGAATTCCTTTGTTATTTCCTCCGTTGAGCTTGTTTGTTCCCCATTAGTCTTCTCTATAGCTACTATTTCTCTTTTCTTGTTATTTCTCTTTACCAGTGCATGAAAGAAAGATGTGTTTCTGTCTGTTCCCCGGTAATATTCATGTTTTGCTCTCTGTAGGTAGAATAGGTATTCTGCTCTCTCAAGTAGTTCCACTTTCCTCCTTATGGCTTTATAATTCTCATCCATATGTCCTCGTGTGAGTCCTTGCTGTTGCACTGCCTCCAGATGTTGCCGTGCCAGCCTGACCCTCTCTTGAATGTGTTGGTAGTGGAGACGGTTGAACTGTCTGAAATGTGGTTTGAGGAGCGCGAGTTTCTGTCTTAGCTTATACTGCATTGTGCCATTCATAGTGTTGGGGATAGCTGTTTGCCACTTTTCTTGCAGTATTTGCCCGTAGTCAGGATGAGTCGTCCACATATTATAAAATCTGAATGGTTTGGCTTTTTTGCTTTGGGGTTCCAAGGACAGAAACAACACATGCTGCATGATCCGAGATTGTTCCTGGCGTTCGAAAATCGACATAACTGCTCTGATTTTGTTCCATCCATATTCTATTACCCATTGGTCGGTCTAATTTGCTCACTATGTGCCCGTTTGTCCATGTGAATTGACACCCTATGGAGTGTAAATCTTCAATACCAACCTCCATTATAAAATCCTGAAAATCAGCTGTGGCGTAGGATGTAATGGGCATGCCTCCTTGCTTGTCTGCCGGGGAAAGAGTTGAGTTGAAATCTCCTAATATTAGCCATGGTATCTGTGTTGTACCGGCAATCTGTGAGAGTGCTACCCACAAGGTTTTCCTACTTGTGATTGAGAGTTGACCGTATATGAATGTGACTGCATAAATGCACCCTGTGGTTTTGCATTTTATCCTGGTGTGTATCAATTGCTCTTCCCACCTCTCAACAGTAAGTTCAATGAGCTGTGGTTCCCATATGAGTAGCATTCTGCTCCTTAGAGATTTACCTAATCTCTGCTCGATCTCCCATTTCTGAAACCTTCCATTCTTTAACTCCAGGTAGTATTTGTTGGGTTTCCGGCACCGCGGCGTGTGTGTGTTCGATCATGTTTCGTAAACATGAGCACAGCGGAAGCAATTAAAAATAATAAATCTATATTTATTACAACACACACAACACACGCATGCTATTACAACAAGTGTAGACATAACCGTAAATTAAAATTTGCAATAAAAGAAAATTATCTACGTTATACCTTCCGTATGACGTGTAGCGGGAACGGCATCAACCGGAACGATTCTCGTAAGAATCGTCTCTATCCGTATCCACGCCGAGCTCCTCGGGATGACTTCGCTAAGTCACGAGCTTCGTCTTCGTACGGGTTACTAGCCTCGTGTTGAAGACGACGTGATCGAGAGATGATCACGATCCGAATCCAAATTCGGATCCTAAAACGAGTTCTCAAAACTCGCTTCTCCGGAGATGTATTCGTCAACCAATTGACGAATCCTTCGTCCTCCACCTCAGAGGATTACCGGAGATCAAATCCCCGGTAAGTTAGCCGCTGTCGGAGCACTAACCGTCGTCTAAACGACGCTCCGACGAGAGGAGGAGAAGCTGTCCAGAAAACTGGACAGCTTGGTGGAGGATATAGGCGCCGGCCAACCAAGGAAAGAAAAGGCTCACCTTGATGCCAAACCTATAGGGCATCACCGGAGGGTTCACCGGTTGTAGCTTGGTCGCCGGCAACAAGTTGGACGGCTGCACAAAAGCTGGATGGTGGCACTTTAGGGTTGGGCGCCGAATAGATGAGATGATGGAGGGGGCGGCACAACAAGGTTGGGCGGCAACTCCAATTAGGGTTTTTGGATTAGGGTTTAAGCCCTATTTTATAGAGAACTAATTCTCTTAATGGTTAATGGATCATATCCATAAAGCCCGTTAACCCGCTCCATTAAGATAAGTTAAAATAAACCAAACCATGATGGTTTATTTTAAGTTAAAATGAACCGAACCAACCTTTGGTTCATTCGTTTAATATAAACCAAACCCTTTGGTTTATTCTCATCCATTGGATTAGAACCAAACCATTTTGGTTCATCCATTATGTCTTCATAAGACACGGCCCATCCACGCTTCCATTGCGACTGAAACAATTTCATGCTCGCTTTATGTTTGGTCCAACCAAACATAGTTTCTCTCGGTCTGAGAATCCCTTTCTCAAGCTCGTTTTAAATCCTTTGGATTACACTCGTTGTGCGTGTGACCAAATAGGTTCTCGGTTTATGTTGGCCGTCTATAATTAACCATTAATTATAGAACGATCATGAGTGGCACCTAGTAGTACATCATGATCCCCAATTAACCGAAAAGATCAACTGTTGATCGATAACTATTTCTGAAACCCTTCAGTAGCTCGAATGAATCGTGCCCCATTCCCTTCACTCATCTTATACCCACTTGGTTCAGGACATGGTCTATTGTGTCAGTCCCCACTAGGCTGACTACGTCACACCTAGCCCAAGTATCATTTCCTCGTCCTACGGATTCTAGTTACTCCACATGTATCGAAGAGTACTTTAATCTAAACATGTAATGCTTTGGCCAAAGACTTTAGTAACAATCCGACGAGAGGCCATGGGTATACATCTCCTCGCAAGGAGTGGTGAATCCTTTATAGGCTATTCAAACACCTTCGATCACTTCGACTTATACCCAATCATCCCGGGTCCACATCTCCTGAGAGATGTTTGCTTAAGATGTCAAAGCATAAGTCTCCAGGATCAAGATGACTTGAATACCGCAAGTCAAAGGAACATCGCACTTAAGCCACAGTAAGAACTTCATTGACATATCTATATATGCAGAGAACCATATGAAGTCTTACGGCTGGTCACTCCAATGAACTAGTGACCATAACTAGCATCCACGATTAACTCCGGACATCACAATGTCTCCAGCCAGTGAGAATCAGCTGCTTGGATACACCAAGGAGTATACCTCGTGCTAGTCTCAACAGAATTGATGGTGTCCAGATTCATCAATTCATCGACTAGGGATAATTCCGATACATCACAATTACACATGTAGAGATACTCACTAGTTGTGATCCAATCACAAATTCTCTCATCGTGAATCGTATCGTGGACATTCAAGATAAATGAGTTTAAGATCCAATCAAATACATAAAACATGTATACTCAAATAGTGAATCTTCATTTATCATATAAATGGTTCATACATAAGGCGATTGCCTTAGGACATCTCTCATATATTACTAACAGACTCCCACTTGGCCTAATGCCAATCGTTACGGTATCCAATACCATAAGCTCTAACATGACCCTCAAACTTACTTTGAGGTAATGCTTTAGTCAAAGGATCCGCTAAGTTCCTTTCAGTGGGAATTTTCTCGATTTGTATTTCGTTTCTACTTATGATCTCTCTGATAAGATGATAGCGGCGAAGCACATGTTTGGATCGTTGATGAGACCTTGGCTCTTTCGCCTGTACAATTGCTCCATTGTTGTCGCAGTAGACCGGTATTGCTTCAACAATGGCCGGAATCACACCAAGTTCATGAACGAACTTCTTGATCCAAACCGCTTCCTTTGCTGCTTCCGAAGCTGCAATATATTCTGCCTCAGTGGTAGAATCCGCTACAGTCTCTTGTTTGGAACTTTTCCAACTCACTGCGCCCCCATTCAAGGTGAACACGTATCCAGACACGGAATCATCCTTGTCCGCTCGAAGCCGCATCCGTATACCCGCGTATCACCATGTCCCCTTCTCCATATATTAGGAACACATCCTTAGTTCTTCTCAAGTACTTAAGGATCGTCTTAACAGCCGCCCAATGATCCATTCCTGGATCGGATTGGTATCTGCTCGTGACACTCAGAGCGTACGATACATCGGGCCTCGTACATAACATAGCATATATGATAGATCCTATTGCGGATGCATAGGGAATCTTACTCATGCAAATCCTCTCGTCTTCTGTGCGCGGACACATAGACTTCGAAAGGTGTACCCCATGCCTGATGGGCAGATAACCTTTCTTGGATTTCGACATGCTAAACCTCTTTAGCACTCGGTCTATATATGTAGACTGCGAAAGACCAAGCAACCGTTTCGATCTATCTCTATAGATCTTAATCCCAAGGATGTAGGTTGCTTCTCCCAGGTCTTTCATGGAGAATGTCTTGGATAACCAAACCTTAACTGACTGTAAGATTGACACATCGTTTCCTATAAGTAATATGTCATCGACATACAATACTAGGAACACGACTGCACTCCCACTAACCTTCTTGTACACACAAGGTTCGTCTGGATTTTGTGAGAAATCAAACTTTTGATTGTCTCATCAAAACGGATATTCCAGCTCCTGGATGCTTGCTTCAATCCATAAATGGATCGTCGCAATTTGCATACCTTGGTTTTATCAACTGATGTGAAACCCTCAGGTTGTATCATATACATGTCCTCGAGCAGGTTTCCATTAAGGAAAGCTATTTTCACATCCATCTGCCATATCTCATAACCATAATGAGCCGTTATGGCCAGGAGCATCCGAATGGATTTAAGCATAGCTACAAAGTAATAGGTTTCATAATCAACACCTTGTTTTTGGCGATATCCTTTCGCCACCAATCTAAGCCTTATAGGTAATCTAATTACCTTCCATGTTGGTTTTCTTCTTGAAAACCCACTTGCACCCTATATGCTTGATGCCTTCAGGTGGGTCAACCAAGTTCCAAACTTGGTTTTCATAAATGGAATCCATTTCCGACTTCATGGCATCAAGCCACTTATCCCTTTCTGAACTTGTCAGCACTTCTTCATAACTGGTAGGCTCCTCATCATCAATGAGTAACACGTCGTTCGATTCACTTACGAGAAATCTATATCTCTCAGGAATATTGCGTGTTCTACCAGATCTACGAAGATGTGGTGTTACAATAGGTCCAGCCGATTGCTCATCACTATGAGTTGTCGGCTGTTGTGCTTCACCAGGTATCTCATCAATGTCTATTTGAGTCTCTCGAGCCTCCTCAAGCTCGGCGACACTCCCACTGTTTTCTTGCAAGAGAAACTCTTTCTCTAGAAACACAGAATGCCTTGAAACAAACACCTTTTGTTCCACAGGATGATAGAATTGGTAACCCCTTGTTTCCTTAGGGTATCCAATAAATAGACATTTATCAGACTTAGCATCCAGTTTGTCTGATACAGTCCGCTTCACATAAGCAGGACAACCCCATATCTTCAAGTAAGATACATGAGGTTTCTTACTAGCCCATATCTCATATGGAGTAGTAGAGACTACCTTGGTAGGCATTCTGTTAAACAAGTAAACAATGCAAGTGCATAACCCCAAAAGGACTTGGGAAGAGTCGCATGATTCATCATTGACTGACCATATCCAACAAGGTCGATTCGCCTCTCGGATACACCATTATCTTTGTGGTGTATAGGGCGGAGTCCATTGAGACAATATGCCATTGTCTCTTAGATAATCAAGAAACTCTTGACTTAAGTATTCACCACCTCGATCCGATCGAAGTATTTTAATACTTTTGTCATGTTGTTTCTCTACTTCATTTCTGAATTCTTTGAACCTTTCAAAGGCTTCAGACTTGTGTTTCATCAAGAACACATACCCAAACCGTGAGTGATCATCGGTGAAGGTAATGAAGTAGCTATAGCCTCCTAAAGCTTGAGTTGACATAGGTCCACATACATCAGTATGTACAAGACCTAGTAACTCTCCCACTCGTTCACCTTTTCCAGTAAAAGGTAACTTTGTCATCTTGCCTTTTAAGCATGATTCGCATGTATCGTATGAATCCAATTCAAACGATTCCAGAATTCCACATCGGTGTAATTCGGACATGCGTTTCTTGCTTATATGGCCAAGACGACAATGCCACATCTAGGAGTCTATGTGATTATCCTTTCGAGCACGCGTGTTGCTCCGATATTGAAAATATCCTTTGGATACGTCCAGCGTATAAATGCCATTACTCAAAGTTCGGTTCCATAAAGTTCGCCATTCAAAGTTATATAACAACAATTGTTACTAAAGCGTTAAATGGAAACCATTTCTATTTAAGCGAGGAAATAGAAACAATGTTCTTTATTAGAGAAGGAACATAATAGCAATTGTCCAGTTCAAGACTAGTCCACTAGGAGCTTGACAAAAATAAGTTCGATGGCGTAGCAACAACCTTTGCTCCATTGCCAACTCGCAAATTTGACTCCCCTCTGACAAGTCTTCTTCTATTCCTTAGCCCCTGTATATCATTACATATATGTGAGCTACACCCAGTATCCAATACCCAAGTGTCTAAGGAAATAGAATGACAATCAATAACGAAGATACCTGAAGAGGATGGGGCATCGGATGCCTTCTTCTTCTTCATGGACTCAAGATAAGTCTTGCAGTTTCTTCGCCAGTGGCCTTCCTTGCCACAGTGATGGCAAGTGCCCTTTTGCGCTGGTTCCGCCTTCTTTGCCTTTTTCTTTCCATTCTTCTGTTCTTTTGCCTTCCTCTTAGAACCTTTCTTTGAGGAATCAACTAACAGAACCGCCTTCTCCTCATGCTTTACAGAAGGCTCCACAGTCTTCAGCATATTAAGGAGCTCGGGAATGGTGGATTCCAATTTGTTCATCCGATAGTTCATCACAAATTGCGAGAAGCTCTTGGGCAAACAATGCAGAATTAAGTCAATACTTAACTCATGATCCATCACAAAACCGAGGGTAGCTAGCCGCTCGATGTACCCGTTCATCTTTAGCACAAACTGCACTACAGACGAACCTTCTTGCATCTTCGTAGTGAAGAGGAGCCTAGAGACCTCGAACCTTTCGGATCTCGCTTGCTCATCAAACAGCTCATGAAGATGGAAGACCATAGTATTAGCATCCATATGCTCATGCTGCTTTTGCAGCTCAGGTACCATCGCCGCTAGCATGATGCAACTCGCCAGCTCAGAATCTGCCACATGTTTCTGATAGACCAACATTTGGTCTGGAGTTGCATCGTCCTTAAGACGGTCAGGAAGAGGCTCTTCAAGGACATATGCAAGCTTTTTCGCCTTGAGAACAATTCTCAGGTTTCTAAGCCAGTCCAGGAAGTTAGGCCCAGTCAGTTTGTTCGAATCCAAAATAGTGTGCAAATTCAAAGACGTCATGATCAATTTATTGACCTAGAAATACAAAACGAGCATATATGAGAAAATGATTTTAAAATGCATCAATATACATTTATAAATCCCATTCATTTTTTTGAATTTCAAAAACCCCAAAATCACTTCGGGAGATCGTAGGTCCATCTCCGAATGGGCTGATATCCATCATAGATAAGAACAACCTTGGAGTGAGTCCAACAAGCCATTCTTAGCTATGATGGTGGGTATCAAGTATACCGATTACATATCATGTATATGTAACTATCACAATGTGCTATCAACTAATTGAATGTTTACACATACATTGGGTTGTTAACACATTAACAAGTATGCATCATATGCATAGCACCCAACTTCACCTCTCTTCACATCAACCTTGGAGTGAGTCCAACAAATCGATGCTCCAAGTTAAAGCCGACCCATTAATCGCGAAATAGTTTTAATATGGTTAGAGCGCATTCAACCAATTAGCCAGGCTTGGAGTGAGTCCAACAACCCAAACTAACGATTGACCTTTGACTCTTACCATATTAGAGTTAAACTATTCCAATGATTTGAACATGTTCAGGTTCGAGCCGGGCTTGGAGTGAGTCCAACAACCCAAACAAGAAACAGAACTCTGTTTCTAACCATATTAATGGAAGGTGTAGGCTTTAATATTGAGTTAGGGTTTTTATGTCTCATCCTCTTTGCATGCAAATAACTATTATCTACATGGCATGGCATACATGGCATACATCTACATGTCACGACACGCATGGCATAATGTTATGCATCTAATGCAATTACATGACATACAATTATGTCATGTATATAATTGCCTTATATGTCATAACTATTTATGGAAATAAAATATGTTTAAGATTTGATTCTCCAAATCAAATCATAATTAAATTAGGAAACAAATTTCCAAATCTAATCACATATTTTATTCATGGAATTATTTGATTAAAGAAAATCTATTTAGGAAACCAATTTCCTAAATCATTAAAACTACTTATGGAAATAAAATATTTTAAGATTTGATTTCCCAAATTAAATCATGATTAAATTAGGAAACAAATTTCCAGAATCTAATCAAATATTTTATTTATGGAAAATATCAATTTCCATAAATACTTCCAACTTTCCAAAAGTGGAGGATTTCCATAAATACTTCTAGACTTTCCAAAATTGAAAAATTTCCATAAATACTTCTAAATTTCCAAAATTTAGAAAATTTCCAGAAATACATTATGACTATCGCAAAACCATTTTTACGATTATGTCGAAACACAACCTGGGCTCTGATACCACTGTTGGGTTTCCGGCACTGCGGCGTGTGTGTGTTCGATCATGTTTCGTAAACATGAGCACAGCGGAAGCAATTAAAAATAATAAATATATATTTATTACAACACACACAACACACGCATGCTATTACAACAAGTGTAGACATAACCGTAAATTAAAATTTGTAATAAAAGAAAATTATCTCCGTTATACCTTCCGTATGACGTGTAGCGGGAACGGCATCAACCGGAACGATTCTCGTAAGAATCGTCTCTATCCGTATCCACGCCGAGCTCCTCGGGATGACTTCACTAAGTCACGAGCTTCGTCTTCGTACGGGTTACTAGCCTCGTGTTGAAGACGACGTGATCGAGAGATGATCACGATCCGAATCCAAATTCGGATCCTAAAACGAGTTCTCAAAACTCGCTTCTCCGGAGAGGTATTCGTCAACCAATTGACGAATCCTTCGTCCTCCACCTCAGAGGATTACCGGAGATCAAATCTCCGGTAAGTTAGCCGCTGTCGGAGCACTAACCGTCGTCCAAACGACGCTCCGACGAGAGGAGGAGAAGCTGTCCAGAAAACTGGACAGCTTGGTGGAGGATATAGGCGCCGGCCAACCAAGGAAAGAAAATGCTCACCTTGATGCCAAACCTATAGGGGATCACCGGAGGATCGCCGGAGGGTTCACCGGCTGTAGCTTGGTCGCCGGCAACAAGTTGGACGGCTGCACAAAAGCTGGATGGTGGCACTTTAGGGTTGGGCGCCGAATAGATGAGATGATGGAGGGGGCGGCACAACAAGGTTGGGCGGCAACTCCAATTAGGGTTTTTGGATTAGGGTTTAAGCCCTATTTTATAGAGAACTAATTCTCTTAATGGTTAATGGATCATATCCATAAAGCCCGTTAACCCGCTCCATTAAGATAAGTTAAAATAAACCAAACCATGATGGTTTATTTTAAGTTAAAACGAACCGAACCAACCTTTGGTTCATTCGTTTAATATAAACCAAACCCTTTGGTTTATTCTCATCCATTGGATTAGAACCAAACCATTTTGGTTCATCCATTATGTCTTCATAAGACACGGCCCATCCATGCTTCCATTGCGACTGAAACAATTTCATGCTCGCTTTATGTTTGGTCCAACCAAACATAGTTTCTCTCGGTCTGAGAATCCCATTCTCAAGCTCGTTTTAAATCCTTTGGATTACACTCGTTGTGCATGTGACCAAATAGGTTCTCGGTTTATGTTGGCCATCTATAATTAACCATTAATTATAGAACGATCATGAGTGGCACCTAGTAGTACATCATGATCCTCAATTAACCGAAAAGATCAACGGTTGATCCAGAACTATTTCTGAAACCCTTCAGTAGCTCGAATGAATCGGGCCCCATTCCCTTCACTCATCTTATACCCACTTGGTTCAGGACATGGTCTATTGTGTCAGTCCCCACTAGGCTGACTACGTCACACCTAGCCCAAGTATCATTTCCTCGTCCTACGGATTCTAGTTACTCCGCATGTATCGAAGAGTACTTTACTCTAAACATGTAATGCTTTGGCCAAAGACTTTAGTAACAATCCGACGAGAGGCCATGGGTATACATCTCCTCGCAAGGAGTGGTGAATCCTTTATAGGCTATTCAAACACCTTCGATCACTTCGACTTATACCCAATCATCCCGGGTCCACATCTCCTTAGAGATGTTTGCTTAAGATGTCAAAGCATAAGTCTCCATGATCAAGATGACTTGAATACCGCAAGTCAAAGGACCATCGCACTTAAGCTACAGTAAGAACTTCATTGACATATCTATATATGCAGAGAACCATATGAAGTCTTACGGCTGGTCACTCCAATGAACTAGTTACCATAACTAGCATCCACGATTAACTCCGGACATCACAATGTCTCCAGCCAGTGAGAATCAGCTGCTTGGATACACCAAGGAGTATACCTCGTGCTAGTCTCGACAGAATCGATGGTGTCCAAATCCATCAATTCATCGACTAGGGATAATTCCGATACATCACAATTACACATGTAGAGATACTCACTAGTTGTGATCCAATCACAAATTCTCTCATGCTGTGAATCGTATCGTGGACATTCAGTAAATGAGTTTAAGATCCAATCAAATACATTAAACATGTATACTCAAATAGTGAATCTTCATTTATCATATAAATGGTTCATACATAAGGCGATTGCCTTAGGACATCTCTCATATATTACTAACAGTATTGATGTGTTAGCTTTGTCTCCAGTACACATAGAATACCCATCTTTTGTTGCAGAAGGAGGTCTGCCACCGCCTTCTGTTTGAGGCCTTTATTGAGGCCTCTTATATTCCATAATCCAATCTTCATGGTTTTGTAGCCGGCTTCCGCCGTCTAGCATTAATGGTCTTCCCTTGCTTTTCATGTTTCTGCTCCATGTTCGATCCTTTTCCTTTCTCTGCTTTCTTTTCCTCTAGTTCTTCTTGGGTATCCTCAAGATATTCCTCCTGTATTTCTTTATCTCCAATTGTTTTTGTTGATGTCTCTTTCTTGCCCCATCGATCAGCTGGTAACCCTAGGATGATCATCGGGAGGTTACTTACTGGCCTGTTTTGCAATTCTGCTTCCCCACTATTCATCTAAATCCGTCATCTTTGCTTCGTGTCCTCCCGCTTCTTCATTTGGACTGTCTGAAGTTCTTGTGTTGTTTCCTCTCGATGCTTTTGCTTTTATGTCTGTACCGCTGGTCTCTGAAAGCTCTTTTCCGTCATTATCTATATCCCCTGCTCTTGATCCTATCCTTTGTGGTGTAACTGACGATAGCTTTAGTGTTTTGTTCTTATGCTGTGTAGGCAGCTGTTGTGTTCTTACGTTGTGCAGGCGTCTACTGCTCTTGTCCATTTCTTTCTGTTCCTCATTATTTCCCCCTTGCTTTCTGATACTCCGTCTGAGACTGACCTGTTTATTGTTCATCTCTCCCAAACCTGTTATTTCAGTGTCCCTGTTGTTGTCATCTAGCGTGCCAGTTTGTGTGCCACTCTTCGTTGTTCCGTCTGCCATAATGGTTGCTGGCTGGCCTCTTATTATGTTGTCCCCATCTCCTATTTTATGCCCTGCCTGGTCATGTACTTCAAGTTCCATTCTGATATACCTTATATTTTCTGTGTTAGTCCTAGCCGATACCACGGGTTCCTGCATAGCTTCCCCATCAATGTTTGATTTTTGCTGCCTGGGGGTCCTCTCTTTCGCTTGTGGCTTACTACTGTCATGCATGCCAGTTTTTGTGCCAGCCTGAGCTTTATCTGATGCTATTGCTTCCAAACCTACTTCTTGATCTGATTTCTCCTCGATGCTTATCATCTGCCTTCTCCCCTGATTTCCTGTACTTCTTTCCCCATCTTGTGTTCTATCCTCTGGATGGTATTCGTATGCGCCAAATTTTGTACCAGTCTCCACCATGTTGTTTGCATCATTCTTGGCTCTTGTCTGATTTTTATCCTGGTCCTGGATCAATTGCTTCACTGATAATGGACTGACTGGTACATGCACCGATGCGTGCCCATTCTGCTCATTCTGCTCTTGCTGGCTTTGCTCCTTCCCCTTATTTCTTTTTTTCCCTTATTTTTGTTTCCCCTGGCCTCCTTGGCTGCACGAACTCCCTGTTACCTCTATTCTTGGCCGTCTTAGTTGCATTCCTTCATGATGTTGTTTCCTCCTCTTTCCATTATATTGCCACTCTCCTTTATCAGTTCTGCTGTGTTCCGGTGCCTGCCCCTCTTCTGGTGTACTTGTTTTTGTATTTCCCCCTGCTTCAGCTTCCCCCCCTATCATCATTCCCTTTGTTGCAGCATCCATGTATACTATTATTTGATGGTCCATTGCCTCCATTGCCTCCATAGGCGCTGTTGATTGTTGCTCCCTCACAATCATTGGACAGTTTCCTTGGTAGTGGCCCATTTGTTTACAAAAGCTACAAATTTTCAAGCTGGATTCAAATTTAACCTCTAGATCAGTGTCTGTGCCATCCGGTAGGGTGACGCCTATAACTGTGGGTAGTTCCTTTGAGATATCCACTTCTACCAAGACTCTGGCATAATTAACCCGCTCCCTTACCTTGGTGTACCTATCTGTGTATAGCGGTGTGCCAACTTGCGAGGCGACTTTGCTTAGCCCTGAGGTGGACCAGCAATCCAAAGGCAATCCGCGAATTTGCATCCACACTGGTATTTGAGCTTGAGCTTCCACCCCGAAAGAGAAGCACGTCGGTAATGTTTTGAGGTACAGGGGACTTCCATATGCAATGTATGGTCCTCCTTCTAGTACTGCATCCCGTGACTCCTTACTTGTAAATTTGAACACCATCCATAGTGAGTTATGCGTGAGTAGCTTATGTGGTGCCCTCCATCTTGCTGTGATCCCTTTCAGTGCCCTCCATCCTGGGAATTTCCCTAAGAACCTGCCAATCAGACAAAATCCAACTGATTCTTCTATTGCCTCTAAGTCCTCAGCACCTAATTTCGCCCGCCCTTCTTGTTTCTAGAATTGTTTCAGGGTAGTGTCTGAAGTATATACTCTATTCTCCCTGAAAAGATCAGCTCATTTGTTTGTCTTGCGTATTTGCTTTTGTGGTAGGTCCGTCTGCACCGGCGATGGTGGTACATGATGTCCTTCTTCTTTTCCCTCGCCCGTGTGTCTATTTGTTGCCTCCCCTTGTTGAGCGTTCCCAGTTTCCTTTCCAGGCCCATTTCCTTCCTCTGTTGGCACACCTTCCGGCACCAGGTTCCCTTTGCCGATTTCTATCTTGTCCAGCTGTAAGACCTTCCATTGTCGTTTCTGTTAGGACCCCTGGAATGGCTAGAGGGGGGGGGTGATTAGCCTTTCTTCTTTTCTACAAAAAATGTTAGCGGAAGCAATACAAAATATAAACACAAATCAAAGCAAGAACAAAGCTAACACCCGATGTACGTGGTTCGGAGATGACGCTCCTACTCCACGGCAATCCGTAAGGTGGATTAGCCCTAATCAACCTTCACTAGAACCTCCTTTGGATGAACCAAGGTGGAGAAACCTTTCTTACAATGCTCTCCTCTTCTTTACAATGATGGATGATCAAGAACAAGAGAAGAGGAGGATTTAAATCACTAAAAACACTTGGAAGGCTTGGTGAGCACGAGAGTATAGTTAGGAGCAAGAGCACTAGCTTCACCAAGCTCCCCATGACCCCTTTTTATAGAAGAGGGGCTGTTTTTCCCGTTGGGCGTCGATTCGGATCGGTGATGCATACCATCGATCATTCGCCGGCCAACGGCCAAACGCGATCTCCGCGGAGATTCGTAGCCGCAATTTCCAACGGCCAGGTGATCAGTCGACTGATCCCTCCATCACCGATCGATGGGTGATCGGAGTGATCAAGGCGTGATCAGTGAGAGCGCATTCTATGGCGATATTTCCTTGATCAATCGAGATGCCCTTGGCGATCGGTGATCACGCGAGTCGATCATTTGCTCGACTAAGGCGATCGGTGATGGTCAGGGTTTCATCCTGACTTAGTCGAACGCCTGACCAGTCGACTGATACATCGTATCAGTCGACTGATACTCATCAAGTATGAGTAATTCATACTTGATTTTATACCCTAGACCTAGACTCAACCTTCTAGCTTCTCAATAAGCCTTGCGCCTTCAGGATCCCTCCGAGTCCGCGACTTGTTCATCCTTTGCGCTTTGCTTCCAAGAGCTTCCTTTGGTTTCGTCATGTCTTGGGTTGCCAAATGCTTGGACTTTACGCCGCCAAGACTACAAGCTTGGACTTATGCTGCCAAGACTTTACTTTGGACTTCCTTTGCCAAGGTTCACTTTGGACTTTATGCTGCCAAGACTACAAGCTTGGTCTTATGCTGCCAAGTCCATCCCTTGGACTTCCTTTGCCAAGATCATACTTGGACTTCCTTTTACCAAGTACTTCATCCTTGGATTTCCCTGTCACTTAAACACATTCGTAATTAGATCACAAGATATTGCCTAACTTAGATGATTAGCCAAACATCAAAACATATAAATGCTTGGAGCATTGTTGCACCAACAATCTCCCCCTTTTTGATGTTTGACAATCATTTAAGTTAGGTCTTTAAAGATACACATAATCATCTAACTTAAGCATTCCTTCTCCCCCTTTGACATACATCAAAAAGAGAAGGATGAAAGAATTAAGAATGTTGGATCTTGGACTAAGGTATTAGATTGAAATTAAGCTCCCCCTTAATCCAAGATAGGATGTAAATTACATTTGAAGCAAAGCATAATCTAAAATTTAAAAGTTAAATCCTAACTTTGCACCAACAATGGTTTTGGGGTAAAAGGATAGAATTTATTGAAACTCCCCCTAAAAAACTGTATTAAGCAGTCCTAAAACTCATTTATACGCAATATTATCATACTAGAGTGTTAGGACATCAAAAATACACCAAATATCAGAAAATGGAGCTTATTATCAGAAAACCCAGTGTATCAGTCGACTGATATCTGAACCAGTCGACTGCTACGCCTGAAATCGAAATTTCAGCCTTTTTAGCCCATTTTCAAAAATGCGGTAGAAATTCCAGAAATCTCGAAAAATCACGAAATTTTACGTACACATTTCTGAAATCATACTTTATTAAGGAAAAATAATTTGAAAAATATATTTTTTCCAGATTTCAAGATTGATACAAACTTGGAAACTTACAAAGGTTCTAAAGAATTTTCAAACTTTGTATCACTTTTGTGATTCACTTGAAAACTGTTTTCCAAAATATAATGAACATAGTTTAAAATATATATGATTTGGAATTTCCAACCATGTTCTTAGAGCTATGTACTAATTACTTGAATACAAGCCTTCCCAATGGTTGGTCCATAAGGTATTTATGTCTCTAGGTGTGTCATTGGCTCATAGTAATGCATCATAACAAGCATGATGAGCCAAGTACACCTTTCCTATCATCTCACATAGTTCTAAGTATCTCAATACAAAAATCAAGGTTTCTTAAGGCTTTTTGTGAGATGTATCAAGGTATAAAGATAACATATAAACATGGGATCATGCAAACCTAGAATTTTACTCTACAAAGCACATACCAAGCTCTCTCCTTAAAGATGAAAATTCATTTTCGGGAAGAGCTTTGGTAAAGATATCGGCAAGGTTGGACTTAGATTCTACATAATTAAGTTCAATGTCCCCTCTTGCCACATGATCTCTTATGAAGTGATGTTTCACTTCAATGTGCTTGGTCCTAGAGTGATGTACCGGATTTTTGGTCAAGTTGATGGTACTCACATTATCACAATAAACTTTAATGTTAGAGTAGTGTAGCTCATAGTCCACAAGAGTATGCTTAATCCAAAGTAATTGAGCTACACAACCACCCATAGCCACATATTCGACTTCGGTGGTTGATAAAGCCACACAATGTTGCTTCCTACTACTCCAACTAACTAGGGAGGACCCAAGAAATTGGCATCCACCACTAGTACTTTTCCTATCCAATTTGCACCCGGCATAATCGGAATCGGTATAACCAAGTAATTCAAATGACCTAGTCCTAGGATACCAAAGTCCTACATTTAGGGTGCCTTTAATATACCTTAATATTCTTTTGACGGCTACCAAATGTGATTCTTTGGCACAAGATTGATATCTTGCACACATACCCACCGCAAATAAAATGTCGGGTCTACTAGCGGTTAGGTATAGTAAGCTACCAATCATACTCCTATAAAGTTTAAGATCAATTGATTTACCTTCATGATCACTATCTATCCTAGTGCTAGTGGCCATAGGAGTGGTTACAATTTTGGCATTTTCCAAACCAAATTTCTTGATCATTTCAATTGCATATTTGGTTTGATAAATATGAATACCCTCATTGGTTTGTTTGACTTGTAAGCCTAGGAAAAAGGTAAGCTCTCCAACCAAACTCATTTCAAATTCATTTTCCATATTTTTTATAAAGTCTTGAAGAAGATCATCATTTGTTGACCCAAAGATGATATCATCAACATATACTTGGGCTATGAATATATCTTTTAACGTTGACTTTATAAACAAAGTTTGATCTACTTGGCCTCTTCTAAAATCCTTAGAAATTAAGAAGGATGACAATCTTTCATACCATGCCCGGGGAGCTTGTTTTAACCCATATAATGCTTTCCTAAGCTTACATACATGATTTGGATAATCTATGTTCTCAAATCCGGGAGGTTGCTCTACATATACTTCCTCCTTAATAAAACCATTTAAGAATGCCGATTTAACATCCATTTGGTAAAGTTTAAATCCCATGTAGGAAGCATACCCTAAGAGAATCCTAATAGATTCTAACCTTGCAACCGGGGCATAAGTCTCATCATAGTCAAGCCCCTCAACTTGATTGAATCCCCTAGCAACCAACCTAGCTTTATTTCTAGTGATATTTTCTTGATCATCTAGCTTATTCCTAAAGACCCATCTTGTAGTAATTATGGTGCTGTCATTGGGTCTAGGTACTAGTTCCCACACTTGACTTCTCTCAAATTGACCCAATTCATCTTGCATTGCCAAAATCCAATCCGGATCATGTAATGCATCATTGATCGATTTGGGCTCAATTTGTGAGATAAGAGCAACTTGACTAGTAGGAGGTCTATGAAATGACCTAGTTCTTACTCCTTGAGATAGATCTCCTACAACTTGGTCAAGTGGATGATCTTGATGAATTCTTAGGTTTCTAGAAGGTGTTTCAATTTGATCATTGTTATCTTCCACCCTTCTTTCATCATCGGAGTCTCCTCTTCCTCCCCCTTGATCATTACCCCTAATGGTCAAATTTTGAAGTTTTTGGGTAATGTCTTGATTATTGTCATTAATATCCTTATCAATGGAGGACTTTCTAGGGTAGGTACTAGTAGTTTCATCAAATTGAACATTTGAAGACTCCTCAATCCCTTTGGTTCTCTTATTGTAGACTCTATACCCTCTACTTGTGGATGAGTATCCAACTAGGATTCCCTCATCCGCTTTTGATTCAAATTTTCCTAAGTTATCTTTGGTGTTTAGAATATAAACTTTACATCCAAAGACTTTGAAATAATGAATTGTGGGTATAGTCCCATTCCATAATTCAAATGGTGTTTTTCCTAAAAACCTATGGATTTGAACCCTATTTTGGATATAGCAAGTGGTATTAACCGCTTCCGCCCACAAGTTGCTAGGTAGAGAATATGCATTAAGCATAGTCCTAGCCGCCTCTTGTAGGGCACGATTTCTCCTTTCCACCACCCCATTTTGTTGGGGTGTTCTTGAACAAGAGAACTCATGCTTGTACCATTGCTCTAAACAAAATTGTGAAAATTTTAGATTTTCAAATTCACCACCATGATCACTACGGATCCGGTTGATTTTGAGACTCTTTTCATTTTCAACCCTTTTACTAAATCCTATGATTATTTCTAAGGTATCATCCTTATGTTTCATAAAATATACCCAAGTATACCTAGAAAAATCATCTACTATAACCAAACAATATTTATTACCATTTAAAGATGGAGTACTATGGCAATCAAATAAGTCAAGATGCAATAATTCTAATGGTAAAGAGGTATTGGTTAGGGTTTTACCTTTGTGTGATGCCTTTGTTTGTTTTCCTTCTTGGCATGCATCACACAATTTGTTCTTGACATACTTGATCTTTGGTAGCCCTTTGACCAACTCCATCTTGGCTACCTTGGCTATGTTTTTCATGTTGATATGCCCCAATCTTCTATGCCATAGCCAACTTTCCTCTTCTTTTGCAACAAAATACTTAGTAGAAATGTTAGAAGCATATGAAAGATCAACATAATAGATGATTGATTTCCTATATCCAACTAACATACAATCATTTAACTCCTTGTGTCTAATCATGCATTTTGAGGATTCAAAAGAGACATGATAGTTTGCATCACATAGTTGACTAACACTTAATAAATTAAATTTCATATTTTCAACTAGCAATACTTTGTGAATAACAATTTTAGGGGATACCTCAATTGTACCTCTACCTAATATCTTGAGTTTTCCACTATTCCCAAAGGACACCGCTCCCTTCTTCACATATTTAATTGTGGAGAACTTGCTCACATCCCCGGTCATATGTGTTGAGCAACCGCTATCCACAATCCACATATCTCGCTCTCCTACCTAAATCACATGAAAAACACAAGCTTTTGGTACCCAAACATTTGGACCGGTAACATTAAGTAAAAACTTCTTAGGTACCCAAGCTTTCTTAACCTTACCCTTAATGGTTGCTTTCCTATTAATTAATGAAATATAAGCAACTTCTTTATCTTTTGGCTTATATCCTAACCCGGCCTTGTTATAAACCGCTCTTTGTCTACTAAGAATCATATCAAGACACTTTGAGCCATTTGAAAATTTTTCTAAACATGCTTTCAATTCACTAACCTCATCCTTAAGTTTGTCATTTTCTTCCCTAAGCATGCAAGAGTCAATATGTGAAGGCTTTTCATTCCTAATGGCCTTTAGTTCTACCTTCATGCTCTTAACCTTAGATTTTGACTTATCTAGAGCTTCTTTAAGATAAGCAATTGATTTATAGAGAAGCATAACCTTGGGAGAATTCATTACCTCATCGTCACTAGATGACGATTCATCACTTGAAGAATCTTCTTGACTTGATGTGATGGAATCATCTTCTAATGCCATGAGTGCCACATGGCGTGTGATGTGGCAAAGCTCATCATCGGATGAAGAGTCTTCAACACTTGGTGTGTCCCATGTGGTTTGAGCCACCATGGCCTCCTTCTTCTTCTTTTCCTTCTTGTCCTTCTTTTTCTTTTCCTTTTCCTCCTTCTTCTTTAGCTCCGGGCAATTCGGCTTTATATGCCCCTTCTTATTGCAAGCATGGCAAATCACATTATTGCTAAAACTTGAACTACCATTAAATTTACCTTTTGAGGAATGAGACCCCTTCCTTGCTTCTCTATTCTTGAACTCTCTTGACTTTCTATAAAGCTTCTTGACGAAATTTGCCATTTCACTAGATGAGTCCCCATCACATTTGACTCATCCTCCGACTCGGATGATGATGATGCCTCTTTTCTTTCCTTCTTCTTCTTTTCTTTCTTGTCCTTCTTTTCAACAAATAGAGCTAACCCCTTTTCCTTAGAGGACATGTTAGTTTGCTCATGTAATTCAAACTCACAAAATAATTCATCAATTTTAATTTGAGATAAATCCCTAGTTACCTTAATGGCATCAACTATTGAAGTCCATAAAGAATTTCTAGAAATGCTTGTAAAATATATCTTACCAAATCCGGTTGTCAACTCGCTCACCTATGATATGGAGTCCGTTTACAATTTCCTTGAACCTTCCATGCATTTGACTTACGGTTTCATGCATCTTCATTTGGAAGGCTTGAAGTTGTCCAATTAATAGGTCCTTCTTGGCCCTCTTTGATTCCTTGGAACCTTCATTTAGCTCAATGAGCTTTTCCCATAGCTCCTTGCGGATTCAAAAGGCCCCACCTTGTTGAGTTGCTCCATAAAGATCCTCTCGAAAAGGGGCTCAAGGGCTATAAAAGGAGGGCCTCTCCTAGGGTTTCATCATCAATTCTAAGCTTCCAAAAAGCCTCCGCAAGCTACAACTTTCTGACAACGAAGTGCTACCTCTCCGATGCCTTACGCTTATTTATTTATTCTTTTCCGTCGGTATAAGCTTCATTTTAGTTTGTATTATTCTTATTAATTGTCTTGGAGTTTTTATCGTAACGAGGAGAGGGAAAGTGTCCCTCTACCTCAAGCTTTGTGACTCTTTGTATTCGTTCAACTCCTATCTCCAATGAGGAGGAGTTTGCTTAGTGTTTTGCCTTCCGTTCGTGGTCAAGGACCACTAGGACCTTGGAGTAGTAGCCAAAGGCTACGAACCAAGTAAAAATTCTCTTGTCTCATTTATTTTGCATTTATCTTCCACTGCATTTAATTGTCTACTCGAACGAAATGAAGAAAAGTTTTCTATCGCTATTCACCCCCCTCTAGTGATCTGCTCGATCCAACATTGGCATTTGGAAAGTCCAAGCATGAGTCTTGTCAAGGGAAAGTCCAAGCATGAGTCTTGGCAATTGAAAAGTCCAACATGAGTTGGCATGGAAAGTCTAAGGGTGGAGTCTTGGCGGTGAAAGTCCAAGTCATAGGTAATTGGCATTTGGGAAGTCCAAGGATTGATATTGGCAGTATAAAGTCCAAGGGTGGAGTCTTGGTAGCATAAGTCTAATGGTTGATGGTGTAAAGTCCAAGCGTGTGTCTTGGTAGCATAAGTCCAATGTGCCTTTGCGGTGTAGACCAGCTTAGCATGACAATAGCCAATGGAAGAACCTAAAGGCTAACGTATAGATGAACAAGTCATGGATGACTTGGAGGGATCCAATAGGCGTGAGGCTGATGGAGGTGGCTAGAAGGCTTAGGTCTCTATTAAGGGTGGTCTAGCAAGAATGAGGGCATCATTCTTGGGGTAAACCTCATGGTTGAGGTGTAGCAGTCAACTGTGGTTATAGACCAGTCGACTGGTCATGTGTTTGACACTTGGCAGTCGAGTCGACACTGAGCAGTCGACTAGGATTATGACCAGTCGACTGCCGAGACTCGATTGGGGTTCGACTGTGGCAAGAGGCCTTGGCAGTCGACTAGCCATGAGCAGTCGACTATCATAGAGGACAGTCAACTACTGCTGGTTTTGGTTGCAAAGGTAGAATGCTTGGTAGCCGACTGAGCAGTCGGCTATGGGTATGAGCAGTCAAGTGCTGGTAAATTCCAATCGATTGCCAGTGTATATGTTAGCTTGAATTTCGATGTGGATCAAGTCCGTTGTGAGACAACGACACTATTGGCAATCAATTGGGGCCTTTTAGCAGTCGACAACCAGGAGAAAATCCAGGTCGCATGAAGGCTTAAAAGGATCTCGACAGAGAGGATTTCAGCAGCAATTTCTTGGGCAATTTGATGTGATTTGTTGGTGCAAGTCAAGGTCTTCAAGTGCGACTCAAGCGATCAACCAAGCAAGCATTCAAAAGAGTTTTTGTAAAGTTTTCTTTACATCTTTTATTGTATTTCATTTGTAATTGCTTGTATTACTTCGTATTACTTTTGTAATCGCTTGTAAGAGGTTTTCTCCATCTCTAGAGTATTTTCTGAGAAGGAGAGGTTGATTAATCGTGTTTGACATCGCTAGGGCTCTTTTGAGCACAACCCATGGAGTAGGAACCAAGGTTCCGAACCACATTATATCTTGTGTTAATTGTGTGTTTGTGTTTTTCACATTTTGTATTGCATTATTATTATTTCCGTGTCACATAACAAGCTTTGTAGACAAACGCGAACGATTTCCATCATCGATGAACAAACGCGCCATTCACCCCCCTCTAGTGCTCACCGAAGTTCCTACAAGTGGTATTAGAGCTAGGATCTCTTCTACAAATTAACAAGCGTGAGAAAATGTGCTAGAGGATGGAGTTGTCGAACGATGGTTTTGGGTGGGACATCAACATGACAATTCCATACACCTTTTATGGATGAGAAGGTTTTGAGCAATGGAGGGCATGGATGGAGAACTTCTTCATGATGGACTTTGAAGATTGGATGATCCTAGTGAAGAGATTTGAACTTCCAAGAGGTTCAAAAGGTGGATACCTCAAGAAGAAGAGATGGACCGAAGAGAAAGTCCAAGCCTTTGAAAGAAATGATAAGGTAACACAATTGATATTAAATTCATTACCTAACGATGTCGTGTCTAGGTTAGGTGAATTTCAAGATGCCAAGGAACTATGAGATAAATTGGCCAAGTTCTATGAAGAACCATCCATGGCTCAAGTAGAGAGAGAGCCCGAAGAAGAAAGCTCATCCTCACAAGAAAATGAGGATTCGGAGGTCGAGAGGTGTTCGACATTCGAGGAGGAAGAAGAGGTGTAAGAAGCCTCCACCTCTAGGATTGAGGGGGAGGAGAGTTCATCCTCAATGTCGGAGCCAAAGAAGAGGTGTAAGAAGCCTAAGGATGCTGGAGTCCCCGTTAAGAAGAGCAAAGAGCACATTGTGTGTTTCAAGTGCAATCAAAAGAGACATTATAGAAGCCAATGCCTTAGGGGGAGGAAGCCTAGCAAGGGTGAAGAAGGAGCATCAAATGTAAGGGAAGCTTCTAAAGCAAACCCTAAGGTAAATTTAAATAATACTCATTCTTTAAGTAATAGGCAAAAGCATGCTAGAAATAATGTTAATACCCTTGCAATTGTGCATAATCATAAGGAGCATGTTAGAAATAATAAATTTTATTGCTTAGGGGCTAAACATGTTGATATTAGGACTAAGGATAAATCTAGAAATAATAATCCTAGAAAAGTTCTACTTAAAGAGGTAATTAGAAAGGTAGAAAACCATTTAGGCATTAACCCTAAGAAGGGTAGACATATGCCTAGAAAAAATGGTAATGTCCAAGGACTAAATGAAAAATAAAAAATTGGACAATTAGAATTAGAAAATCAAGCTTTGAGGTTGAGGCTTGAAAAAATAGAAAAGATCCTTAGAAAAATGCAAAATCAAATGCAAGAGGCAAATAGTCAAAATTTAGGGTCCAGGAGTCAAAACCTAGGGTCTAGGAAGCAAGGTCCACCTAAGGGCAAGAAAGGTTTGGGTCACAAATCTAAACCCAAGGAGACTTACCACAATGTTTCATTTGATTATGGAACATAACCTAGGTCTAGCAAAACCAAGGTTACTAGGGAGGTCATCCCTAAGGTTAACCAAGGTGTATGCCTAGTGGCTAAGGTTTCAAGGAAACCTAAGGAAGCCACTAAGAAGGTTACAAGGGGAGTTACCCCTAGAGTTAACCTAGGCTAGACCAAAATGACCAAGGCTTCAAAGCCTAGGAGGGTCATTAGGAGGGTATCAAGGGAAGTCATCCCTAGTGAATACCTAATTAACCCAAGGAGCTCCAATAGGTATTGAGTTCCTAGGAGTGTGATCGATTCACACTAAATGGGTTAGATTGTGTCAATCTTGAATGGATGAGTAGTTAACTCAACCATAGCAAAGTTGACACTTTAGGACATTTTCAAAGTTATGTGATACCTTAGAAATAAAGTTTAATTTTATATCCTAAAAGATTTTAGGATGTGCCAATATATTTTGAGAACTATGAAAAATTAATCAAATTGGCACAATTAAGTTTAGAGGTCCTGGTGTGCCATTTTTGTATTTTTGGCACACTTGGGAGATAAGTAGTAATATGGAAAAAATGAATTTAATCATAAAAAATGACAATTAATACTAAAATTTAGGTATTTTTATTACTTTACCTTTTATTTTCCATACTTTGTTGCCATATGTCATGTCATGACATCATATTTCATTTTATCATTTTATATTTCATGATGATGCTTAGGTTTAAGGTCTTATGTCATGTATTTTTAGGTTTATATTTAATGTCATGACATCATGATTATTGATACATGTTTATTTATGCTATCATTTATTCCATAATCATCATTCATGAATTAATAAAATTGATTTAAAGACTATGACATGATTTGAAGTCCCATGTATATGGGAATCAAATAGAGTTGCCTAGAAAATGCATGAGGCCATAGATTAGGATGAATAAAACCCATATCTCACATCACATTGATATGTGTATTTTTTCATACACCCTAGACACATATGAGATGTTAAAAAATAAGTTAAGTTCAAGGTGCATAGTTCTTGTATCTAGATGAACTCAAACTCATCTTATACCATGGATGAATCATGAGGAAAGCTTATGTACAAGTCATGTGCATTAAGCTCATAGACCATGGTTCAATATAAGATTTTAAAATCATTTTTAAAAACCTTGGTGTAGTCTATCTTTTGATAGAAGTCACCATTGAAGAAGGTGATACAAAATAGGTCATAAATATTGAAGTTATCAATGGTTTTGAATTTTCTATCAATCTCCATATTTAATGGGTATTTTATTTTTCAAATATTTTTCACCCATTATGATTGTTATAAGTATTATATGTATGGAGTTTCACTATTTTTCAAATTACGTATAATTACTTATGATTTTTTGAATTTCAATTCTAAAAACCTGATTTCTATACTTGCAGAAATCAATCGACTGCCATAGATGACAGTCGACTGTTAACTGAAAGAGTTGACTGTCAGGCTTGATTTTGGATAAACAAGGTTTGTTTAGCCTGATCTCAGCTATGTTAGGCTACCCTAACCACTCCTAACCCTAGGATATGCTTTGGAAAGCATTATAAAGGATGAAAATCCATTGGATATAGATTAGGAGAGTTGTTTGGGTGATTTATCAAATTTTAAGGTGTGTGAAAGTTTAAGTTTGAACTTTCAACCTTAATTTTGATGTTTTAATGTTCCTATTGGCTTAGGGACTCTCCAAGGACATTGTTAGTGCAATGGTCAAGGGGGGGAAAGCCTTTAGGGAGAGATTATCTATCATGGGATGATGGATGTGTTCTTTCTTTATGAGGGAGAGAATTTTGAAAATTGGGAGAAAGTGAGAATTACCTCTCTTTAGTGATATGGGACTGATCACTAGGAAGAGTAAAGGCATCCTAGATATTTTTGGATCAAGGGAGAGATTATAAGATCTCATTGAGATATGAGACATTGACACCCTTGGGGAGAGAGCATTTTTGATGTATGTCAACAAGGGAAAGAATTGATGCAAAATTGATGGGAGAATGTAGAATGTTGGTGCAATCAATCCATGTCACGATTGACCAGACTTGAGTTTGACTTGAGTAATATTTTGATGTTCAACAAAATTTATGACAATGTGATTGTCTTGGGAAAGTTCAAGTGGGACACTTGGCAATGAAAAAGTCCAAGTCATGGGTACTTGACATGGAAAGTTCAAGCATAAGTCTTGGCAAGGGAAAGTGCAATCTTGAGTCTTGGCAATTGGAAAGTCTAACATGGGTTGGCAAGGAAAGTCCAAGGGTTGATATTGATGACGTAAAGTCAAAGAGGGAGTCTTGTCAACATAAATCCAATGGTTGGTAGCGTAAAGTCCAAGTGGTAGTCTTGGCAGCGTAAGCTCAATGTGCCTTGATGGTGTAGACCAGCTTAGCATGACAATAGCCGATGGAAGCACCTGAAGGCTAGCGTATGAATGAACAAGTCTTGGATGACTTGAAGGGATCTAATAGGCGTGAGACTGACGGAGGTGGCTAGAAGGCTTAGGTCCAGGCTAAGAGTGGTTTAGCAAGTATGAGGGCATTATACTTGGGGTTAAATCTCATAGTTGAGGTTATTAGTCGACTGGGGCTTTGGACCAGTCGATTGGTCAAGTATTTTGACACTTGACAGCTGAGTTGACTCTTGGCATTCGACTGAGATTATGACTAGTCGACTGCTGTGAGTCGATCAGTACTATTACAAGAAAAATCCTAGCTACGATCAACATTGGGCGATCGATGGCTAGAGCGAATGCATCCGGTCAAGATTACGGGAGCAGAATTCTCAGTAGCCGACTGGTCAGTCGGCTATGACCTCGATAGTCATTTGATGGATAATAGCAATTGACTGCCAGTGTATCTATTGGCTTGAATGCCGATGTAGATTAAGTCCGTTGTGAGACAACTGTATTATTGGCAGTTGATTGGGGCCTTATGACAGTCGATTGCCAGGCGTGAATCCAACCCGAATGCAGGTTTTAAAAGCAACTTGTGGAGATGGATTTGACAACGATGTCTTGGGTGATTTGCTAGTGCAAATCAGGGTCTTCAAGCTTAGTTTAAGTAATCAACAAGTAAGCATCCAAAGCAATAGTTGTAAAGTTTTCTTTACATTTGTTTTGTGTATTTCATTTATATTTGCTTGTATATCTCGTGTATTACTTTTGTAATCCTCGTATGAAGTTTCTCCGCCTCTAACTTGTTGTTGAGAAGGAGGGTTTGTGAATAGTGGTGGTGTTTGCTGTTGGGTTTCCTTGACACAGACGTGGGTGTGTGTTCGAGCACATTTCGTAAACTTGCACACAACGAAAGAAAAAACAAATAATAAACTAATTTATTACATCACACACACCACATGCATGTAGGATACAACAAGAGTACACATAATCACATATTTAAAATTTTTGCAATAAAGGAAACTTTATATCTAGGTATACCTGATGAAACACATGTAGCGGGAATGCCATCAACTATAGCGACCCTCGCTATTATCGCCTCTATCTATATCCACGTCGAGTATCGTCGGGATAGCTTCAACAAGCTACAAGTCCCGTCTTCACAAGAGTTACTAGCCTCGCGTCGAAGACGTTGTGATCCGAGAGACAATCACAATCGGAATCAAAATCCGATCCAAAAATGAGTTCCACGAACTCGCTTCTCAGAAGCGATTTTCGTCAACCAATTGACGAAACCTTAGTCCTCCATCAAAAGGGAGTGCCATAGATCAATCCCCGACAAGTAGGTCTCTATCAGAGCGTAAAATGTCGACCAAACGATCTCTCCACGAAGAGGACAGTAAACTGTCCAAAACTGGACAACATATTTTGGTGGAGGAGATGGGCGACAAAACAAGTTGACCGGCTGCTCCTTGATCACTGGAGCCAAAAGGAGGGTGGTCAGAGGAATTGCCTATTGGGTTTCCGGCACCGCGGCGTGTGTGTGTTCGATCATGTTTCGTAAACATGAGCACAGCGGAAGCAATTAAAATTAATAAATCTATATTTATTACAACACACACAACACACGCATGCTATTACAACAAGTGTAGACATAACCGTAAATTAAAATTTGCAATAAAAGGAAATTAAACTACGTTATACCTTCCGTATGACGTGTAGCGGGAACGGCATCAACCGGAACGATCCTCGTAAGAATCGTCTCTATCCGTATCCACGCCGAGCACCTCGGGATGACTTCGCTAAGTCACGAGCTTCGTCTTCGTACGGGTTACTAGCCTCGTGTTGAAGACGACGTGATCGAGAGATGATCACGATCCGAATCCAAATTCGGATCCAAAATGAGTTCTCAAAACTCGCTTCTCCGGAGAGGTATTCGTCAACCGTTTGAAGAATCCTTCGTCCTCCACCTCAGAGGATTACCGGAGATCAAATCCCCGGTAAGTTAGCCTCTGTCGGAGCACTAACCGTCGTCCAAACGACGCTCCGACGAGAGGAGGAGAAGCTGTCCAGAAAACTGGACAGCTTGGTGGAGGAGTAGGCGCCGGCCAAAACAAGGAGAGAAAAAGCTCACCTTGATGCCGAACCTATAGGAGATCACCGGAGGGTCGCCGGAGGTTCACTGCTGGAGCTTGACGCCGCAAGGGTCTTGACGCGGGCACAAAGCTGGGCGGCAAGGCAACTTTAGGGTTGGCGCCGATTAACTCCTCCAAGGAGTGGGGCAACTCAAGGGGGCTAGGTTTGGATTAGTTAGGGTTTAACAATCCCTTAAGCCCACTTTTATAGAGAACTAATTCTCTTAATGGTTAATGGATCATATCCATAAAGCCCGTTAACCCGCTCCATTAAGATAAGTTAAAATAAACCAAACCATGATGGTTTATTTTAAGTTAAAACGAACCGAACCAACTTTTGGTTCATTCGTTTAAAATAAACCAAACCCTTTGGTTTATTCTCATCCATTGGATTAGAACCAAACCATTTTGGTCCATCCATTATGTCTTCATAAGACACTGTCCATCCACGCTTCCATTGCGACTGAAACAATTTCATGCTCGCTTTATGTTTGGTCCAACCAAACATAGTTTCTCTCGGTCTGAGAATCCCATTCTCAAGCTCGTTTTAAATCCTTTGGATTACACTCGTTGCGTGTGACCAAATAGGTTCTCGGTTTATGTTGGCCGCCTATAATTAACCATTAATTATAGAATGATCATGAGTGGCACCTAGTAGTACATCATGATCCCCAATTAACCAAAAGATCAACGGTTGATCCGTAACTATTTCAAAACCCTTCAGAGCTCGAATGAATCGTGCCCCATTCCTTCACTCATCTTATACCCACTTGGTTCAGACATGGTCTATTGTGTCAGTCCCCACTAGGCTGACTACGTCACACCTAGCCCAAGTATTATTTTCTCGTCCTACGGATTCTAGTTACTCCACATGTATCGAAGAGTACCTTACTCTAAACATGTAATGCTTTGGCCAAAGACTTTAGTAACAATCCGACGAGAGGCCATGGGCATACATCTCCTCGCAAGGAGTGGTGAATCCTTTATAGGCTATTCAAACACCTTCGATCATTTTGACTTATACCCAATCATCCCGGGTCCACATCTCCTCGGAGATGTTTGCTTAAGATGTCAAAGCATAAGTCTCCATGATCAAGATGACTTGAATACCGCAAGTCAAAGGAACATCGCACTTAAGCCACAAGAAGAACTTCATTGACATATCTATATATGCAGAGAACCATATGAAGTCTTACTGGTCACTCCGAATGAACTAGTTACCATAACTAGCATCCACGATCAACTCCGACATCACTATGTCTGGAGAATCACCGCTTGGATACACCAAGGAGTATACTGCATAGTCTCGATGTAACGATGGTGTCCAAATCCATCAATTCATCGACTAGGATAATTCCGATACATCACAATTACACATGTAGAGATACTCACTAGTTGTGATCCAATCACAAATTCTCTCATGCTGTGAATCGTATCGTGGACATTCAGTAAATGAGTTTAAGATCCAATCAAATACGTAAAACATGTATACTCAAATAGTGAATCTTCATTTATCATATAAATGGTTCATACATAAGGCGATTGCCTTAGGACATCTCTCATATATTACTAACAGACTCCCACTTGGCCTAATGTCAATCGCTACGGTATCCAATACCATAAGCTCTAACATGACCCTCAAACTTATTTTGAGGTAATGCCTTAGTCAAAGGATCCGCTAAGTTCCTTTCAGTGGGAATTTTCTCGATTTGTATTTCGTTCCTACTGATGATCTCTCTGATAAGATGATAGCGGCGAAGCACATGTTTGGATCATTGATGAGACCACATCAAGTTCATAGATGAACTTATTGATCCAAAGCCGCAACGTATTTCGCCTTAGTGGCGAATCCGCTATAGCGTGTCAAGCTTTGAACCTTTCCAACTTATTGCGCTCCATTTTAGGTGAATACATACCTGCATCGAGACATGGAATCATCCTTGTCTCGGAGCCGCATCCGATACCCACGTATCACCATGTACCCTTTTCTCCATATATTAGAACGCATCCTTAGTTCTTCTCAAGCACTTAAGGATCGCCTTAATACTACCCAATGATCCATTCCTCGATCGATCGTATCCGCCGTGACACTCGTGAGCATACGATACATCGGGCCTCGTACATAACATAGCATACATGATAGATCCTATTATGGATGCATAGGGAATCTTACTCATGCAAATCCTCTCGCCTTCTCGAGGCGCTGACACACAGACTTCGAAAGGTGTACCTATGCCCGATGGGTAAGAAACCTTTCTTGGATTCCGACATGCTAAACCTCTTTAGCACTGGCCTATATATGTAGATCGCGAAAAGACCAAGCAACTGCTTCGATCTATCTCTATAGATCTTACTCCCGAGGATGTAGGTTGCTTCTCCCCGGTCTTTCATGGAGAATGTCTTGGATAACCAAACCTTAACTGACTGTAAGATTGACACATCGTTTCCTATAAGTAATATGTCATCGACATACAATACTAGGAATCTGTTGCACTCCCACTAACCTTCTTGTACACACAGGTTCGGATTTTGTGAAATCAAACTTTTTGATTGTCTCATCAAAGCGGATATTCGACTCTGGATGCTTGCTTCAATCCATAAATGGACCGTCATGAATTTGCATACCTTGGTTTTATCAGCGATGTGAAACCCTCGGTTGTATCATATACCGTCCTCGGCGGTTTCCATTAAGGAAAGCTATTTTCACATCCATCTGCCATATCTCATAATCATAATGAGCTATGGCGGGAGCATCGAATGGATTTAAGCATAGCTACGAGGCGAATAGGTTTCGTCATAATCAACACCTTGTTTTTGGCGATATCCTTTAGCCAATCTAACCTTATAGGTAATCACATTACCATCCATGGTTTTCTTCTTGAAAACCCACTTGCACCCTATAGGCTTTATGCCTTGGTGGGTCAACCAAGTTCCAAACTTGGTTTTCATACATGGAATCCATTTCGACTTCATGGCACCAAGCCACTTATCCCTTCTGAACTTGTCGGCACTTCTTCATAAGCGGTAGGCTCCTCATCATCAATGAGTAACCGTCGTTCGATTCACTTCACGAAATCCATATCTCTCGGGAATATTCGTGTTCTGCGGATCTCTGAAGATGTGGTGTTACAATAGGTCGGTGATTGCTCATCACTATGAGTTGTATTTGTTGTGCTTCACCGGGTATCTCATCAATGTCTATTTGAGTCTCTCGAGCCTCCTCAAGCTCGGCGACACTCCCCTTGTTTTCTTGCAAGAGAAACTCTTTCTCTAGAAACCTGACATGCCTTGAAACAAACACCTTTTGTTCCAGGATGATAGAATTAGTAACCCTTGTTTCCTTAGGGTATCAATAAATAGACATTTATCGGACTTAGCATCAATTTTATGCGTCTGTCCACTTCACATAAGCGGGACAACCCCATATCTTCAAGTAAGATACATGAGGTTTCTTACTATTCCATATCTCATATGGAGTAGTTGAGACTACCTTAGTAGGCATTACATTTAACAAGTAAAGCGGTATGCGAAGTGCATAACCCCAAAGGACTTGGGAAGAGTCGCATGATTCATCATTGACTGACCATGTCCAACAATCGATTACGCCTCTCGGATACACCATTATCTTTGTGGTGTATATGGCGGAGTCCATTGAGACAATATGCCATTGTCTCTTAGATAATCAAGAAACTCTTGACTTAAGTATTCACCACCTCGATCCGATCAGTATTTTAATACTCTTGTCATGTTGTTTCTCTACTTCATTTTGAATTCTTTGAACCTTTCAAAGGCTTGGACTTGTGTTTCATCAAGAACACATACCCAAACCGTAGTGATCATCGGTGAAGGTAATGAAGTAGCTATAGCCTCCTAAAGCTTGAGTTGACATAGGTCCACATACATCGGTATGTATTAGACCTAGTAACTCTCCCACTCGTTCACCTTTTCGGTAAAGGTAACTTAGTCATCTTGCCTTTTAAGCATGATTCGCATGTATCGTATGAATCCAATTCAAGCGATTCGAATTCACATCGGTGTAATTCGGACATGCGTTTCTTGCTTACATGGCCAAGCGACAATGCCACATGTAGAGTCTATTTGATTATCCTTTCGAGCACCGCTTGTTGTGCTCGACCGATATTGAAAATGTCCTTTGGATCGTCCAAGTATAAACACCATTGCTTAAAGTTCCGGTCCATAAAGAACCCCATTCAAAGTTATGTAACAACAATTGTTACTAAGCGTCAAATGGAAACCATTTCTATTTAAACAAGAAATAGAAATGATGTTCTTTATCAACAAAGGAACATAAAAGCAATTGTCGGTTCTAAGACAAGTCTGCGGGGAGTTTCAACAAATACGTTCGATGGCGAGTGCGGCAACCTTTGCTCCATTCCCAACACGTAAATTTGACTCTCCTTGAGTCTTCTTCTATTCCTTAGCCCATGTATGTCATTACATATATGTGAGCCACACCAGTATCCAATACCCAAGTGTCTAAGGAAATAGAATGACAATCAATAAAGAAGATTTACGAAGAAGATGGGGCATATGCCTTATCCTTCTTCACGGACTCAAGATAAATCTTGCAACTTTCTTAGCAGATGGCCTCCTTGCCATAATGATGGCAAGTGCCCTTTTATTAGTTACGCCTTTTAGCCTTTTCTTCTTTCTTACATTGTTCCTTTGACTCCCTCTTAGAACCTTTCTTGAGGAATCAACTAACAACACCGTCCTACTCATGCTTCTCGAGAAGGCTCCACGGTCTTGACATGTTGGCGATACACAGATGAACCTCCTTGCATCTCGAGGTGAAGAGGAGCTTGAGACTTCGAACCTTTTGAATCTCACTTGCTCATCAACCAACTCACAAAGATGAAGGACTACGATATGAGCATCCATATGCTCATGCTGCTTTCGTAGCTTGGGTTCCATCGCGGCTAGCATGATGCAACTCATTTGTTAAGAATCACTCACATGTTTCTGATAGGCCAACAATTGGTCCAGAGTTGCATTGTCACTAGGACGGGCGGGAAGAGGCGCTTCGAGGACATACACAAGCTTTTCACCTTGAGAACAATTCTCAAGTTTCTAAGCGATCCAAGAAGTTGGCCCGATCAATTTATTTGAATCCAAAATGGAGCATAAATTCAAACACATCATGATCAATATATTAACTTAGAAATACAAAATGAGCATATATGAAAAAGATGATTTTTAAAAATGCATCAATATACATTTATAAATCCCATTCATTTTTCGAATTTCAAAAACCCCAAAATCACTTCAGGAGATCGTAGGTCCATCTCCGAATGGGCTGATATCCATCATAGTTATGAACAACCTTGGAGAGAGTCCAACAAGCCATTCATAACTACGACGGTAGGTATCAACTATACCGATTGCATATCACGTATATGCAACTATCACAATGTGCTATCAACTAATTGAATGTTCACACATACATCGGGTTGTTAACACATTAACAAGTATGCATCATATGCATAGCACCCAACTTCACCTCCTTTACATCGACCTTGGAGAGAGTCCAACAATCGATGCTCGAGTTAAAGCCAACCCATTAATCGGGACATAGTTTTAATATGGTTAGAGCGCATTCAACCAATTAGCCCGGCTTGAGAGAGTCCAACAACCAAAGCTAACGATTGACCTCGACTCTTACCATATTAGTATTAAACTATTCCATGGTTTGAACATATTGGTTGAGCGGGCTTGGAGAGAGTCCAACAACCCAAACAAGAAACAGAACTCTGGTTCTAACCATATTAATGGAAGGTGTAGGCTTTAATATTGATTAAGGGTTTTTATGTCTCATCCTCTTTGCATGCAAATAACTATTATCTACATGGCATGGCATACATGGCATACATCTACATGTCACGACACGCATGGCATAATGTTATGCATCTAATGCAATTACATGGCATACAATTATGTCATGTATATAATTTCCATATATGTCATAACTATTTATGGAAATAAAATATGTTTAAGATTTGATTCTCCAAATCAAATCATAATTAAATTAGGAAACAAATTTCCAAATCTAATCACATATTTTATTCATGGAATTATTTGATTAAGGAAAATCTATTTAGGAAACCAATTTCCTAAATCTTTAAAACTACTTATGGAAATAAAATATTTTAAGATTTGATTTCTCCGTCAAATCATGATTAAATTAGGAAACAAATTTCCAGAATCTAATCAAATATTTTATTTATGGAAAATATCAATTTCCATAAATACTTCCAACTTTCAAAAGTGGAAGATTTCCATAAATACTTCTAGACTTTCCAAAATTGAAAAATTTCCATAAATACTTCTAAATTTCCAAAATTTAGAAAATTTCAGAAAATACATTATGACTATCGCAAAACCATTTTACGATTATGTGAAACACAACTTTGGCTCACGATACCCTTTGTTGGGTTTTCGGCACATGGCGTGTGTGTGTTCGATCATGTTTCGTAAACATGAGCCTTGGAAGCAATAAAAATAATAAATCTATATTTATTACAACACACACACACACGCATGCATATTACAACAAGTGTAGACATAACCGTAAATTAAAATTTGCAATAAAAGGAAATTAAACTACGTTATACCTTCCGTATGACGTGTAGCGGGAACGGCATCAACCGGAACGATCCTCGTAAGAATCGTCTCTATCCGTATCCACGCCGAGCACCTCGGGATGACTTCGCTAAGTCACGAGCTTCGTCTTCGTACGGGTTACTAGCCTCGTGTTGAAGACGACGTGATCGAGAGATGATCACGATCCGAATCCAAATTCGGATCCTAAAACGAGTTCTCAAAACTCGCTTCTCCGGAGAGGTATTCGTCAACCGTTTGAAGAATCGCCGTCCTCCACCTCAGAGGATTACGGAGATCAAATCCCGATAAGTTAGCCTCTGTCGAGCACTAACCGTCGTCCAAGCGGCGCTCCGGCGAAGGAGAAGCTGTCAGAAAACTGGACAGCTTGGTGGAGAGTAGCGCCCGGCCAAAACAAAGAGAAAAAGCTCACCTTGATGCGAACCTATAGGAGATCACCGGAGGTCGCCGGAGGTTCACCGGCTGGAGCTTGGGCGCGGCAAGGGTCTTGGGCGGCACAAAGCTGGCGGCGGCAACTTTAGGGTTGGCGTTGGATTAGTTAGGGTTTAACAATCCTTAAGCCCACTTTTATAGAGAACTAATTCTCTTAATGGTTAATGGATCATATCCATAAAGCCCGTTAACCCGCTCCATTAAGATAAGTTAAAATAAACCAAACCATGATGGTTTATTTTAAGTTAAAACGAACCGAACCAACCTTTGGTTCATTAGTTTAATATAAACCAAACCCTTTGGTTTATTCTCATCCATTGGATTAGAACCAAACCATTTTGGTCCATCCATTATGTCTTCATAAGACCGGCCCATCCACGCTTCCATTGCGGTGAAACAATTTCATGCTCGCTTTATGTTTGGTCCAACCAAACATAGTTTTCTCGGTCTGAGAATCCCATTCTCAAGCTCGTTTTAAATCCTTCGGATTACGCTCGTTGTGCGTGTGACCAAATAGGTTCTCGGTTTATGTTGGCCGTCTATAATTAACCATTAATTATAGAAGCGATCATGAGTGGCACCTAGTAGTACATCATGATCCCCAATTAACGAAAAGATCAGCGGTTGATCGAGAACTATTTACGAAACCCTTGATGGCTCGAATGAATTGCCCCATTCCCTTCACTCATCTTATACCCACTTGGTTGGGACATGGTCTATTGTGTGGATCCCACTAAGTGACTCGTCACACCTAGCCCAAGTATCATTTCCTCGTCCTACGGATTCTAGTTACTGCACATGTATCGAAGAGTACCTTACTCAAACATGTAATGCTTTGGCCAAAGACTTTAGTAACAATCCGACGAGAGGCCATGGGTATACATCTCCTCGCAAGGAGTGGTGAATCCTTTATAGGCTATTCAAACACCTTGATCATTTTACTTATACCCAATCATCCGGGTCCACATCTCCTCGGAGATGTTTGCTTAAGATGTCAAAGCATAAGTCTCCATGATCAAGATGACTTGAATACCGCAAGTCAAAGGAACATCGCACTTAAGCCCGCGGTAAGAACTTCATTGACATATCTATATATGCGAGAGAACCATATGAAGTCTTACGGTGGTCACTCAATGAACTAGTTACCATAACTAGCATCCACGATCAACTCGGACATCACTATGTCTCCGGCCCGGTGAGAATCATTGCTTGGATACACCAAGGAGTATACCTCGTGCTAGTCTCGGAATTGATGGTGTCCAAATCCATCAATTCATCGACTAGGGATAATTCGATACATCACAATTACACATGTAGAGATACTCACTAGTTGTGATCCAATCACAAATTCTCTCATGCTGTGAATCGTATCGTGGACATTCAGTAAATGAGTTTAAGATCCAATCAAATACATAAAACATGTATACTCAAATAGTGAATCTTCATTTATCATATAAATGGTTTATACATAAGGCGATTGCCTTAGGACATCTCTCATATATTACTAACATTGCCGACGGCTGGTGGATGGCCGACGACAAGGAAGTGGAGCAACAAATCTAATGGGCAGCGACACAAGTGGCTTGGGCGACAACAAGGTGTTGGGCAACACAAGCAAGGAGGAGAAGAAAAATGGCTAGGGTTTTCAAAACCTAAGTTGTTCTATATTCTCTCACAAAACCCTTAAGTCGTATTTTTATAGAGAACATATTCTCCTAACGGTTATTAGTTCATAACCAAAATCCGTTAACCCACTCCAATAACTTAAGTTAAAATAAACCAAACCGCGTTGGTCTATTTTAAATTAAAACGAACCGAACCAATTTTGGTTCATTCGTTTAAAACAAACCAAACCCCTTTGGTTTATTTTCCACCAAAGGATTAGAACCAAACCGATTTGGTTCATCCATCATGTCTTCATAAGACTCGACTCATCCATGCTTCTGATACGGCTGAAACAATTTCAAACTAGCTCTTTGTTTGGTCCAACCAAACCAAGTCTCTCTCAATATGTGAATCCTATTCTCAAGTTCGTTTTAAATCCTTCAGATAACACTCGTTGTGTGTGTGACCAAATAGGTTCCCGATTTATGTTATCCGTCTATAATTAACCATTAATTATAGAATGATCATGAGCGACACCTAGTAGTACATCATGATTCCCAATTAATCGAAAAATCAATGGTTGATCCAAGAACACTTCTAAAATTTTTCAACAACTATAGTGAAACGTGCCCCGTTCCCTTTACTCATCTTATACCCACTTGGTTAAGGACATGGTCCATTGTGTTAGTCCCCGCTAGGCTAACTACGTCACACCTAGCCCAAGTATTACTTCCTCGTCTAGTGGATTCTAGTTACTGCACATGTATCCAAGAGTATCATACTCTAAACATGTAATGCTTTAGCCAAAGATTTTAGTAACAATCCGACGAGAGGCCATAGGGTATATATCTCCTTGCAAGGAGTGGTGAATCCTATGTAAGCTATTCAAATACCTTCGCCCACTTTGACTTATACCCAATAATCCCGGGTCCACATATCCTCGGAGATGCTCGCTTAAGATGTCAAAGCATAAGTCTTCATGACCGAGATGACATTGTTGGATCGAAGAGGATCGCTAGAGGGGGGGGTGAATAGCGATAAACCTTTTTTTTTCTTTTCTTTCGGTAGACGATTCAAAAACACTTATATGCAGCAGAAATGTAAATGTAAAGTAAAAAGAGACAAGGGAATTTTACTTGGTTCGTAGCCTTCAGCTACTACTCCAAGGCCCTAGTGGTCCTTGACCACTTACGGAGGACAAAAACACTAAAGAACTCCTCCCCGTTAGAGGTAGGAGTTTAATCGATACAAGTGAAGCACAAAGCTTGAGGTAGAGGGACACTCCCCCTCTCCTCGTTACGATAAAAGCTCCGAGAAATGAAAATACTAAACTAAAATGAAAACTTTAACCGACGTAATAAAATGAAAACAAATAAACCTAGACGTCAGAGAAGAAGCACTTTGTTGTCGGAAGGTTGTAGCTTGGCGGAGGCTTTTGGAAGCTTAGAATTGATGAAGAAACCCTAGGATTGGCCCTCCTTTTATAGCCTTTGAGACCCTTTTCGAGAGGAACTTCACCCAATAGAGTTTTGGCACCTGGCTCCTTGAAAAATGGTGATAAGGCTTGACTCCTCGAGGCTGATCCTTGACCATCACGATCGATGGCCATCATCCGATCGATGGCCATCATCGCTTGATCGATGGTAGCATCATCGAATACTAACCTCCGCAATGATCGTTGACTGGCAGCTTAAGTCCTCCAAGTCGATAATGATGATGCTAGCTGTAAGGTAAAGTTAGCTTAACAAAAACATTATTTTGATGACCTCCGACCATCCGATCTCGACCTAGACCACCTATAGGATGTCTTTGGTCGGAACTACGCTTAAGATCATCCCCGTAAAGAGGATACGACCTTACTTACGCTCGCACACATGAGCTTACCTCGATACTTACTATGTTGCTTTTGCTTCCGACCTTCCACTCGATTCCTTCAGCTCCCTCCGAAGTCACTCAAGTGTCGCCCGACCACCGCGGCATACTCCGGGTGTCGCTAGCCTTCAACTCCAGCTATAGCAATTTTCTGCCCACTCGATTCAGCTCGTGATATAACGACATGAGCTTAACTTTATATCGTTTGCTATAATCAAAACTCAGGTTCGACTTAGGTGCCTACTGCACCAACAGACTTGAATACCGTAAGTCGAAGGAACATCACACTTAAGCTGCAATAAGAACTTCATTGACATATCCATATATGCAGAGAATCATATGAAGTCTTATAGCTAGTCACTCCAATGAACTAGTTACCATAACTAACATCCACAATTATCTCCGGACATCCCAATGTCTCCAGCCAAAGAGGAACTGATGTAATTAAGAGGTGTCTTAAGGCAAACATCTTAGAAGTTATTAATAAAATTATCTATTTGAGTATACATTATCTATGTATTTGATTGGATCTTAAACTCATATACTGAAGTTCACAATACGATACATAGCATGAGAGAAATTGTGATTGGATCACAATTAGTGAGTATCTCATCATGTGTAAATATGCAAGTATTGAAACTATCCCTAGTCGATGAATTGATGAGATTCGACATAATCAATTTTGTGAGACTAGCACATGTTATGATCCTTGGTTTATCCAAGCATTCGGTACTCACTGAATGAAAGCATAGGGATGCTGAGAGTGAACATGTGGATGCTAATTATGGTAACCAGTTCATTGGAGTGGCCTGCAATGAGACTTCATATGGTTCTATATGTCATTGAAGATCACATTGTAGCTTGAGTGCGAGCTTCCTTAGACTTGAGGTATTCAAGTCAACTTGATCATGGCGACTTGTACTTTGACTTCTTCGTAGCCATCTACATAGTAGGTGTAACTCTGAGATGATTGGGTATAAGTCAAAGTGATTAAAGGTGTTTGAATAGCCTACAGAGAATTCACCACTCCTAATAAAGGAGATGTATACTCTAAACCTCTTATCAGGATTGTTACTTAGAAGTCTCTGGCTAAAGCAAGCATGTTAAGAAGATGGTCTTCTTGAGAATATGTAGGAGTAACTTGAATCCACAGGATAAGGAACTTAACTTGGGCTAGGTGTGACGTAGTCAACCTAGTGGGGACGAACTCAGCGACCATGTCCTGAACCAAGTGGGTATATGATGAGTGAAAGAAACAATGCATGAATAACTGAAGATGTTGAAGGGTTCAAAAAATATTCTGAAGTCGATTTAGACTTTCTGGTCAATTGGGGGTCATGATGTACTGCTAGGTTCCACTCATGATCTATTCATAATTAAGGCGTTAATTATGAATGACCAACAAAATTGAGAACCTATTGGGTCACACGCACTACGAGTGATCTCGAGATATAAAACAAGTCTGAAAATGAGATTCTCCTTGAGAGAGGAATAGACCAAGAGGTGCGAAACGGAGGCCATGAAACCTCCTATGGCCTTGTCGGACTTAACACGGCTATATCATACTTAAACGAAGTCAAACGAGACCATACAGAGCCTCACACGACCGTACCTAACTTGGCACGGGTTGTGCTTGGCTCTGGCTGCAAATTGGCAAAGTCTGGGCTGTGCCCAGAGAGACACACGGCTAGGCCATGTGAATCCACATGACCATGTGAATCCACATGGCTAGGCCATGTGAATCCACATGGCCATGTCACGTCTTCGTCGATTTTGGAGATTTTCTCTTATGGAAATTTCCTGGGTTATTCTTACCTTAATTATGGGATAATTATGGTAAGATATGTTCCGTTTAAGCCTCATAAGATGACATAATCAAGAGATCTATAAAAGGATCACTTGATAATCTTTGGCTAAGGTTTTGGTTTTAGGTTTCTTTCTTGGTAGCTGCTTTTGCTCCTTCCTCTCTCCTCTTCTATGGTCTCCGCTGGTTGGCTAGAACCAATCGGAGACAAAGAGTTGCTGCTCTATGAGTTATCTAAGGTGATCCCGACATGGATACTAATAGAGGCAAGACCCGTTGTTCTTGCTTGTAGTTTCGACGGATTCAAAAGAATCCCGAAGGTATAACTTCTCCTTCTCCTTATGTGTTTTTCATGCGATTATGCCAAAGCAAGTTTTCCTAGTTCCTAGGGGATGTCTTGGATGTAATACAAATTATTTTATTCACTTTATTCTACTGTGCATGATCCCAGAATCTTCAACAAGTGGTATCAGAGCCACCTTGTTTGTTTGACATAGATTGCATGTTGTAGGAGAATATTTAAAGCATGTTTGATGTTTTAATATACCTATGCCATGTTTACCTATATTATAGATTAGAGTATGCTTGATTTTACTTATAGGATATGTTTGTAACCTAAAAGGAAATACCGAGGATGCGCTTGGAAACACCAAAGGTGTTGGCCGCATTGTTAGAGCCTAAGCATAGAATCACGTTCACATCGGGAAATTTATTTCCTAATGTGACCTTGGTTTTTTCATATTTAGGTTTATTTCCTTTTTAGATGAGACCCATAATAATCTGAAATCCCTCGTGCAAATATTAGGGCTAACACCTTCTATTAATATGGTTGAACCAAAGTTCTTTTTCGTATTTAGGTTGTTAGACTCTCTCCAAGCCTGGAATGACATTGAGCATGTGTTGGAATGTATACTGAAAGCCTAGCTCTTTTGTATGAACATTTTTATTTTGAAATAAGAATCACATGATCATTGTTTGCACTTTATATTTATTATATGTGTGCATATTTTCTAATACTTTACATTGTAGATAACATGGTGCTTTGTGTGGCACAGAAGATCATGTTATCAGTCCCTTGTAGAATATAAGTAGAGGCTCACAACCAAGATGGTTTTGGACAAACCATTGGCATGGTTGTAGTGTAGCTTGGTATTATTTTGTCTTGAACATAGATTTACACTAGTACACTTAGGTGTATTGAGCAGGACCGACATAGAGGTGATTCAATTTATTGCTGACTACATAATTGAATCGGACCTTGGATATTATGTTGTACTTGCTCTTAATCCCGATATAATAACGGGCACATGTACTTAGTATTTATTTCTTTGATTTACCAAAGGGTGAGATTTAAATGGATTAAATCAATATGCCCGGTAAGTTGAGAAATGATATTATTTACATGGTGTGCCGTTGATTATAGGAGGAAACCATGTCCTATATATTAGGTTGATGATGTCCCCTTGAGGAGCTCATAAGGTTCATCATGTAAAGCCTACAGGTTGACTTAGTCAACATGATGATAAGGTTGAGTGGTACTACTCGAGGAGTTAGATGTTAATTGATTGATGGTCAGTAAATCAATTAATTGACAGACATTCGATATCTTAAACACGGGGAGATGGATGTACAAATAATGTATGGAGCCCATATTAATTTATGGGGGTTGGTGAGGTAATTCAATGATGATCCTCTAGTGGAATGGAACATCATTGATGGATCAAGTTTGTGTGGTTCCGATCCATCGGGTGGCCAAGATCCAACTCCTCCTCATGGTCCTATCGTAGCCTAATATAAACCTCATGAAGCCTAGATCCAATGATGGAAAACAAAACTCTAGATCCGATGGTGGAGATTAAATCTCTAGATCCGACGGTTGAGATTAAATCTCTAGATCCGACGGTTGAGATTAAATCCCTAGAACCGACGGTGGAGATTAAATCTCTAGATTCGACGGTTGAGATTAAATATCTAGATCCGACAGTTGAGATTAAATCCCTAGAACCGACAGTGGAGATTAAATCTCTAGATCCGACGGTTAAGATTAAATCTCTAGATCCGATGGTTGAGATTAAATCCCTAGAACCAACGGTGGAGATTAAAACAAGGCTTAAGCCTAACTCTATAAAAAGGGGCTTAAGGTGGGCGGCAAAAAAAAGTTGGTTGGTTTTGGAGATTAGGGTTTTGCCTATCATAAGCTTGGGCGGCAAGAAACCCTAAGGAGATTAGGGTTTGGTTCCTTGGTTGGGCGGCTAGGGTTTGGAAGTTAGAGTTGGTGGCAATAATAGGTCTTCTTCTTAAGGTGTTGTCGGCTCCTATCTCTTTTCCCTCTACCTTGGTCGGCGCTCAACCTATTCCTCTTCTCCTCTTCTTTTCCTCTTGGCCGGCGGCACAAAGGAGCTAGGGATTGTTCCCTTGTTTGGTTCCTTGGTTGGCCATCTTGTTCTCTCTTTTCTTGGGGCCGGCGGCATCAATCCTTTGTGGCTTGGTGGTTGGCTCAAGCAAGAAGGGAAGGAGAGTTCTTCTTTCTTTTGATTGAAGAAGATCTAGGAAGCTTCAACTTGTGGAGGATCTTCGCCCACACGAAGTCTACAAGGAGGTTGGGACATACGATAGAAGATCGAGAGGTATAAAAGTTTTACAAGTTTTATTATTGATCTTTGCATGTTCTTGTTAATATTTTTGTATGTGTTGATTATACATGTCTACATCCATATGTATTTGTATAATCATGGACCCCAAAGATAAACACAAAAACCGGCGATCCGTCCGTCGTCTCTTCCCCGGCTAACCGACTAGAAGAGTTTGGTTGCTTGAACAACTAGTTTGTTCAAGCGATCGCTCAAGTCGTTAGCATGACGACGAATTGGTTGAGCTTAGGGAACTCATCCCATCCGAATTACTTTTCATTAGTAAAAATTTTAATCCGGGAACATGGGAGCCAATGAGCCTCCTAGCAATGCCATCGAATTGGTATCAGAGCCACGGTTTCTGGTTTTGTGTGTTTTGGATTCGGTTACTTTCACGTACTTATCATATATTGTGTATGCCGGATGATAGTAGGATGTGCGTAGGATAACTTTTTGGTTACAAGCATAAGATCCAACTATTATGGCTATATATGTGTGTATGTGATTGCATGTGTGTGTGATTGTATATTATTTGAATCCTCGGGGTTGACGAGGCTAAATTAGTATTTAATTTTGTAATTAAATACGGCATTGTTTAGCCACTCATTTTAGTTTACTTTCGATCTAGATTATTTGTACACTCCTTCGTAGAGTATAGGATCGATGGATGTAAATTAAAATAGTTTATCTTGGCTCAGATCTCCTTGGTGACTTGCGCACGGGAAAAGGTGGAGCGGACGAGGTGGCGACACGACGGGATGCATATTGGAGAACAATGGCATAATAGTTGGGAAAATTCTGATTTTTCCATATTTATTGCTGATTTGTTTTATATGCATGTTGTGTGTGCTTGAAAATTCCTCACTGTCAATTTACTAAGTGGGAGAGGGACATTTTAATTAATTCCCGCGGCCTCCATTACAATTTGACGTGTGATGCAACAAACTTGCGCGTCGGCTCTGAGTGCCTTCCTCCCCATCGGATGAGTTTGTTTGTGGATCACTAGGTCAAATAATGGTTATAGGAAATTATTTAGGAGCGTGTGTACTTCCCCATCGGTAAGGCATATAATCCGAGATAATTCCCTTAGTATCGTGTAATGGTGCACACTTAGATGCAAATAAAAAGTATCCTCCCCATCGGAGTCACTGCTTTTATTTGTAGGGCCAAAGAGGAACCAACTATTAATTTTATTTGTCAAAAAGTAAGGTTAACAAGATAATAAAATTAATGGGTTAAACCTCCTCTTACAAATGTAGAATTCGTATACGTCCACACTATCGTGGCATGCGATATTCTCGGTGTTTTGAGGTGTTGGTTGATTTCGAAATTTTATTGTTTGAGGAATCAATGATATTTGAAATCTAATATTTTGATCATTGTGATTCTTAGGGTTTTTCAAATGGCTTTCAACCCACTTGCTGTGATATTAAAAGAAAATAAACTTACTGGAATAAATTATATTGATTGGAAAAGAAATTTGGATATTGTCTTAACTGCAGAAGAGTACAAATTTGTACTCTTCGAGGTCTGTCCTCCTAAGCCCACCGATGACTCTGATGAAAAGGAGAAAGAGAGTTATAAGAAATGGATCAAGGAAGATGAGATGGCGCGGTGTTACATTTTGGCATCTATGTCAAATGTGCTGCAACATCAGCATCAGGCCATGGCCACGACTTATGACATGATGCTCAATCTCAAGGAACTTTTCGGACATCAGAGTAGGGCGGCCAGACAGGAGGCTATGAGGAACTTGATGACGACCACCATGATTGAGGGAACACCCGTTAGGGACCATGTTCTCAAGATGATGGCTCATCTAAATGAGATGGAAGTCCTCAGTGCTGAGATCGATGGGGAAACCCAGGTCGATATCATTCTCCAGTCTCTGCATAGGAGTTTTGAGCAGTTCTACCTCAACTACAACATGAACAAGAGGTTGTATTCGTTGGCAGAGCTTCTGACAGAACTCCAGGCGGCAGAGGGGATTTTTCGTCAAAGCGCTCAAGCCATGGTTGCTCAGAAGGTTTCTTCTTCTAAACCGAAAGGGAAGAAGAAGAAGAAGCAAGGTGGAGCAAAGAAAGTGGCAGTAGGACCTCAGGCAGGAGTGAAGAAGACGAAAGGCAAGTGCTTCACTTGTAAGCAGACTGGACATTGGAAGGCGGACTGTCCTCGCCGAAAGAACAAAGGTATATCTTCTTGTTTAGTTGTTGAAACATGTTTATCGGTGTTATCTACCAGTACCTGGTGTGTAGATACAGGAGCCACTGATCATGTCTACAATACTTTGCAAGGGTTCCAGGAAACCCGATGACTAGCTGAGGGAGAGATTACCATCTTCATGGGCAATGCTTCAAAGGTGGCAGCTATTGCAGTGGGAGACGTTTATTTATCTTTTGATAGGAATAAAGTTTTGGTTTTGAGAAATTGTCTTTATGTACCTACTTTTAGAAAGAATCTAATTTCAGTTTCTAAATTGTTTCTGGATGGAAATTCTGTTTCTTTTAATGACAAAGTTGTTATAAAAAGGAATAGGGAGATTATCTGTTCTGGTACATTGGTTGGCAATTTGTATACTCTTGAACCGAAAACTCCCACGATGCATATAGAAGTGAATAACTCATCTTCTAAGTCTAATAAGAGAAAAGAACCTTCGAAAATGAACCAGACATATCTTTGGCACCTAAGACTTGGTCATATTAACCTGAGTAGAATTCAAAGGTTGATATCTGATGGACCCTTGGGTTTATTAGTGGTGGAAGATCTCCCAACCTGTGAGTCTTGCTTGGAAGGTAAGATGACCAAGAGGCCTTTTAAGGCCAAGGGGTATAGAGCCAAAGATGTATTGGAATTGGTTCATTCTAATTTGTGCGGTCCTATGTCTATCCAGGCTAGAGGTGGCTTTGAATACTTTGTCTCTTTTATAGACGATTATTAAAGGTATGGATACATTTACTTGATGCGCCGCAAGTCTGAATGCTTTGACAGGTTCAAAGAATTTAAGGCTGATGTGGAGAACCGTCAAGGTAAAAGTATCAAGACACTACGATCTGATCGTGGTGGCGAGTACCTCTTGGGAGAGTTTAGGAGTTACTTATCAAAGGCTGGGATTCAATCCCAATTGTCTGCACCTGGCACACCCCAGTAGAATGGTGTGGCGGAGCGAAGGAATAGGACTCTTATGGAGATGGTCAGATCGATGATGAGTTATTCTGAGTTACCTGATTCGTTCTGGGGGTTTGCTCTAGAAACAGCAACACACATTCTGAACTTGGTTCCATCTAAGTCAGTACCCTCTACTCCCACAGAATTGTGGACTGGGCGAAAGCCTAGTCTAAGACATATTCGGATTTGGGGTAGTCCAACACATGTGCTGAAGGGAGATGCTGGTAAGTTGGAATCTCGTACAGAAGTATGCTTGTTTGTTGGCTACCCTAAGGGAATGAAGGGTGGTTTGTTCTATAGTCCTAGAGATCAGAAGGTGATCATGAGTACGAATGCCAGATTTCTAGAGGAGAACTATGTGATGAACCACAAGCCCACGAGTAGGATTGTTCTTGAGGAGTTGACAGGGGAAGTCCCGACTTCAGTACTATCGGTACAAGAGGAAATACCACAAGTCACTGCACCGCGTGTCACAGAGCATACACAGGAGGCACCTCGTCGTAGTGGGAGGGTTGTTAGACAACCCGAGAGATTCATGTTCTTGGGAGAGTCTTCGGACTTAGTCCCTGGTAAACATGAACCTGATCCCTGGACATATGACGAGGCACTCCAAGATAGAGATGCGGTATCTTGGCAAAGAGCGATGAATTCAGAGATAGAATCTATGGATTCTAATCATGTCTGGGAGCTAGTAGAACCACCCGATGGTGTGAAAGCCATTGGATGCAAGTGGATCTACAAGCGAAAGAGAGGAGTAGACGGGAAGGTTGAGACCTTCAAAGCTAGGCTTGTTGCAATAGGGTATAATCAGAAAGAGGGTATCGGTTATGAGGAGACCTTTTCACCGGTAGCTATGCTTAAGTCTATCCGGATTCTCTTATCTATTGCTGCTCATGAGGATTATGAGATTTGGCAGATGGATGTCAAGACAACTTTCCTTAACGGAAGTCTTGAGGAAAACATCTATATGAAGCAACCAAAGGGATTCATTGGAAAGGGCAAAGAGCATCTTGTGTGCAAGCTTAATCGGTCCATTTATGGATTGAAGCAAGCTTCTAGATCTTGGAACATTCGCTTTGATGAGGTAATCCAGTCATATGGATTTATTCAAAGTTCGGATGAGCCTTGTGTATACAAGAGATGTGATGGAAACGTAGTGGTATTTCTTGTACTATACGTAGATGACATTTTGTTAGTTGGCAACAATATCAGAGTGTTATCAGACGTAAGGGTATGGTTGTCCAAACAGTTTGATATGAAGGACTTGGGAGAAGTGGGACACATCCTTGGGATCAAGGTGATAAGGGATCACAAGAAAAGGATGTTGTGCTTATCTCAAGCTTCATATATTGACACTATCCTTGATCATTTTAGCATGCAGAACTCCAAGAAAGGTTTTCTACCTTTTAGGCATGGAGTACCTTTATCTAAAGAGATGTGTCCCAAAACATCAAAGGAGATGGAGGAGATGAAGGCGGTTCCTTATGCTTCGGCTGTAGGAAGCCTCATGTATGCTATGCTATGTACGAGACCAGATATCTGCTTTGCCGTGGGCATGGTTAGCAGATATTAGAGTAATCCAGGACAGGGACATTGGACTGCGGTAAAATATATATTGAAGTACCTGAGAAGGACTAGGGATTATATGCTGATTTACCGGGCAGATCAATTAGTTCCTGTGGTTTACACGGATTCTGATTTCCAATCAGATAGGGACAACAGTAAGTCTACCTCGGGGTTTGTGTTTACTTTTGGAGGTGGAGCCATAGTATGGAGGAGTGTCAAGCAGAAATGCGTGGCGGACTCTACCATGGAAGCTGAGTATGTGGCCCTGAGGCGCCCATGGAAGTCAGATGGCTTAGGAACTTCTTGATGGACTTGGATGTGATTCATGGTTTGCCCAGAACTATCACAATTTATTGTGATAACAGTGGTGCAGTTGCAAACTCGAAGGAACCACGAGCCCATAAGGCGAGTAAACACATAGAGCGCAAGTACCACCTGATACGAGAAATCGTAAAGCGAGGAGAAGTAGCTGTCGCCAAGATTGCATCAGAGGATAACCTGGCGGATCCATTCACTAAGGCCCTTCCAGCGAAAGCGTTTGATAGGCATGTGGAGGACATGGGGATCAGATGTATGGCAGTATGATGACAACATAGTCTTTTAGTATAATTGGGAGATTGTTGGAATGTATACTGAAAGCCTAGCTCTTTTGTATGAACATTTTTATTTTGAAATAAGAATCACATGATCATTGTTTGCACTTTAAATTTATTATATGTGTGCATATTGTCTAATACTTTACATTGTAGATAACATGGTGCTTGGTGTGGCACAGAAGATCATGTTATCAGTCCCTTGTAGAATATAAGTAGAGGCTCACAACCATGATGGTTTTGGACAAACCACTGGCATGGTTGTAGTGTAGCTTGGTATTGTTTTGTCTTGAACATAGAGTTACACTAGTACACTTAGGTGTATTGAGCAGGACCAATATAGAGGTGATTCAATTTATTGCTGACTACATAATTGAATCGGACCTCGGATATTATGTTGTACATGCTCTTAATCCCGATATAATAACGGGCACATGTACTTAGTATTTATTTCTTTGATTTACCAAAGGGTGAGATTTAAATGGATTAAATCAATATGCCCGGTAAGTTGGGAAATGATATTATTTACATGGTGTGTCGTTGATTATAGGAGGAAACCGTGTCTTATATATTAGGTTGATGATGTCCCCTTGAGGAGCTCATAAGGTTCATCATGTAAACCCTGCAGGTTGACTTAGTCAACATGATGATAAGGTTGAGTGGTACTACTTGAGGAGTTAGATGTTAATTGATTGATGGTCAGTAAATCAATTAATTGACGGACATTCGATATCTTAAACACGGGGAGATGGATGTACAAATAATGTATGGAGCCCATATTAATTTATGGGGGTTGGTGAGGTAATTCAATGATGATCCTCTAGTGGAATGGAACATCATTGATGGATCAAGTTTGTGTGGTTCCGATCCATCGGGTGGCTAAGATCCAACTCCTTCTCATGGTCCCTATCATAGCCTAATATAAACCTCATGAAGCCTAGATCCAATGATGGAAAACAAAACTCTAGATCCGATGGTGGAGATTAAATCTCTAGATCCGACGATTGAGATTAAATCTCTAGATTCGACGGTTGAGATTAAATCCCTAGAACCGACGGTGGAGATTAAATCTCTAGATCCGACGGTTGAGATTAAATCTCTAGATCCGACGATTGAGATTAAATCCCTAGAACCGACGGTGGAGATTAAATCTCTAGATCCGACGGTTGAGATTAAATCTCTAGATCCGACGATTGAGATTAAATCCCTAGAACCAACGGTGGAGATTAAAACAAGGCTTAAGCCTAACTCTATAAAAAGGGGCTTAAGGTGGGCGGCAAAAAAAAGTTGGTTGGTTTTGGAGATTAGGGTTTTGCCTATCATAAGCTTGGGCGGCAAGAAACCCTAATGAGATTAGGGTTTAGTTCCTTGGTTGGGCGGCTAGGGTTTGGAAGTTAGAGTGGGTGGCAACAATAGGTCTTCTTCCTAAGGTGTTGCCGGCTCCTATCTCTTTTCCCTCTACCTTGGTCGGCGCTCAACCTATTCCTCTTCTCCTCTTCTTTTCCTCTTGGCCGGTGGCACAAAGGAGCTAGGGATTGTTCCCTTGTTTGGTTCCTTGGTTGGCCATCTTGTTCTCTCTTTTCTTGGGGCCGGCGGCATCAATCCTTTGTGGCTTGGTGGTTGGCTCAAGCAAGAAGGGAAGGAGAGTTCTTCTTTCTTTTGATTGAAGAAGATCTAGGAAGCTTCTACTTGTGGAGGATCTTCGCCCACACGAAGTCTACAAAGAGGTTGGGACATACGATAGAAGATCGAGAGGTATAAAAGTTTTACAAGTTTTATTATTGATCTTTGCATGTTCTTGTTAATATGTTTGTATGTGTTGATTATACATGTCTACATCCATATGTATTTGTATAATCTTGGACCCCGAAGATAAACACAAAAACCGGCAATCCATCCGTCGTCTCTTCCGCGGCTAACCGACTAGAAGAGTTTTGTTGCTTGAACAACTAGTTTGTTTAAGCGATCGCTCAAGTCGTTAGCACGATGATGAATTGGTTGAGCTTAGGAAACTCATCCCATCCGAATTACTTTTCATTAGTGAAAATTTTAATCCGGGGACATGGGAGCCAACGAGCTTCCTAGCAATGCCATCAGCATGTTCAATTCATATGAGATTCGATGTTTATTTAAATGGTAAGGACCAGAAATCAATTTCAAGTTTGGGTTGTTGGACTCTCTCCAAGCCTGGCTTGTAAATTGGATGTGTTCAAATCATTTAAATTCAATCTCACGATTAATGGGCCACCCTAACTGAAAGCATTGATTTGTTGGACTCTCTCCAAGGTCAATGTGGACAGAGGTGCAATTAGGTGTTATGCATTAGATGTATATATGTTAATGAGTTAACAACCTAATGTATATGTGAATATTCAATTAGTTGATAGCATAAAGTGATAGTTATATATTTGATATATAATGGGTACTGTTGATACCTAACATTATGACTAAGAATGACTTGTTGGACTCTCTCTAAAGTTGTTCTTAGTCATAATGGATATCAACCAACTAGGAGATCACCTACCATCTCTCGAATTCAACGTGAGGGCTATTGAATTTGATAAAATAGTGAGATTTTCTTGTTAATGTAAATTGTTTACATTATTATAAATTCATCTCTCTTATACACCTCTTTTTGTATGTATATGTACTAATTAGAACAATATGTCAACCTCCATTAATTTAAATTCAATTTTGGACAACAACAAATTGATTGGGCCAAACTTCTTGGACTGGCTTTGCAACCTAAGAATTGTTCTCAAGGCTAAAAAGCTAGCTTATGTCCTTGAAGAGGTCCTTCCTAAACCTTCTACAGACAATGCATCTGGTGACCAAAAGTTGGTTTACCAGAAACATGTTGCTGACTCTGAGATGGCGAGCTGCATTATGCTAGCGTCGATGTCTCCTGAGTTGCAAAAGCAACATGAGCATATGGATGCTAATATAATTGTCTTCCATCTTCAAGAGTTGTTCGATGAGCAGGAACGATATGAAAGGTTTGAGGTCACCCAGCTCCTCTTTCGCTCGAAGATGCAGGAGGGTTCATCTGCAGTGCAGTTTGCACTAAAGATGAATAGCTATATTAAGCAATTGGGATCATTAGGGGTTTTCATGGATCATGAATTAAGTCTTGACTTAATTCTTCATAATCTGACTGGTAGCTATTCACAATTTGTGATGAACTATCATATGAATAAGATTGAGTCCACGATTTTTGAATTGATCAATATGCTCAAAACAAAAGGCAGTGATGATGATTGACTCATCAAAGAAAGGTTCTAAGAGGAAGTAAAAAAAAAAGCTAAAGGGAAGAAGAAAGTGAAGAAGGAAGAAATAACTCCCAAGGGCACCTGCCATCATTGTGGCAAGGATGGACATTGGAAGAGAAACTTCAAGCAGTATCTGGAGTCACTGAAGCAGAAAAAGACATCTGAAGCCCAATCTACTTCAGGTATATTTGTTATTGAATGTCATACTGTTTCTTCTAGCACTTGGGTATTGGATACCGAGTGTGGATCACATATATGTAATGACATACAGGGGCTTAGGAACAAAAGAAAATTAGTTAAGAGAGAAGCAGATCTAAGGGTTGGCAATGGAGCAAAAGCTGCTGTAGTAGCCAAGGTTACTTATATGTTGCGACTTCCTACAGGATTAGTCTTAGAGTTGGATGATTGTTTTTATATTTCTGCATTAATAAAGAACATTGTTTCTATTTAATGTTTGAATAAGAAAGGTTATCATTTGACATTTAGTAATAATTGTTGTTACATTACGTTGAATAGTGTTCTTTATGCTACTGAGATATTAAATAATGGGATCTATACATTAGATACATTCAGCGAGATATTCAATATCGAATCGAATAGCAAACATGCTAAGTTAGATAATCAATTAACCTCGCAATTATGCAATTATCGTCTTGGCCATATAAGCAATAAACACATGTCCAAACTGTAGAGGCTAGGCATTTTGGAGTCTTATGAATCAGATTCATTAGACACATGTGTTTCATGCTTAAAAGGAAAGATGACTAAACTACCTTTCAGAGGAAAGGGTGAACGAACAGTTGAGGTATTGGGCTTTATACATACCAATGTATGCGGACCAATGTCAACTCTTGCCATAGGAGGTTATAACTACTTCGTTACCTTTATTGATGATTATTCACGATATGGGTATTTATATATGTTGAGATACAAGTCTGAAGTCTTTGAAAGGTTTAAAGATTTTAGAAAGGAAGTAGAGGAACAACTTGATAAAAGTATTAAAGTACTTCGATCGGATCGAGGTGGTGAATACTTACGCCAAGAGTTTCATGATTATCTAAGGGACAATTATATCTTGTCCCAAAGGACTCCACCTTACATACCACACCATAATGGTATGGCTGAAAGGCGAAATTGAACCTTATTAGACATGGTTAGGTTAATGATGCAGCATGCAAGTCTTCCAAAAACCTTTTGGAGTTACACACTTGAGACCGCTGTTTACTTGTTAAATAGAGTCCCGACTAAGGTAATCTCTAGTACTCCATATGAGATATGGAAAAGTAGAAACCTCATTTATCTTATTTGAAGATATGGGATTGTCCTGCTTATGTGAAGAGGACAGTATTAGACAAGCTAGAGGCTAAGTCTGATAAGTGTCTATTTATTGGTTACCTTAAGGAAACAAGGGGTTACCAATTCTATCATCCCTTGGAACAAATGGTGTTTGTTTCAAGGCATGCTGTATTCCTAGAGAAGGAGTTCCTCTTATAGGAAAACAGTGGGAGTCAGGTTGAACTAAGTGTAGTTTAAGAGGCTCCAGTAGACACAGAAGAGATGCCTAGTCAAAAACCACAGCTGATTACTCATTCGAATGAGGTGATAACTGAACCTGATAATACACCACCTCCTCATAGATCTAGTAGGACATGTATGATTCCTGAGAGTTATGGATTTCTCATAAGTGAATCTATTGACATGTTGCTCATAGATGATTAGGAACCTACTAATTACGATGAGGCACTGAATAGTTCAGATAGGGATAGATGGATAATAGCCATGAAATCGGAAATTGATTCCATGTATGAAAACCAGGTTTAGAACTTGGTAGACCCACCCGAAGGCATAAAGCCTATAGGGTGCAAGTGGTTTTTCAAGAAGAAAATCGACATGGATGGTAATATTATTACCTACAAATCTAGATTAGTGGCAAAAGGCTATCATCAAAGGCAAGGTGTTGACTATGACGAAACCTTTTCACCAGTAGCTATGCTTAAATCCATTCAGATACTCTTAGCCATGGCAGCTCATTTTGATTATGAGATATGACAGATGGATATGAAAACAACTTTCCTTAATGGAAACCAGTCTGAGGATGCATATATTATACAACCTGAGGGTTTCACATCCATTGACAAAAACAAAGTATGCAAGCCTCAATGATACATTTTTGGATTGAAGCAAGCATCCAGGAGTTGGAATATCCATTTTGATGAGGCAATCAAACAGTTTGATTTCTCACAAAATCTTGAGAAGCCCTGTGTGTATAAGAAGGTTAATGGGAGTGCGGTCATGTTCCTTGTATTGTATGTCAATGACATATTAATTATAGGAAACAATATTCCTGTTTTGCAAATAGCCAAGGTCTGATTGTCCAAAATGTTCTCCATGAAAGACATGGGAGAAGCAACCTATATTTTAGGGATTAAGATATATAGAGATAGATCAAATCGGTTGCTTGGTCTTTCGTAGTCTACATACATAGACAAAGTGCTAAAATGGTTTAGCATGGAAGAATCCAAGAAAGGTTTTATTCCCATGAGGCATGGGATTCACCTTTTGAAATCTATGTGCCCACGTATGGAAGATTAGAGGATTCACATGAGTCAGATCCCATATGCATCAGCTATAGGATTGATTATGTATGCTATGTAATGTACGAGGCCCGATGTATTGTACGATTTGAGCATTATGAGTAGATACCAATCGGATCCTGGTATGGATCATTGGGTGACTGTCAAGACAATCCTTAAGTACTTGAGAAGGACTAAGGATTTGTTCTTGGTATATGGAGGAGGTGATATGGTAATAAGCGAGTATACTGATTCCAGCTTCTAGACAGATAAGGATGATTCCAAATCTTAGTCTGGATACATATTCATTTTGAATGGAAGTACGATGAGTTGGAAGAGTTCTAAACAAGATACTGTTGCTAATTCTACTATGGAGGTAGAGTACATTGCAGCTTCTAAAGCAACAAAGGAGGCGGTCTGGATCAAGAAGTTCATTATTGAACTTGGAGTAGTTTCGAGCATTGTTGAAGCATTATCGATTTACTACGACAACAATGGTGCCATTGCACAGGCGAAGGAACCACGGTCTTATCAGCGATCCAAACACATACTACGCCGTTACCATTTGATCAAAGAGATCATTGGTAGAAGAGATGTACAAATAAATAAAGTTCCCACTAATAGGAATCAAGCATATCCCTTGACAAAGCCTCTTCCCCAAGAAAAGTTTGAGGGGCATATAGAGGCCAATGGTATTAGATAACAAGGCAATTGGCTGTAGGCCAAGTGGAAGTTTGATGTAATTGAGGGGTGTCCTAAGAAAATGTCCTTAGAAGTTATTAATAAAATTCACTATTTGAGTATACATTATCTATGTATTTGATTGAATCTTAAACTCATATACTGAAGTCCACAATACAATGCATAGTATGAGAGAAATTGTGATTGGATCACAATTAGTGGGTATCTCATCATGTGTAAATATGCAAGTATTTAAACTATCCCTAGTTGATGAATTGATGAGATTGGACATCATCAATTCTTTGAGACTAGCACATGTTATGATCCTTGGTTTATCCAAGAATTTGGTACTCACTGAATAGAACCATAGGGATGCTGAGAGTGAACATGTGGATGCTAGTTATGGTAACTAGTTCATTAGAGTGTCCTACTATGAGACTTCATATGGTTTTATATGTCATTGAAGATCTCATTGCAACTTGAGTGCGAGCTTCCTTAGACTTGAGGTATTCAAGTCACCTTGATCATGGCGACTTGTACTTTGACTTCTTCGTAGCCATCTACATAGTAGGTGTAACTCCGAGATGATTAAGTATAAGTCAAAGTGATCGAAGGTGTTTGAATAGCCTACAGAGGATTCACCACTCCTGATAAAAGAGATGTATACCCTAGGTCTCTTGTCAGAATTATTACTCAAAAGTCTGTGGTCAAAGCAAGCATGTTAAGAAGATGGTCTTCTTGGAAACATGTAGGAGTATCTTGAATCCACAGGACAAGGAAATTAAGTTGGGCTAGGTGTGACGTAGTCAACCTTGTAGGGACGAACATAGAGACCATGTTCTGAACCAAGTGGGTATAGGATGAGTGAAAGAAACAAGACACGAACAACTGAACCCGTTGAAGGGTTCAAAAAATGTTCTGAAGTCGATTTAGACTTTTCGGTCAATTAGGGGTCATGATGTACTGCTAGGTGCCACTCATGATCTATTAATAATTAAGGCGTTAATTATGAATGACCAACATAACCGGGAACTTATTGGGTCACACACACTACAGTGATCTCGAGATGTAAAACAAGTCTGAGAATGAGATTCTCGTTGAGAGAGGATATGGCTGGTTGGTCCAGACTAAGGGGGTGCGAAATGGAGGCTATGGAACCTCCTATGGCATCGTCGGACTTAGCACGACTATATCACACTTAAACGAAGTCAAACGGATCATACAAAGCCTCACACGGTCGTGCTTAACTTGGCATGGGTCGTGCATGGCTCTGGCCGTAAATTGGCAAAGTTTGTGCTGTGCCCAGAGAGACACACGACCAGACCATGTGAATCCACACGACCATGTAAATCCACATGACCAGGCCATGTGAATCTACACGGTCATGTCACATCTCCGTTGATTTTAGAGATTTTTCTTATGAAAATTTCTTGGGTTGTTCTTACATTAATTATGGGATAATTATGGTAAGATATGTTCCATTTAATCCTCATAAGATGACCTAATCAAGAGATCTATAAAACGATCCCTTGATAATCTTTGGCTAAGGTTTTTGTTTTAGGTTTCTCCCTTGGTAGCCACTTTTGCTCCTTCCTCTCTCCTCTTCTATTGTCTCTGCCGGTTGGCTAGCACCAATTGGAGACAAAGACTTGCTACTCTAGGAGTTATCTATGGTGATCCAGGCATGGATACTGATAGAGGCAAGACACGTTGGTCTTACTTGTGGTTTAGATGGATTCAAATGAATCCCGAAGATATAACTTCTCCTTCGCCTTGTGTGTTTTTCATGTGATTATGCCAAAGCAAGTTTTCTTAGCCCCCAGGGGATGTCTGGGATGTAATAAAAATTATTTTTATTCACTTTATTCCACTATACAAGATCCCAAAATCTCCAATAGGAACAACTGCTTGGATAAACCGAAGAGTATAACTCGTGCTAGTCTCAACAAAATTGATGGTGTTCGAATATATCAATTCATTGACTAGGGATAATTTTAATACATCACAATTACACATGTAGAGATACATACTAGTTGCGATCCAATCACAAATTCTCTCATGCTATGAATCGTATTATGGACATTCAGCAAATGCGTTTAAGATCCAATCAAATACATGAAAACATGCATACTCAAATAGTGAATCTTCATTTATCAAATAAATGGTACAACCATAAGACGATTGCCTTAGTACATCTCTCATATATCACTAACAAGCTCCAACTTGGCTTAATGCCAATCGCCATGGTATCCAATACCATAAGCTCTAACATGACCCTCAAATTTAGTTTGAGGTAAGGTCTTAGTTAAAGGATTCGCTAAGTTCTTTTCAGTGGGAATCTTCTCGATTTGTATTTCCTTCCTACTGATGATTTCTCTGATCAGATGATAGTGGTGAAGCACATGTTTGGATCATTGATGAGACCACACCAAGTTCATAGATGAACTTATTGATCTAAACTGCTTCCTTTGTTGCTTCCGAAGCTGCAATGTATTCTGTACCAGTGGTAGAATTCGCTATAGTGTCTTGCTTGGAACCTTTCCAACTTATTGTGCCTCCATTCAAGGTGAATATGTACTCAGACTAAGACCTAGAATCATCCTTATCTGTCTGGAAGTTGGCATCTGTATACCCGTGTATTACCATATCACCCTCTTGATATATTAGGAACACATCCTTAGTTCTTCTTAAGTATTTAAGGATTGTCTTAATAACCACCCAATGATCCATTCCTGGATCAGACTGATATCTTCTTGTGACACTCAGAGCATACGAACATTGGGCCTCGTACATAACATAACATACATGATAGATCCTATTGCAGATGCATAGGGGATCTTACTCATGTAGATCCTCTCGTCTTCTGTGCATGGACACATAGACTTCGAAAGGTGTATCCCATGTATGATGGGAAGGAAACCTTTCTTAGATTTTGACATGCTAAACCACTTTAGCAATTGGTCTATATATATAGACAGTGAAAGACCAAGCAACCGTTTCGATCTATCTCTATAAATCTTGATCCCAAAGATGTAGGTCGCTTCTCCCAGATCTTTCATGGAGAATGTTTTGGATAATCAAATTTTAACTAACTGTAAGACAGATATATCATTTTCTATAAGTAATATGTCATCGACATACAACACTAAGAACACGACTGCACTCTTACTAACCTTCATGTACACACAAGGCACCTCCGAATTTTCTGAGAAATCAAACCTTTTAATTGTCTCATCAAAACAGATATTCCAGCTCCTGGATGCTTGCTTCAGTCCATATATGGACCGTCGAAGCTTGCATACCTTGGTTTTATCAACTGATGTCAAACCAAGTTGGTTTCCATTAAGGAAAGTCATTTTCACGTCCATTTGTCATATCTCATAATCATAATGAGCCGCTATGAGTAGGAGCATGCGAATGGATTTAAGCATAACTGCTGGTGAATAGGTCTCATTATAATCAATATCTTGCTTTTGACGATAGCCTTTCGCCACTAATCTACCTTTATAGGTAATCACATTGCCATCCATGTCGGTTTTCTTCTTGAAAACCCATTTACACCCTATAGGCTTTATGCCTTCAGGTGGGTCCACTAAGTTCCAAACATGATTTTCATACATGAAATCCATTTTCAACTTCATAGCATCAAGCCATTTTTCCCTTTATGAACATTTATGAACTTCTTCATAACTGATAGGCTCCTCATCATCAATGAATAACAAGTCGTTCGATTCGCTTACGAGAAATTCATATCTCTCATGAATGTTGAGTGTCCTACCATATCTATGAAGATTTGGTGTCACAATAGGTTCAGTCGATGTCTCATCACTATGAGTTATCGGTTGAGGTGCTTGATCAGGTATCTCCTCAATGTCTATTGGAGTCTCTTGAACCTCCTCAAGTTCATTAGAACTCCCACTATTTTCTTGCAAGAGAAACACTTTCTCTAGAACACAACATGCCTTGAAACAAACACCTTTTGTTCCATAGGATGATAGAATTGGTAACCTCTCATTTCCTTAGGGTATCCAATAAAAAGACATTTATCAGACTTAGCATCCAGTTTGTCTGATACAACCCGCTTCACATAAGCAGGTAAACTCCATATCTTCAAGTAAGATAAATGAGGTTTCTTACTATTCCATATCTCATATGGAGTAGTAGAGACTACCTTGGTCGGAACTCTGTTTAGCAAATAAACAACAGTCTGAAGTGCATAGCTCCAAAAGGACTCGGAAAGATTCGCATGATTCATCATCGACCTAACCATGTCTAACAAGGTTTGGTTTTACCTCTCAGATACACCATTCAACTACGGTGTATACGGCGGAGTCCATTGAGACAATATACCATTGTCGCTCAGATAATCTAGAAACTCTTGACTCAAGTATTCATCACCTCGATCCGATCGAAGTATTTTAATACTCTTTCCAAGTTGTTTCTCTACTTTATTTTTGAATTCTTTGAACCTTTCAAAGGCTTCAGACTTGTGTTTCATCAAGAACACATACCTAAATCGTGAGTGATCATCGGTAAAGGTAATGAAGTAGCTATAGCCTTCTAGAGCTTGAGTTGACATAGGTTTGCATACATTAGTATGTATTAGACCAAGCAACTCTCCTATTGGTTCACCTTTTCTAGTAAAAGGTAACTTAGTCATCTTGCCTTATAAGCACGATTCACATGTATAGAATGAATCAAATTCAAATGATTCCAGAATTCCACATCGGTGTAATTCGGACATGCGTTTCTTGCTAACATGACCAAGACAACAATGCCACATGTAGGAGTCTAATTGATTATCTTTTTGAGCACGCTTGTTGCTCACTTCGATATTGAAAATGTCACTGGATATGTCCAATGTATAAATATTATTGCTTAAAGTTCTAGTCCCATAAAGAACGCCATTCAAAGTTATGTAACAACAATTATTACTAAAAGTTAAATGGTACCCATTTATATTTAAATAAGAAACAGAAATGATGTTCTTTATCAACGAAGGAACATAAAAGCAATTGTCTAGTTCTAAGACAAGTCCTGTAGGGAGTTTCAATAAATATGTTCCGATAGCGAGTGTAGCAACCTTTGCTCAATTCCCAACACGTAAATTTGACTCTCCCTTGATGAGTTTGTTGGGTTTCCCCGGCACCGTGGCGGGTGTGTGTTCGAACATATTTCGTAAACATGTGCATAGAGGAAGAAATAAAAGAAATAAATCTAATTTATTACAACACACACACCACACGCATTCAAGATACAACATGTGTAGACATAATCGCAATTTCAAATTTTGCAATAAAAGGAAATTATGCTAGTTATACCTGACGTATAATGTGCAGCGGGAATGACATCAACCGGAGCAACTCACGCTAGAATTGCCTCTATCCGTATCCACGCCGTGAACCATCGGGATGATTCACCAAGCCACGAGCCTTATCTTCATAGAAGTCATTAGCCTCGTGTCGAAGACGATGTGATCGAGAGAAGATCACAATCAGAATCAAAATTCGGATGCAAAAATGAGTCCCCAAAACTCGCTTCTCTTAAGAGGTATTTGTCATCCGATTAACGAATCCTTGGCCCTCCACCTATGAGGATTGCCGGAGATCCATTCCCCGCCAAGAAAGTTGCTGTCAGAGCTCCAAATTCCGTTCAAATAACACTCCGATAAGAAGGAAGCAAGCTGTCCAAAAACTGGACAGCTTGGTGGAGGACTTGGTGCTGGCCAAAGGAAAAGGTTCGGCTGGTCCTTGGTCACCGGAGCCAAGCAAAGGTGCCGGAGGATCGCCGGCTTCAGTAGAAGGCCGGCGGCAGCAGGTGGTGTCGGTGGCAGCAGCTGGAGTCAGTGGCAACAGCTGGAGTCGGTGGCAAGAACCCCTTGGGCAGCGGCGGCAAGGAGAAGAGAGGGAGGAGAGGAAGAGAGGTTTTCCAAAAATCAAACTCTTTGGGCTCTCCAAACCTCTAGCCGCGCTTTTATAGAGCGCGTGTTTCTTAACAACCAAGAAACATTCTCCTAAGAGTTATTGGTTCATAACCAAAACCCATTAACCCACTCCAATAACTTAAGTTAAAATAAACCGAACCGCATTGGTCAATTTTAAGTTAAAAAAAACCGAACCAACTTTGGTTCATTCGTTTAAAACAAACCAAACCCCTTTGGTTTATTTTCCACCATTGGATTAAAACCAAACCAATTGGTTTATCCATCAAGTCTTCAAAAGACATGACCCATCCATGCTTCCATTGTGACTGAAACAATTTCATGCTCGCTCCTTGTTTGGTCCAACAAAATCTAGTTTCTCTCATTCTGAGAATCTCATTCTCAAACTCATTTTAAATCCTTCGGATTACGCTCATTGTGCATGTGACCAAATAGGTTACCGATTTATGTTAGCCGTCTATAATTAACCATTAATTATAGAATGATCATGAGTGACACCTAGTAGTACATCATGATCCTCAATTAATAGGAAAATCAATGGTTGACTCCAGAACGACTTCTGAAACCTTTTAGAAGCCACGGTGAATAGTGCCCCATTCCCTTCACACATCTTATACCCACTTGGTTCAAGACATGGTCTATTATGTCAGTCCTCACCAGGTTGACTACGTCACACCTAGCCCAAGTATGATTTTCTCGTCCTTTGGATTCTAGTTACTGCACATGTATCCAAGAGTACATTACTCTAAACATGTAATGCTTTGGCCAAAGACTTTAGTAACAATCCAATGAGAGGCAATGGGTATACATCTCCCCACAAGGAGTAGTGAATCTTTTATAGGCTATTCAAACACCATCGGACACTTCGACTTATACCCAATCAACCCGAGTCCACATCTCCTTGGAGATGCTTGCTTAAGATGTCAAAGCATAAGTCACCATGACCAAGATGACTTGAATACCACAAGTCAAAAGAACATCGCACTTAAACTGCACTAAGAACTTCATTGAAATATCGATATATGCAGAGAACAATATGAAGTATTACAGTTTGTCACTCCAATGAACTAGTTAGCATAACTAGCATCCACGATTAACTCCGGACATCCCAATGTCTCCAGCCAGTGAGAATCAGCTGCTTGGATAAACCAAAGAGTATACCTCGTGCTAGTCTCAACAGAATCGATGGCATCCGAATTCATCAATTCATCGACCAGGGATAATTCCAATACATCACAATTACACATGTAGAGATACTCACTAGTTGTGATCCAATCACAAATTCTCTTTTGTTGTGAATCGTATGGCGAACATTTAGTAAATGAGTTTAAGATCCAATCAAATACATGAAAACATGTATACTTAAATAGTAAATCTTCATTTATCAAATAAATGGTACAACCATAAGGCGATTGCCTTAGGACACTGTTGGGAGGGGAAACTTCGCTTCCCACTTCAACTCGGTCTCTTGTTCATGGCGATCCCTTCTACGTCCCCGGATAAAAAAATGTATCCTTGACAAGAGGGATTGCCCAAGTAACCTTGTCATCATCGTGCTATTCGATTAGAGTAGTCACTTGAACAAACTTGTTGTTCAAGCAACCAACCTCTAATCTATGAGTAGCCGCGGAATAGACGATGTACGGATCGCCGACTTTTGTGTTTATGCTCGGGGTACAAGTATATTTAGCCACATACATAAAGTAAACAACCACATACAACATGCATATAATTGAAAAACAATTATAGATATAATACAAAAGAATACTAATCAAAATAAACAAGATCACCGATCTTCCTTTCCTTGTTCACTCGAACAAAGGAAGATCATTAAACAAAACACTTCTTCCTATCTAGAACCGACCACTAAGTCAATAACTCATGTTACGGCCAAGGAAGGAACATGGAGTATAGGAACCGCCAAAAGAGAATCAATTAGGTGATGGGCGCCACAAACACTTGAGAAGAAAAGGGAAACCACCTTTCACCTTATAGCCGCCAAAATCCTAACCCTAGCTCCTAATTGCCGCCAAGGAATAGGGAAGAAATAGAAGAGCAACCAGCACGCCAAGTATAGGGAAGAGAAGGATAGACGGCCAAACCTTAGGAAGAAGAAGAAAGGTCCTCCTCCATTTGTTGCCGCCACCCAACACCAAAACCCTAGCCTCCCACTAATCCTAACCTAATTAGGATTGCTTGGCCTAAGAAGCAAACCCTAATCCTCATCCATCATGCCGCATGGCCATAGTCCTATATTTATAGAGTTGGGCTCAAGCTTCCTTTAATCTCTACCATTGGTTCTAGGATTTAATCTCAATCGTTTGATCTAGAGATTTAATCGCTCAATCTAGAGATTTAATCTCTACCTTTGGATCTAGAGTTTTGTTTCTATCCATTGTATCTAAGCTTCATGAGGTGTTAATCGGCTACAATAGGGACCATGAGGAGGAGTTGGATCTTGGCCACCCAATGGATAAAGCTCATAAAGTCCGATCCATTAGATTTAATTCCATTTCTAGAGGATTATCTATTACCAACCCCCATAAGTTAATATGAGCTACATATATTAGTTTAAGATATTTTCTCGAAAGATCCTCGATTAATTATTTCCAACATCAATTATCCATCAACCTTACCACTAATCATCATACCAACCAAGTCACTCATTTAAGCCACTGCAGGTTTATGATGAACCTTATGAGCTCCTCAAGGACACATTATCATCCTAATATATAGGACACGCTTCTCCTCTATATCACACCATATAAATAATATTTCCCAACTCACTTTGCCTATCGATTTAATCTAAATCTCATAAATCAAAGAAATGAATACTAAGTATATGTGCCTGTTATTATATCGGGATTAAGAGTATGTACAATATAATATCTGAGGTCTGATTCAATTATGTAGTTAGCAACAAATCAAATCACCTCTAAGTCGGTCCTGCTAAATACACATAAAGTGTACTAGTGTGATTTTATGGTCAACACAAACTAATACCAAATCACACTACAACCATACAAATGGTTTGTCCAAAGCCATCTCAGTTGTGAGCCTATACTTATACTTTACAAGGAGTCGATAACACGATCTCCCGTGTGACACCACACACCATATTATCTACAATGTAATGTATAATAACACATAAAATAAAAATATGCAAACAATGATCATGTGATTCTTATTTCAAAATAAAGATGTTCGTACAAAAGATAGACTTTTCAGTATACATCTCAACCATCTCCCACTTAAACTAAAAGCTATGCTGTCCTCAAACTGCCATACATCTGATCCCCATTCCCTCCACATGCCTATCAAAAGCTCTCGCAAGAAGGGACTTAGTGAAAGGATCTACTAGGGTATCCTCTGATGCAATCTAGGCGACAACACCTTCTACCTCCTCGACGATGTATCGTGGTACTTGCGCTCTATGTATTTACTTGCCTTATGGGCTCGTGGTTCCTTGAGTTTGCAATCGCACCATTATTATCACAATATTGTGATATTCTGCAAACCGTAAATCACATAATCATCCAAGTCCATCAAGTTCCGCCGAGGAGGCCGCCAGCTTATTTTCGCCTCAGGTCAACTACATACATTTTCCGCCCCATACAATGGCTCCACCTCCCAAAGTAAACACAAAACCCGAGGTAGGTACTTATCATATCCCTATCGAAGTCAATCAGTAACCCACAGTGAGTAATTGGTCGCTGGTAAACTCAGCATATAATCCCTAGTCCTTCTCGTGTACTTTCAATATATGCTTTACCGCACCTGTCAATGTCTCTCGATTACTCTGATGACCACCACCATGCCTAGAAAGTGTATATCATCGCATATGATCGCAGATACATTAGGCTTCCCTCAAAGCATAAGACATCTCCTCTATCTCTCTATGTTCTAGGACACATCTCCTTAGATAAAGGAACTCCATACCTGAAAGGTAGAAAACCCTTCTTGGAGTTATGCATGCTAAAACGATCCATAATCGTCTATGTATGAAGCTTGGGATAAGCACAACATCCTTTTCTTGCGATCCCTTATAACCTTGATCCCAAGGATGTGTCCTACTTCTCCCAATTCCTTCATATCAACCGTACCCTTACGTCCATAACACCTTGATATTGTTGCCAATCAACAAAATATCATCTATGTATAATACAAGAAATACCACTACGTTTCTGTCACATCTCTTGTATACATAAGACTCATCCGGACTTTGAATAAATCCATAAGACTGGATTACCTCATAAAATCGAATGTTCCAAGACCTTGAAGCTTGCTTCAATCCATAAATGGACCGATTACATACAAGATGCTCTTTGCTGTAATGAATCCTCTGGTTGCTTCATATAATCGCTTTCCTCAAGACTTCCATTAAGGAAAGTGTATTGACATCCATGCCACACCTCATAATCCATATATGAGTAATAAGAGAATCAGGATAGACTTAAGCATATCGACAAAAGGTCTCCTCATAATCGATACCCTCTTTCTGAGTATACCCCTTCGCAACAAGCCTTGCTTTGAAGGTCTCAACCTTCCCATCTATTCCCCTCTTTCTTTTGTAGATCCACTTGCATCCAATGGTTTTTACACCATCGGGTGGTTTCACTAGCTCCTGATCTATCCAGATTCAATCTCAGATTCATTGCACTTTGCCAAGACTGCATCTTTATCTTGGATTGCCTCGGCCATATGTCTAGGATGTTCATGTTCATGCTAGGACCAAATCCAAGATTCTCCCAAAACAACAATCTAATCTATCACCACCCTCCCACCTATGCCCAGGTATCACCTGTGTTTCCTCTGTGACACACGGTGTAGTGACTCGTGGTATATCCTCTTATACCGGTGGTACTGAAAAAGTGACTTCCCCTTTTATTTCCTCCAGAACAATCTTACTCATGGGCTTGTGGTTCATCACATAGTCTTCCTCTAGAAATCTGGCGTTCGTGCTAACGATCACCCTCTGATCTCTAGGACTATAAAACAAACCACCTTTCATTCCTCTAGGATAGCCAACGAACATGCATTGACAGGTTCCAACTTACCAACATCCGCCAACACATGTGCCGGACTCCCATATCCGAATATGTCTTAGACTAGGCTTCGCCAAAATAATTCTAGAGAAGTCACCGATTTAGATGGAACCAAGTCAATGTACATCGCAAAGATCTAAAGCATATCCCCAATATGGGCAACTCGTAATAACTCATCATAGATCTAACCATCTCCATAAGAGTTCTATTCCTTTGCTCCTGCACAAGATTCATTGTGTGTCAGCATAATTGAGATTGAATCACGATAGGGCATGTGGAGGACATGAGATAGGATCATGGCAGAGTGATGACGGATAGTCTTTAGTATAAGTGGGAGATTGTTGGAATGTATACTGAAAGCCTAGCTCTTTTTGTATGAACATTTTATTTTGAAATAAGAATCACATGATCATTGTTTGCATTTTATATATTCATTATATATGTGTGCATATTGTCTAATATTTTACATTGTAGATAACATGGTGCTTGGTGTGGCACAGAAGATCATGTTATCAGTCCCTTGTAAAATATAAGTAGAGGCTCACAACCAAGATGGTTTTGGACAAACCATTGGCATGGTTGTAGTGTAGCTTGGTATTATTTTATCTTGAACATAGAGTTACACTAGTACACTTAGGTGTATTGAGTAGGACCGACATAGAGGTGATTCAATTTAGTACTGACTACATAATTGAATCGGACCTTGGATATTATGTTGTACATGCTCTTAATCCCGATATAATAACGGGCACATGTACTTAGTATTTATTTCTTTGATTTACTAGTGGGTGAGATTTAGATGGATTAAATCAATATGCCCGGTAAGTTGGGAAATAATATTATTTACATGGTGTGCCGTTGATTATAGGAGGAAACCGTGTCCTATATATTAGGTTGATGATGTCCCCTTGAGGAGCTCATAAGGTTCATCATGTAAATCCAGCTGGTTGACTTAGTCAACATGATGATAAGGTTGAGTGGTACTACTCGAGGAATTAGATGTTAATTAATTGATGGTCAAGAATTAATCGACTGACATTCGATATCTTAAACACGGGAGATTAATGTACAAATAATATATGGAGCCCATATTGATTTATGGGGGTTGGTGAGGTAGTTCAATGATGATCCTCTAGTGGAATGGAACATCATTGATGGATCAAGTTTGTGTGGTTCCGATCCATCGGGTGGCCAAGACCCAACTCCTCCTTATGGTCCCTATCGTAGCCTAATACAATCCTTGTGAAGTCTAGATCCAAGAATGTAAAACAAAACCTAGAACCAACGGTTGGGATTAAATCCCTAGATCCGATGGTTGGATGAAACTCTAGAACCAACGGATGGGATTAAATCCCTAGATCTGATGGTTAGGATGAAATCCTAGAATCGACGGTTGGGATTAAATCCCTAGATCCGACGGTTGGGATAAAACCCTAGATCCGACGGTTGGGATGAAACCTTAGATCCGACGATTGGGATGAAATCCTAGATCCGACGCTTGGGATTAAACTCTAGATCCGACGGTTGGGATAAAACCCTAGATCCGACGGTAGAGATTGAATCCCTAGATCCGACGGTGGAGATTAAAGGAGGCTTAAGCCCTATTCTATAAATAGATGCTTAGGGTTGGGCGGCAAGAATGATCAAGATAATTCAAATTGGGATTAGGGTTTGGAAAGAGTTGGGCGGCTAGGGTTTGGAGCAAGGTTGGGCGGCAACCATCTTCATCCAAAATTGTTGCCGGCGCCCACCTCCTTCAAGCATTCCTTGGCCGACGCCCTTCACATTAGCCACTCTCTTCTTCCTTTGCCAGCGGTTCTCCTCCCATTGGTGGCCGGCAAGATCATCTTCCTCCAATTTCCATGGTGGCCGGCGGTTCCCTTTGTATTGGTGGTCGGCGCCTCATCTATTCATTCCTTGGCCAGCGGTTGCATCAAACTTCCTAGCTTGGTGGCCGGTTCTAGATAGGAAAGGTATTTGTGGTTCTTCTCTTTGTTCGCAGCGGACAAGGAAGAGGAGAACTCGATCTAGAAGGCTTCTACTCATGGAGGATCTTCGTCCACACGTCGTCCACGAGAAGGAAAGGACATACGATAGAAGATCGTAAGGTATAAAGTTATTTTAACTTTATGTACAGATCTGAGCATGTTCTTATTTGTTTTGATTATGCATGTGTGTGTGTGAATATATATTGTATAATCATAGACCCCGAAGACAAACACAAAAACCAGCGATCCATCCGTCGTTTTTTCCGCGGCTAACCAACTAGAAGAGTTGTGTTGCTTGAACAACTAGTTTCTTCAAGCGACCACTCAAGTTGTTAGCACGACGACGAATAGGTTGTGCCAAGGAAGCTCATCCCATCCGGATTAAGTCTTTCATTAGTGAAAATTTTAATCCGGGGACATGGGAGCCAATGAGCCTCCGAAGCATCCACCCATCAATTGGTATCAGAGCCACGGTTTCCGGTTTTGTGTGTTTTGGATTCGGTTAATTTTTTATGCATTTTTCATATATTATATGTGCCGGATAATAGTAGGATATGCGTAGTTTAACTTTTTGGTTGCAGGCATAAGATCCGACTATTATGGCCATGTGTGTGTATGTGAATGGATGTGTGTAAAAATTTATTATTTGAATCCTCGGGGTTGACGAGGCTAGATTAGTATTTAATTTTTATAATTAAATACGACATTGTTTAGCCGCTCATTTTAGTTTACTTTCGATCTAGATTATTTGTACACTCCTTCGTGGAGTATAGGATCGATGGATGTAAATAAAATGATTTATCTCGGCTCGGATATCTTTGGTGACTTGTGCACGGGAAAAGGTGGAGCGGACGAGGTGGCGACACGACGGGATGCATATTGGAGGACAATGCCATAATAGTTGGAAAAAATTCTATTTTTCCATATTTATTGCTTATTTGTTTTATATGCATGTTGTGTATGTTTAAAATTCCTCGATTGCAATTTACTAAGTGGGAGAGGGATATTTTAATTAATTCATGCTGCCTCCATTACAATTTGACATGTGATGCAACAAACTCGAAGGCTTTGAGTGCCTTCCTCCCCATCGGATGGGTTTGTTTGATGATCACTAGGTCAAATAGTGGTTATAGGAAATTATTTAGGAGCGTGTGTACTTCCCCATCGGTAAGGCACATAATCCGAAATAATTCCCTTAGTATCGTGTAATGGTGCACACTTAGATGCAAATAAAAGTATCCTCCCCATCGGAGTCACTGCTTTTATTTGTAGGGCTAAAGAGGAACCAACTATTAATTTTATTTGTCAAAAAGTAAGGTTGACAAGATAATAAAATTAATGGGTAAAACCTCCTCTTACAAATGTAGAATTCGTATACGTCCACACTATCGTGGCATGCGATATTCTCGGTGTTTTGAGGTGTTGGTTGATTTCTGAATTTTATTGTTTTGAGGAATCAATAATTTTTGAAATCTAATATTTTTGATCATTGTGATTTTTAGGATTTTCAAATGGCTTTCAACCCACTTGCTGTGATTTTAAAAGAAAACAAACTTACTGGTCCAAACTACATTGATTGGAAAAGAAACCTGGATATTGTCTTAACTGCGGAAGAGTACAAATTCATACTCTTCGAGGTCTGTCCTCCTAAAACCTCAGATGACTCTGATGAAAAGGAGATAGAACGTTATAAGAAATGGGTTAAGGCAGATGAGATGGCGCGGTGTTACATTTTGGCATCTATGTCAAATGTGCTGCAACATCAGCATCAGGCCATAGCCACAGCTTATGACATGATGTTCAATCTCAAGGAACTTTTCGGACATCAGAGTAGGGCGGCTAGGCAGGAGGCAATGAGAAACTTGATGACGACCACCATGGTCGAGGGAACACCCGTTAGGGATCATGTTCTCAAGATGATGGCTCATCTTAATGAGATGGAAGTCCTCGGAGCTGAGATCGATGGGGAAACCCATGTCGATATCATTCTCCAGTCTTTGCCTAGGAGTTTTGAGCAGTTCCGCCTCAACTACAACATGAACAAAAGGTTGTATTCGCATGGAGCTTCCGATGTAACTCCAGGCGACAGAGGGGCTTTTTCGTCAGAGTTCTCAAGCCATGGTCGCTCAGAAGGTTTCTTCTTCTAAACCGAAAGGTAAGAAGAAGAAGAAGCAAGGTGGAGCGAAGAAGGTGGCAACAGGACCTCAGGCAGGAGTGAAGAAGCCGAAAGGCAAGTGCTTCACTTGCAAGCAGACTGGACATTGGAAGGCGGACTGTCCTCGCCGTAAGAACAAAGGTATATCTTCTTGTTTAGTTGTTGAAACATGTTTAGCGGTGTTATCTACCAAAGGCTCGTGTGTAGATACAGAGCCATCGATCATGTCCACAATACTTTGCGTGTTCCAAGAAACCCGACGACTAGCTGAGGGAGAGATTACCGTCTTCATGGGCAATGCTTCAAAGGTGGCGGCTATTGCAGTGGGAGACGTTTATTTATCTTTTGATAGGAATAAATTTTTGGTTTTAAGAAATTGTCTTTATGTACCTACTTTTAGAAAGAATTTAATTTCAGTTTCTAAATTGTTTTTGGATGGATATTCTGTTTCTTTTAATGACAAGGTGGTTATAAAAGGGAATAGCGAGATTATCTGCTCGTACATTGGTTGGCAATTTATATTCTATTGAACCAAAAACTCCCACGATGCAAATAGAAGTAAATAACTCATCTTCTAAGTCTAATAAGAGAAAAGAACCTTCGCAAATGAACCAAACATATCTTTGGCATCTAAGGCTTGGTCATATTAACCTAAGCAGAATTCAAAGGTTGATAGCTGATGGACCTTTGGGTTCATTAGTGGTGGAGGATCTCCCAACCTGCGAATCTTGCTTGGAAGGTAAAATGACCAAGAGGCCTTTTAAGGCCAAGGGGTATAGAGCCAAAGATGTGTTAGAATTGGTTCATTCTGATTTGTGCGGTCCTATGTCTATCCAGGCAAGAGGTGGCTTTGAATACTTCGTCTCATTTATAGACGATTATTCAAGGTATGGATACATTTACTTGATGCACCGCAAGTCTGAATGCTTTGACAAGTTCAAAGAATTCAAGGCTGATGTGGAGAACCGTCAAGGTAAAAGTATCAAGACATTACGATCTGATCGTGGTGGCGAGTACCTCTTGGGAGAGTTTAGGAGTTACTTATCAGAGGCTGGGATTCAATCCCAATTGTCTGCACCTGGCACACCCCAGCAGAATGGTGTAGTGGAGCGAAGGAATAGGACTCTTATGGAGATGGTCAGATCGATGATGAGTTATTCTGAGTTACCTGATTCGTTCTGGGGGTTTGCTCTGGAAACAGCAGCACACATTCTGAACTTGGTTCCATCTAAGTCAGTACCCTCTACTCCCACAGAGTTGTGGGTGGGGTAAAGCCTAGTCTAAGACATATTGATTGGGGTAGTCCAAAGACATGTCTTTGAAGGGAGATGCTGGTAAGTTGGAATCTCGTACAGAAGTGCGCTTGTTTGTTGGCTACCCCAAGGGAACGAAGGGTGGTTTGTTCTATAGTCCTAGAGATCAGAAGGTGATCGTGAGTACGAATGCCAGATTTCTAGAGGAGGACTATGTGATGAACCACAAGCCCACAAGTAGGATTGTTCTTGAGGAGTTGACAGGGGAAGTCCCGACTTCAGTACCACCGGTACAAGAGGAGACACCACAAGTCACTGCACCGCGTGTCACAGAGCATACACAGGAGGCACCTCGTCGTAGTGGGAGGGTTGTTAGACAACCCGACAGATTCATGTTTTTGGGAGAGTCTTCGGACTTAGTCCCTGGTGAACATGAATCTGATCCCTGGACATATGATGAGGCAATCCAGGATAGAGATGCAGTATCTTGGCAAAGTGCGATGAATTCAGAGATAGAATCTATGGATTCTAATCAAGTCTGGGAGCTAGTAGAACCACCTGATGGTGTAAAAACCATTGGATGCAAGTGGATCTACAAGAGAAAGAGAGGAGTAGACGGGAAGGTCGAGACCTTCAAAGCTAGGCTTGTTGCGAAAGGATATACTCAGAAAGAGGGTATCGATTATGAGGAGACCTTTTCGCCGGTAGCTATGCTTAAGTCTATCCGGATTCTCTTATCTATAGCTGCTCATATGGATTATGAGATTTGGCAGATGGATGTCAAGACAACATTCCTTAACGGAAGTCTTGAGGAGAACATCTATATGCGCCAACATGAGGGATTCATTGCTAAAGGCAAAGAGCATCTTGTATGTAAGCTTAATCGGTCCATTTATGGATTGAAGCAAGCTTCTAGATCTTGGAACATCCGTTTTGATGAGGTAATCCAGTCATATGGATTTATTCAGAGTCCGGATGAGCCTTGTGTATACAAGAGATGTGACGGAAACATAGTGGTGTTTCTTGTACTATACGTAGATGACATTTTGTTAGTTGGCAACAATATCAAAGTGTTATCAGATGTAAGGGTATGGTTGTCCAAACAGTTTGATATGAAGGACTTGGGAGAAGTGGGACACATCCTTGGGATCAAAGTTATAAGGGATCGCAAGAAAAGGATGTTGTGTTTGTCTCAAGCTTCATACATTGACACTATCCTTGCTCGTTTTAGCATGCAGAACTCCAAGAAAGGTTTTCTACCTTTTAGACATGGAGTTCCTTTATCTAAAGAGATGTGTCCCAAAACATCAAAGGAGATAGAGGACATGAAGGCGGTTCCTTATGCTTCGGCAGTAGGAAGCCTTATGTATGCTATGCTATGTACGAGACCGGATATCTGCTCACGTGGGCATGGTTAGCGAGATATCGAGTAATCTGGATAGGGACATTGACCGCGTGGTAAAGCATATATTGAAGTACCGAGAAGGACTAGGATTATATCTTTGGTTTACGGCAGATCAATTAATCCTATGGGTTACACGGATTGGATTTCCAATCGATAGGGACAAGAGTAAGTCTACCTCTGGGTTTGTGTTTACTTTGAGGTGGAGCCATAGCATGGAGGAGTGTCAAGTAAATGCGTGGCGGACTCTACCATGGAAGAGTATGTGGCGCCTCTGAGGCACCAAGGAAGCTGTATGGCTCAGGAACTTCTTGATGGACTTGGATGTGATTCCTGGTTTGCCAAGAACTATCACAATTTATTGTGATAACAGTGGTGCAGTTGCAAACTCGAAGGAACCACGAGCCCATAAGGTGATTAAACACATAGAGCGCAAGTACCACCTCATACGAGAAATCGTAAAGCGAGGAGAAGTTGCTGTCGCCAAGATTGCATCAGAGGATAACCTGGCGGATCCATTCACTAAGGCCCTTCCAGCGAAAGCGTTTGATAGGCATGTGGAGGACATGGGGATAAGATGTATGGCAGAGTGATGACGGCATAGTCTTTTAGTATAAGTGGGAGATTGTTGGAATGTATACTGAAAGCCTAGCTCTTTTTGTATGAACATTTTATTTTGAAATAAGAATCACATGATCATTGTTTGCATTTTATATATTCATTATATATGTGTGCATATTGTCTAATATTTTCCATTGTAGACAACATGATGCTTGGTGTGGCACAGAAGATCATGTTATCAGTCCCTTGTAAAATATAAGTAAAGGCTCACAACCAAGATGGTTTTGGACAAACCATTGGCATGGTTGTAGTGTAGCTTGGTATTGTTTTATCTTGAACATAGAGTTACACTAGTACACTTAGGTGTATTGAGTAGGACCGACATAGAGGTGATTCAATTTAGTACTGACTACATAATTGAATCGGACCTCGGATATTATGTTGTACATGCTCTTAATCCCGATATAATAACGGGCACATGTACTTAGTATTTATTTCTTTGATTTACCAGTGGGTGAGATTTAGATGGATTAAATCAATATGCCCGGTAAGTTGGGAAATAATATTATTTAGATGGTGTGCCGTTGATTATAGGAGGAAACCGTGTCCTATATATTAGGTTGATGATGTCCCCTTGAGGAGCTCATAAGGTTCATCATGTAAACCCAGCTGGTTGACTTAGTCAACATGATGATAAGGATGAGTGGTACTACTCGAGGAATTAGATGTTAATTAATTGATGGTCAGTAAATCAATTAATTGACGGACATTCGATATCTTAAACACGGGGAGATTAATGTACAAATAATATATGGAGCCCATATTGATTTATGGGGGTTGGTGAGGTAGTTCAATGATGATCCTCTAGTGGAATGAAACATCATTGATGGATCAAGTTTGTGTGGTTCCGATCCATCGGGTGGCCAAGACCCAACTCCTCCTTATGGTCCCTATCGTAGCCTAATACAATCCTTGTGAAGTCTAGATCCAAGAATGTAAAACAAAACCTAGAACCAACGGTTGGGATTAAATCCCTAGATCCGATGGTTGGATGAAACTCTAGAACCAACGGTTGGGATTAAATCCCTAGATCCGATGGTTAGGATGAAATCCTAGAATCGATGATTGGGATTAAATCCCTAGATCCGACGGTTGGGATAAAACCCTAGATCCGACGGTTGGGATGAAACCTTAGATCCGACGATTGGGATGAAATCCTAGATCCGACGGTTGGGATTAAACTCTAGATCCGACGGTTGGGATAAAACCCTAGATCCGACGGAGAGATTGAATCCCTAGATCCGACGGGTGGAGATTAAAGGAGGCTTAAGCCCTATTCTATAAATAGATGCTTAGGGTTGGGGCAAGAATGATCAAGATAATTCAAATTGGGATTAGGGTTTGGAAAGAGTTGCTAGGGTTTGGAGCAAGGTTGGGCGGCAACCATCTTCATCCAAAATTGTTGCGCCCACCTCCTTCAAGCATTCCTTGGCCGGCGCCCTTCACATTAGCCACTCTCTTCTTCCTTTGCCAGCGGTTCTCCTCCCATTGGTGGCCGGCAAGATCATCTTCCTCCAATTTCCAAGGTGGCCGGCGGTTCCTTTTGTATTGGTGGTCGGCGCCTCATCTATTCATTCCTTGGCCGGCGGTTGCATCAAACTTCCTAGCTTGGTGGCCGGTTCTAGATAGGAAAGGTATTTGTGGTTCTTCTCTTTGTTCGCAGCGGACAAGGAAGAGGAGAACTCGATCTAGAAGGCTTCTACTCGTGGAGGATCTTCGTCCACACGTCGTCCACGAGAAGGAAAGGACATACGATAGAAGATCGTAAGGTATAAAGTTATTTTAACTTTATGTACAGATCTGAGCATGTTCTTATTTGTTTTGATTATGCATGTGTGTGTGTGAATATATATTGTATAATCATGGACCCTGAAGACAAACACAAAAACCGGCGATCCATCCGTCGTTTTTTCCGTGGCTAACCAACTAGAAGAGTTGTGTTGCTTGAACAACTAGTTTGTTCAAGCGACCACTCAAGTTGTTAGCACGATGACGAATAGGTTGTGCCAAGGAAGCTCATCCCATCCGGATTAAGTCTTTCATTAGTGAAAATTTTAATCCGGGGACATGGGAGCTAATGAGCCTCCGAAGCATCCACCCATCAACGACATGCATATCAAACAATAAGAAATAAATATGAAAAATAAATTATTTTCCAACTATTATGGCTTTTGTCTTCAATATGTCTCCCGTCGCATCGCCATCTCGTCCGCTCCTCCTACGCCATGTACGAGCCATCCGGAGATCCGAGCCGAGACTAAAAACTATTTTAATCTACATCCATCGATCCTATACTCCACGAGGGAGTGTACATGAAATCTAGATCGAAAGTAAACTAAAATAGAAAGAGTGGCTAAACAATGCCATATCTAATGTATAAAAAATTAAATACAAGCCTCGTCAACCCCGAGGATTCAACAAAATATACTATTACACACATACAATCACATACACACATATGACCATAATAGTCAGATCTTATGCCTGCAACCAAAGAGTTAACCTACGCATATCCTACTATTATCTGGCACATATAATATATGAAAAATGCATAAGAGTAACCGAATCTTAAACACACAAAACCGGAAACCGTAGCTCTGATACCACTTGTTGGGAGGGGAAACTTTGCTTCCCACTTCAACTCAGTCGCTTATTCATGGCAATCCCTTCTACGTCCCCGGATAAAACAATTTATCCTTGACAAGAGGGATTGCCCAAGCAACCTTGTCATCGTCGTGCTATTCGATTAGAGTAGTCACTTGAACAAACTTGTTGTTCAAGCGACCAACCTCTATTCTATGAGTAGCCGCGAATAGACGATGTACGGATCGCCGGCTTTTGTGTTTATGTTTGGGGTCCAAGTATATTTAGCCACATACATAAAGTAAACAACCACATACAACATGCATATAATTGAAAAACAATTATAGATATAATACAAAAGAACACTAATCAAAATAAACAAGATTATACCTCTTGTTATACCTCTTGATCTTCTATTGTATGTCCTTCCTCCTTTTGGATGTTGTGTGGGCGATGATCTTCCAAAATTCGAAGCCTCCTAGATCACCGATCTTCCTTTCCTTGTTCACTCCGAACAAAGGAAGATCATAAAACAAAACACTTCTTCCTATCTAGAACCGGCCACTAAGTCAATAGACTCGATGTTGCCGCCGGCCAAGGAAGAGAACATGGGGTATAGGAACCGTCCAAAAGAGAATCAATGAGGGTGATGGGCGCCGACCAACACTTGGAGAAGAAAAGGGAAACCAATCTTCACCTTGTAGCCGCCCAAAACCCTAACCCTAGCTCTCCTAATTGCCGACCAAGGAATAGGGGAAGAAGAATAGGTTGAGCACCGGCCAAAGTATAGGGAAGAAGGATAGGTTGCCGGCCAAACCTTAGGAAGAAGAAGAAAGGTCCTCCTCCACTTGTTGCCGCCCACCCCAACACCAAAACTCTAGCCGCCCACTCCTAATCCTAACCTAATTAGGATTGCTTGCCGCCCAAGGGAAGCAAACCCTAATCCTCATCCATCATGTTGCCGCCCAAGCCATAGTCCTATATTTATAGAGTTGGGCTCAAGCTTCCTTTTAATCTCCACCATTGGTTCTAGGGATTTAATATCAACCGTCAGATATAGAGATTTAATATTAACCGTTGGATCTAGAGATTTAATCTCTACCGTTGGATCTAGGGTTTTGTTTTCATCCATTGGATCTAAGCTTCATGAGGTATTAATAGGCTGCAATAGGGACCATGAGGAGGAGTTGGATCTTGGCCACCCAATGGATCAAGCTCACATAAAGTCCGATCCATTAATGATTATCCATTCCACTAGAGGATTATCATTGATCTACCTCACCAACCCCCATAAATTAATATGGGCTCCATATATTATATGTATATTTTCTCCCCGTGTTTAAGATCTCGAATGCCCGTCGTTTAATTAATTTACTGACCATTAATTAATCAACATCTAACTCCATGAGTAGTACCACTCAACCTTTTCATCATGCCGAACCAAGTCCACCTGCAGGGTTTACATGATGAACCTTATGAGCTCCTCAAGGGGACATCATCATCCTAATATATAGGACACAGTTTCCTCCTATAATCAACTACACACCATATAAATAATTTCATTTCCCAACTTACCGAGCCTATCGATTTAATCTATAAATCTCGCCCATTGGTAAATCAAAGAAATGAATACTAATTATATGTGGCCATTATTATATCGGGATTAAGAGTATGTACAATATAATATCTGAGGTCTAATTCGATTATGTAGTCAGCAATAAATCGAATCACCTCTAAGTCGGTCCTTCTCAATACACACAAAGTGTACTAGTGTGATTTTATGGTCAAGACAAACCAATACCAAATCACACTACAACCATGCGAATGGTTTGTCCAAAGCCATCTCGGTTGTGAGCCTATACTTTTACTTTACAAGGAGCCGATAACATGATCTCCTGTGTGACACCACACACCATGTTATCTACAATGTAATGTATTAGATAATATGCATAACCATAAAAATATACAAACAATGATCATGTGATTCTTATTTCAAAATAAAGATGTTCAAACAAAATATAGACTTTTCAGTATACATCTCAATAGACACCTCTCATATATTACTAACAAACTCCCACTTGGCCTAATGTCAATCGCCACGGTATCCAATACCATAAGCTCTAATATGACCCTCAAACTTAATTTGAGGTAAGACCTTAGTTAAAGGGTCCGCTAAGTTCCTTTCAGTGGTAATCTTCTCAATTTGTATTTCTTTCTTACTTATGATCTCACTGATCAAATGATAGGGGCAAAGCACATGTTTGGATCGTTGATGAGACCACATCAAGTTCAGAGATGAACTTATTGATCCAAACCGCTTCCTTTGCTGCTTCTGAAGTTACAATATATTCTACCTTAGTGGCAGAATCCGCTATGGTGTCTTGCTTGGAACCTTTCCAACTTATTGTGCCTCCATTCAAGGTAAATACGTAACCAGTTTGAGACATGGAATCATCCTTGTCTGTCTAGAAGCTAGCATCCGTATACCCGCGTATTACCATATCACCTTCTCCATATATTTGGAACACATTCTTAGTTCTTCTTAACTACTTAAGGATTGTCTTAACAGTCACCCAATGATCCATTCTTGGATTAGATTGGTATCTGCTCGTGACACATAGAGCATATGATACATCGGGCCTCGTACATAACATAACATACATGATAAATCCTATTGTGGATGTATAGGGAATCTTACTCATGCAAATCCTCTCGTCTTCTGTGCGCGGACACATAGACTTCGAAAGGTGTGTCCCATGCTTGATAGGAAGGAAACCTTTCTTGGATTTTGACATGCTAAACCTCTTTAGCCCTCGATCTATATATGTAGACTGCGAAAGACTAAGCAACCAATTCGATCTATCCCTATAGATTTTAATCCCGAGGATATAGGTTGCTTCTCCTAGGTCTTTTATGGAGAATGTCTTGGGCAACCAAATTTAACTGACTGTAAGACAGAAACATTATTTCCTATAAGTAATATGTCATCGACATACAATACTAGGAATACGACTGCACTCCCACTAACCTTCTTGTACACATAAGGTTCGTCCGGATTTTGTGAGAAATCAAACATTTTGATTGTCTCATTAAAATGGATATTCCAGCTCGTGGATGCTTGCTTCAGTCCATATATGGACCGTCGCAGTTTGCATACCTTGGTTTTATCAATCGATGTGAAACCCTCAGGTTGTATCATATACACGTCCTCGAGTAGGTTTCCATTAAGGAAAGCGGTTTTCACATCCATCTTCCATATCTCATAATCATAATGAGCTACTATTGCTAGGAGCATCCGAATGGATTTAAGCATAGCAACAGGTGAATAGGTCTCGTCATAATCAACACCTTACTTTTGACGATAACCTTTCGCCACTAATCTAGCCTTATAGGTAATCACATTACCATCCATGTCGGTTTTCTTCTTGAAAACCCACTTGCACCCTATAGGCTTAATACCTTCAAGTGGGCCCACCAAGTTCCAAACTTGATTTTCATACATGGAATCCATTTTTGACTTCATGGCTTCAAGCCATTTGTCCATTTCTGAACTTTTCAGAACTTCTTCATAACTGGTAGGTTCCTCATCCTCAATGAGTAACACGTCGTTTGATTCACTTATGAGAAATCCATATCTCTCGAGAATGTTGCATGTCCTACCAGATCTATGAAGATGTGGTGTCACAATAGGTTCAGCCGATGTCTCATCACTATGAGTAATCGATTGAGGTGCTTGACTAGGTATCTCATCAATGTCTATTGGAGTTTCTTGAACCTCCTCAAGTTCAACAATGCTCCCACTATTTTATTAAAAGAGAAACTCTTTATCTAGAAACACAACATGCCTTGAAACAAACACCATTTGTTCCATAGGATGATAGAATTGGTAACCCCTCGTTTCCTTAGGGTATCCAATAAATAGACATTTATTAGACTTAGCATCCAGTTTGTCTGATACAGTCCGCTTCACATAAGCAGGATATCCCCATATCTTCAACTAAGATAAATGAGGTTTCTTACTATTCCATATCTCATATGGAGTAGTAGAGACTACCTTGGTCAGAACTCTGTTTAGCAAATAAACAGCTGTCTAAAGTGCATAGCCCTAAAATGCCTTGGGAAAATTCACTTGATTCATCATCGACTTGACCATGTCCAACAAGGTCTGATTTCATCTCTCAGACACACCATTAAGTTGTGGTGTATACGCCGGAGTCCATTGAGACAATATACCACTATCCCTTAGATAATACAGAAACTCTTTACTCAAGTATTCACCACCTCGATCTGATCGAAGTATTTTAATACTCTTTCCATGTTGTTTCTCTACTTCATTTCTAAATTCTTTGAACCTTTCAAAGGCTTTAGACTTGTGTTTCATCAAGAACACATACCTAAATCATGAGTGATCATCGGTGAAGGTAATGAAGTAGCTATAGCCTCCTAGAGCTTGAGTTGACATAGGTCCGCATACATCAGTATGTATTAGACCAAGCAACTCTCCCACCGATTCACCATTTCCCGTAAAAGGTAACTTAGTCATCTTGCCTTTTAAGCATGATTCGCATGTATCGTATGAATCTAATTCAAACGATTTCAGAATTTTACATCGGTGTAATTCGGACATGCATTTCTTGCTCACATGGCCAAGACGATAATGCCACATGTAGGAGTCTAATTAATCATCTTTTCGAGCATACTTGTTGCTCGCTTCGATATTGAAAATGTCACTAGATACGTCCAACGTATAAATGTCATTGCTTAAAGTTCCAGTCCCATAAAGAATGCCATTCAAAGTTTTGCAACAACAATTGTTACTAAAAGTTAAATGATACCCATTTCTATTTAAACAAGAAATAGAAATGATGTTCTTTATCAATGAATGAACATAAAATCAATTGTCCAGTTCTAAGACAAGTCCTATAGGGAGTTTCAATAAATATGTTCCGATAGCGAGTGTAGCAACCTTTGCTCAATTCCCAACACGTAAATTTGACTCTCCCTTGACGAGTCTTCTTCTATTCCTTAGTCTATGTGTGCCATTACATATATGTGAGCCACACCCAGTATCCAATACCCAAGTATTTGAGAAAATAGAATGACAATCAATAACGAAGATATCTGAAGAAGATGGGGCATCTGATGCGTTATTCTTCTTCATGGACTCAAGATAAATCTTGCAGTTTCTTCGCCAATGGCCCTCCTTGCTACAATGATGGCAAGTGCCCTTTTGAGTTGGTTCTTCTTTTTTAGCCTTTTTCTTCTTCCCCTTCTGTTGTTCCTTTGACTTACTCTTAGAACCTTTCTTCGAGGAATCAACTAACAATACCATCCCTTGCTCATGCTTCATAGAAGACTCCATAGTCTTCAGCTTGGTGATCAGTACCACAGATGAACCTTCTTACATCTCAGAGGTAAAGAAGAGATTGGAGACTTCGAACCTTTCAGATCTCACTTGCTCATCAAACAACTCATAGAGATGAAAGACTACAGTATGAGCATCCATATGCTCATGCTACTTCTGTAGCTCGGGTACCATCGGGGCTAGCATGATGCAACTCTCCAATTCAGAATCAGTTATATGTTTCTGATAAGCTAACAATTGGTCCGGAGTTGAATCGTTCTTCAGACGGGTGGGAAGAGGATCTTCAAGGACATACACAAGCTTTTCCGCCTTGAGAATAATTCTTAAGTTTCTAAGCCAGTCCAAGAAGATCGACCCAGTCAATTTATTTGAATTCAAAATAAAGCACAAATTCAAAGACATCATGATCAACCGATTAACCTAGAAATACAAATCAAGCATATATGAGAAAATGATTTTAAAATGCATCAACATATATTTACATAATCCCATTCATTTTTTGAATTTTAAAAACCCCAAAATCAATTCGGGAGATCGTAGGTCCATCTCCGAATGGGCTGATATCCAACATAGATATAAACAACCTTGGAAAGAGTCCAACAAGCCATTCATAGCTATGATGGTAGGTATCAAGTATACCGATTGCATATCACATATATGCAACTATCACAATGTGCTATCAACTAATTGAATGTTCACACATACATTGGGTTGTTAACACATTAACAAGTATGCATCATATGCATAGCACCCATCTTCACCTCCCTTCGCATCGACCTTGGAGAAAGTCCAACAAGCCGATGCTCCAAGTTAAAGCCGACCCATTAATCGTGAAATAGTTTTACTATGGTAAGAGCGCATTCAACCAATTAGCCCAGCTTGGAGAGAGTCCAACAACCAAAGATAATGATTGACCTCTGACTCTTACCATATTAGTATTAAACTATTCCATGGTTTGAACATATTCAGGTTCGAGCCGGGCTTGGAGAGAGTCCAACAACCCAAACAAGAAATAGAACTCTGGTTCTAACCATATTAATGGAAGGTGTAGGCTTTAATATTGTATAAGGGTTTTTGTAGTCTCATCCTCTTTACATGCAAATAACTATTATTCACATGGCATGACACACATGACATACATATGTGCATCTAATGTATCTACATGTTACAGCACACATGACATAATGATATGCATCTAATGCAATTACATGGCATATAATTTTGGCATGTACAAAAATTTCCTCATTTGTCATAACTATTTATGGTAATAAAATATTTTTGAGATTTGATTTCCCAAATCAAATCATAATTAAATTAGAAAATAAATTTCTAAATCTAATCATATATTTTATTTATGGAAAGTGTTAATTAAGTCAAGTCAAATTTAATTTAGGAAACAAATTTTTTAAATTGTCAAAACTATTTATGGAAATAAAATATATTTTAGATTTGATTCCCCAAATCAAATCATGATTAAATTTGAAAACAAATTTCCAAATCTAATCACATATATTATTTATGAAAAGTGTCAATTTCCATAAATACTTCTAAACTTTCCAAAAGTAGAAAATTTCCATAAATACAATTATGACAATCGCAAAATAAATTTACGATTATGTCAAAACATAACCTGGCTCTGATACCACTGTTGGGTTTCTCCGGCACCGCATCGGGTGTGTGTTCGAACATGTTTCGTAAACATGTGCACAACGGAAGAAATAAAAGCAATAAATCTAATTTATTAGAACACACACACCATACGCATGCAAGATACAACATGTGTAGATATAATCACAGTTTCAAATTTTAAAATAAAAGGAAATTACGCTAGTTATATCTGACGCATCACGTACAGCAGAAATGATATCAACCGGAGCAACTCATGCTAGAATTGCCTCTATCCGTATCCACGCCGAGTACCATTGGGATAGCTTCGCCAAGCTACGAGCCTCGTCTTTGTAGGAGTCACTAGCCTTGTGTCAAAGACGATGTGATCAAGAGAAGATCAAAATTTGAATCAAAATTCAGATGCAAAAATGAGTCCCCAAAACTCGCTTCTCCGAAGAGGTATTCGTCAACCAATTAACGAATCCTTGGTCCTCCACCTATGAGGATTGTCGGAGATCCAATCCTAGGCAAGAAAGTTGCCGTCGGAGCTCCAAATGCCATCCAAACGATGCTCCGACAAGAAGGAAGCAAGTTGTCCAAAAGGTTTATTGTGTCAGTTCCCACCAGGCTGACTATGTTGTAATGCCCATAAAATTCTAAACTTTTCAAAGTAATTATATGGGTTTTAACGCCATAAAAGGTTTAAAATAAAATAAAATAAAAGATGGTTATAGGTAGGATTTGAAGGACGAAACTTTTATAGGTATGAAGGATTGTAATGCCCGTAAAATTCTAAACTATTCAAAGTAATTATATGGGTTTTAACGCCATAAAATGTTTAAAATAAAATAAAATAAAAGATGGTTATAGGTAGGATTTGAACCAAGAACCTCCTAATAGGGAGGTAGCCTTGACACCACTAGACCATAGGATGATTCATGGATAAGATATATAAAGAATGTACAAGACCATAGGATGATTCATGGATAAGATATATAAAGAGTATACAAAGAATATAGATGGGAAGATGAGGAGTTGGTTCATCCCCCCATGAAAGGATGAAGAGTGTTCATTCCCTAGGTATTAAAGAGGAGAATTAAGAGAAGAGAGGAAGTAAAACCCCACTTTCCTTCTTCATTCTCCTTCTTCCTCATCCTTGGCCGAATTCCTCATTTCCCCTTCCTCCCTTTTTCATCCCAAGCTCTAGGGTTTCTTGTGTAGGGATTCTCAAGAGGGGTTTTCCAAGAGGAGTTCCTCACAAGTCTTAGTGATGCTAGAAGATCCAACTCCACCAAAACCACTCCCTCTCCCTTCTTCCATGTTCGAAAACTCAAGAAGCAAGAAAGAGAGTTTTTGTATTGGCACCACCTAGGGTATATCCTTATACTAAACAAGTGAAAGGATGTAAGTAATCCCCTCACCTGCAGTACAAGTTGTTTCGATTGTTGATTTCTTAAAAACCCTCTTTGAAAGTTTCGGCCAAGACCCCCTTTATGCTTCTTATGATCTTCCATGCCATGTTTTATATGTATAAGATGTTAACATGTTGATAGATAGGCTTTGAACAAGTTGTTTGAGTGATTGATTTCAAACCCCTCTTTGAAAGTTTCGGCCAAGTCCCTATTTATGCTCCTAATGACCTTCCATGCCATGATCTATATGTATTTGATGTTAACATGTTGATAGTTAGGCCTTGTACAAGTTATTTTAGGGTTTGAATTCTTAAGAGCCCCCATGAAGATTCGGCCAACCCATGTTTATGCTTGTTAATGATGTTTCATGCCATACTATATATGTATATGATGTTAGTATGAGGTTAGATAGACCTTGTACAAGCTGTTTTAGTGTTTGAATTCTTAAGAACCCTTCCTTAGGGTTTCGGCCAACCCATGTTCATGACCTCTAATGATCCTCCATGCCATGCTACATGTATATAAGATGTCAATATGATGTTAGTTAGGCTTTGTGTAAGTTGTTGAGCATTTGAATCCCTAAAAAACCTCCATTAGGGTTTCGGCCAAACCATGTTTGGGCTACCAATGATTCCCCTTGCCATGTTTTATATGTATATGATGTTAACATGTTGATAGTTAGACCTTGTACATGTTGAATTAGGGTTTGAATTCTTAGGATCCCTCCCTTGGATGTTTCGACTAAACCTTGTTCATGCTCACCAAGGATCTCCCATGCCATGATATATCTATAAATGATGTTAACATGTTGATAGTTAGACTTTATGATAGCATGATTTGTTTATGCCACCACCTTATGTCCATGTTAATTGTATGAATGTATGTTTATGATTTGTTTATGCTACTACCTTATGTCCATGTTAATTGTATGAATGTATATTTATGTTATGCTCATTGCGTCATGATGTACAAGTATGTATGATGAAATGCCTAAGAGATGCTTCCCTATGAATGGGGACTAAGAGCACTCTTTATGTTATGATATGTTATGAGAAGGAACATGATATGCTATTTTACTTTTGTATGGCTTGTATGGGACCCTAGCAAGGTCCAAGGGATGGGCTCCTATGTGCCCCTAGGTCGACGGTCATAGTACGGACCTAGGACGGGATGAGCTCCTAAGTTGCCCTAGGCCGATGGTCATAGTACGGGCCTAGGATGGGCTTCTATGTTATGTTGCCCCTAGGTCGACGGTCGTAGTACGGACCTAGTACCCTAGTAGGTTTGGGATTAACTACCTCGGGTCTATTTAGGGATGCATGCAAAGATGATGATGTATATGGTACAATGTCGGGCCCACCATATTGAGATTATGTTTAAATACCTATAAAATATATGTTTTCAAAGAACATCTTGCATATACCCTTTTTATGTCTATGTGATTATTATGTGTCACAAATTATGCTTATATTCTCTTAAATGATCATGTCACTACTTTTATATGAATGCTATGCTTATATGTTCTTAAATGATCATGTCACTACTTTTATATGAATGTTATGCCTATATGTTCTTAAATGATCATGTCACTACTTTTATATGAATGCTATGCCTATATGTTCTTAATTGATCATGTCACTACTTTTATATGAATGCTATGCTTATATGTTCTTAAATGATCATGTCACTACTTTTAGGCTACGTTTGGTACGGGGTAATCAACCTTGTAATGTAATAGGATTACATTACAAGATGATTTACTTTGTTTGGTAACATTTCAAAGATGTAATGTAATGTAATCGCATTACAAAATAAGAGCCAAGATCCGTAATCTCGATTACGAAGGAAAAATAATGTAATCCGATTACATTACGGACTCAATATTTATCATGACAAATATATCCTTCTTTTATTTTTCTCATTACTTCTCGATGCTCGTCGACGACGACCACCGGCGACAGTTGTCGACCAACGACCGGGCGGTGGTCGCCCGACGGCCGGCGGCCGGCCGGCGACCGACGCCCGGCCGACGACCGACGATCGGCCGGCGACCGGCCGGCGACCGATCGACGACCGGCCGGCGACCGATCGACGATCGACGCCAGCCGATGATCGACGCCAAGCCGACGACCGACGATCGGCTGACGATCGACCGACGACGGCCGACGACCGGCCGGTGATCGGGCCGACGATCGGCCGACGGCGACGGCCGGTGATCGGCGATCGGCCAACGGCCGGCGATCGGCCGCGGCGGCGGCCGACCGATCGGCGGCGACGGCCGACGGCGACGGCGACGGCGATCGACGGGGCGGTGGCCGACGACCACGGCGGATCGGCGATCGGTCGGCGCTCGACGATCGGCCGGCGACCGGTCGGCATCCGGCGACCGGCCGACGACCGGTCGGCGTCCGCCCGACGGCCGATGGGCGGCGGACGACGATCGGTCGGTGGGGCGACGATCGGTCGGTGCCCACCGGCGATCGACGACAACCTTATAAGGGTATTTTTGTCATTTTATAATAATATGAATTACATTCCTTATAAAAAATGTGGACACCAAACAAACGAATGTAATCACTTTTGTAATCAAACATTACACACCAATCACTAACCAAACACAGTAATGTATACACATTACATTACATTACATTATAAACTTGATTACATTACAAAGTTGATTACATTACCCCGTACCAAACGTAGCCTTATATGAATGCTATGCCTATATGTTCTTAATTGATCATGTCACTACTTTTATATGAATGTTATGCTTATATGTTCTTAAATGATCATGTCACTACTTTTATATGAATGCTATGCCTATATGTTGTCTAGATGAACATGTCACTACTCTATGTCTAATTCTTGATGTATGACTTTTGTGAGTAGGAAAGGATCTTACTAAGACTATGTGCTTATAGTTTCATGTTTCCCTTGTACTGCAGATAAGGTTAAAAAATGGCTAAACTAAAGGGAGCAGCAGGAGGGGCAAAGTGTGTGTGGCAGTGGCATGGTGGAGGAGATCTATTTTATGTTCCAAGACTTATGCATGTTTTAAAGTTTTGCATGTTAGTTGTTAAGAGTGGATCACTACTTGATGTTTTGATGGTTGCTACTTAGTGTCCATTATGTTGATTATCATGAACTGGAACTAAGTAGTGTCCTTATGAAATGATTATGCATGCTTAGTAAATGTTCACATGTTACATGGTTAAGAATGTTGAGTTATTTGCATGGTTAAAGGTAAATGCATGCTCCATGTTTCATGCTTTATGTTTTTAAAAAGAAAAAAAAAAGAAGTTTAAATTCTTCCGCTGTAAATGCATGTATGTAATTCTTCCGTTGTAAATGCATGTATGTATGATCGCGTCGCGCTGCCCTTCCAACCCCTATAGATTAAGAGGAAAGGACGGGCATGATATATGTCACCCCCAGCCCAAGTATGATTTCCTCGTCCTTCGGATTCTAGTTACTGCACATGTATCCAAGAGTACATTACTCTAAACATGTAATGCTTTGGCCAAACACTTTAGTGACAACCCAACGAGAGGCCCTGAGTATACATCTCCCCACAAGGAGTGGTGAATCCTTTATAGGCTATTCAAACATCTTCAGACACTTTGACTTATACCCAATCATCTCGGCTCCACATCTCCTTAGAGATGCTTTCTTAAGATGTCAAAGCATAAGTCTCCATAACCAAGATGACTTGAATACCGCAAGTCAAATGAACATCACACTTAAGCTGCAGTAAGAACTTTATTGACATATCCATATATGCAGAGAACCATATGAAGTCTTACAGTTGGTCACTCCAATGAACTAGTTACCATAACTAGCATCCATGATTAACTCCGGACATCCCAATGTCTCCATCTAGTGAGGAATAACTGTTTGGATAAATCAAAGAGTATACCTCATGCTAGTCTCAACAGAATCGATAGTGTCCGAATCCATCAATTCATCAACTAGGGATAATTCCAATACATCACAATTACACATGTAGAGATACTCACTAGTTGTGATCCAATTACAAATTCTCTCATGCTGTGAATCGTATTGCAGATATTCAGTAAATGAGTTTAAGATCCAATCAAATACATGAAAACATGTATACTCAAATAGTGAATCTTCATTTATCAAATAAATGGTACAACCATAAGGCGATTGCCTTAGGACACTTCTCATATTTTACTAATAGAGTCTTCTTCTATTCCTTAGCCCATGTATGTTATTACATATATGTGAAACACACCCAGTATCCAATACCTATGTGTCTGAGAAAATAGAATGATAATCAATAACGAAGATACTTGAAGAGGATGGGGCATCAGATGCCTTCTTCTTCTTCCCAGACTCAAGATAAATCTTACAGTTTCTTCATCAATGACTTTCCTTGCCACAGTGATGGCAAGTGCCTTTTTGAGCTGGTTCCGTCTTCTTAGCCTTCTTCTTCTTGCCCTTGCGATGTTCCTTTGATTTCTTCTTAGAACCTTTCTTTAAGGAATCAACTAACAACGCTGTCTTCTCCTCATGCTTCACAGATGGCTCCACAGTCTTCATCATGTTGAGGAGATCAGGAATTATGGTTTCAATTTTGTTCATTCGGTAGTTCATCACAAATTGTGAGAAACTCTTGCTTAAATAGTGTAGAATTAAGTCAAAACTTAATTCATGATCCATCACAAAATTTAGTGTTGCTAAACGCTCAATGTACCCGTTCATCTTTTGTACAAATTGTACTATAGATGAACCTTCTTGCATCTTAGAGGTGAAGAGTAGCTTGGAGACTTCAAACCTTTCAGATCTCGCTTGCTCATCAAACAACTCTTGAAGATGAAAGACTATAGTATTCGCATCCATATGCTCATGTTGCTTCGGAAGCTCAGGTACCATCGCAACTATCACGATGCAACTTGCTAGTTAAGAATCATTCACATGTTTCTGATATGCCAACAATTGGTCCGGAGTTGCATCATCCTTAGGACAGGCGGGAAGAGGCTCTTCAAGGACATACGCAAGCTTTTCTGCCTTGAGAACACTCGGAGTTTCTAAGCTAGTCCAAGAAGTTAGGCCCAGTCAATTTATTTGAATCCAAAATCGATCGCAAATTCAAAGACATCATGGTTAAATGATTAACCTAGAAATACAAATCGAGCATATATGAGAAAATGATTTTAAAATGCATCAACATTCATTTATAAATCCCATTCATTTTTCAAAATCAAAACCCTCAAAATCAATTCGGGAGATCGTAGGTCCATCTCCGAATGGGTTGATATCCAACATAGATAAGAAAAACCTTGGAGAGAGTCCAACAAGCCATTCTTAGCTACGATGGTAGCTATCAAGTTAAAGCCGATCCATTAATCGTGAAATAGTTTTAATATGGTTAGAGCACATTCAACCAATTAGCCAGGCTTGGAGAGAGTCCAACAACCCAAACTAACGATTGACCTCTGACTCTTACCATATTAGTAATAAACTATATCAATGGTTTGAACATGTTCATGTTCGAGCCAGGCTTGAAGAGAGTCCAACAACCCAAAAAAGAAATGGAACTCTAGTTCTAACCATATTAATGGAAGGTGTAAGCTTTAATATTATGTAAGGGATTTAAATCTCATCCTCTTTGCATGCAAATAACTATTATTTACATGGCATGACATACATGACATACATCTACATGTCACGACATGCATAGCATAATGATATGCATCTAATACAATTATATGACATACAATTATGACATGTACAAGTAGTTTCCATATTTGTCATAACTAATTTTAGAAATAAAATATGTTTGAGATTTAATTTCTCAAATCAAATATTGATTAAATTAGGAAACAAATTTCCAAATCTAATCACATATTTTATTTATGGAAAATATTAATTAAGGAAATTCAAATTTAATTTAGGAAATAAATTTCCTAAATTGTAATTTCCTAATCACATTAGAAAATTTCTAATTTGAATTTCTTTACTAAATAAAATTTCCATAATTATTTCTAAACTTTCCAGAAGTAGAAAATTTCCAAAAATATAATTATGACTATTGCAAAACACTTTTATGATTATGTCGAAACACAGTCGGGTTCTGATACCACTGTTGGGTTTCCACAACACCGACATGGGTGTGTGTTCGAACACATTTTGTAAACATGAACATAGCAAAAGAAAAAACAAGTAATAAACTAATTTATTATATCACACACACCACACGCATGCAAGATACAACAAGTGTAGATATAAACACATATTTAGAATTTTTGCAATAAAGGAAACTTTATATCTAGGTATACCTGATGAAACATGTGTAGTGAGAATGACATCAACCATAGTGACCCTCGTTAGTATTGCCTCTATCCGTATCCACGCCGAGTATCGTCGGGATAGCTTCAACAAGCTATAAGCTCCGTCTTCACAAGAGTTACTAGCCTCACGTCGAAGATGTTGTGTTTCGAGAGACGATCTCAATCCGAATCAAAATCGGATCCAAAAATGAGTTCCACGAACTCTGTTCTCGAAAGCAATTTTCATTAACTAATTGACGAAACCTTGGTCCTCCACCAAAGGGGATTGCCAGAGATCTAATCCCCGACAAGTAGGTCACTATCGGAGCGCAAAACGTCGACCAAACGACCTCTCCATGAAGAGGACAGCAAGCTGTCCAAAACTAGACAACTTGTTTTGGTGGAGGAGATGGCCGACCAAACAAGTTGGTCAGTTGCTCCTTGGTCACCGGAGACAAAGAAGGGTGGCCTGAGGAATTGCCAGTGGGTGGTGGATGGCCGGTGGCAAGGAAGTGGAGTAGTAACTCCAATGGGCGGCAACAAGGTGTTGGGTGGCACAAGCAAGGAGAAGAAGAAAAACGGCTAGGGTTTCCAAAACCTATGTTGTTCTATATTCTCTCACAAAACCCTTAAGGCATGTTTTTATAGAGAACATATTCTCCTAAAAGTTATTGGTTCATAACCAAAATCCATTAACCCGCTCCAATAACTTAAGTTAAAATAAACCAAACTGCATTTGTCTATTTTAAGTTAAAACGAACCGAACCAATTTCGGTTCATTCATTTAAAAAAAACCACACCCTTTTGGTTTATTTTCAACCATAGGATTTGAACCAAACCGATTTAGTTCATCCATCATGTCTTCATAAGACTCGGCTCATCCATGCTTCCGATGCAACTGAAATAATTTCATACTCGCTCTTTGTTTGGTCTAACCAAACCAAGTCTTTCTCAATATGAGAATCCTATTCTCAAGCTTGTTTTAAATCCTTTGGACAACACTAGTTGAGCATGTGACAAAATATGTTTCCAGTTTATGTTGGTCGTCTATAATTAATCATTAATTATAGAATGATCATGAGTGACACCTAATAGTACATCATGATACCCAATTAACCAAAAATTAATGGTTGATCCAAGAATGCTTCTGAAACCCTTCAGCAACTACAGTGAAACGTGCCCCGTTCCCTTCACTCATCTTATATCCACTTGGTGCAGGACATGGTTCATTGTGTCAGTCCCCACTAGGTTGGCTACGTCACACCTAGCCCAAGTATTACTTCCTTGTCCTGCGGATTCTTGTTACTACACATGTATCTAAGAGTACCATACTCTTACAAATCGAGAAGATTCCTACTAAAAGGAACTTAGCGGACCCTTTAACTAAGGTCATACCTCAAAGTAAGTTTGAGGGCCATGTTAGAGCTTATGGTATCGGGTACCGTGGTGATTGGCATTAGGCCAAGTGAGAGTTTGTTAGTAATATATAAGAGGTGTCCTAAGGCAATCGCCTTATGCTTATACCATTTATTTGATAAATGAAGATTCACTATTTGAGTATACATGTTTTCATGTATTTGATTGGATCTTAAACTCATTTAATGAATGTCCTCAATACGATTCACAACATGAGAGAATTTGTGATTGGATCACAACTAGTGAGTATCTCTACATGTGTAATTGTGATGTATTGGAATTATCCATAGCCGATGAATTGATGGATTCAGATTCCATAGATTTTGTTGAGACTAGCACGAGGTATACTCTTTGGTTTATCCAAACAACTATTCCTCATTGGCTAGAGACATTGAGATATCCGGAGTTAATCGTGGATGCTAGTTATTGTAACTAGTTCATTGGAGTGACCAGCTGTAAGATTTCATATGGTCCTCTACATATATGGATATGTCAATGAAGTTCTTACAACAGCTTAAGTGCGATGTTCCTTCGACTTGCGGTATTCAAGTCATCTTGGTCATGAAGACTTATGCTTTGACATCTTAAGCAAGCATCTCCGAGGAGATGTGGACCCGGGACGATTGGGTATAAGTGGAAGTGGCCAAAGGTATTTGAATAGCCTACAGAGGATTCACCGCTCCTTGCGAGGAGATATATACCGTATGGTCTCTCATCGGATTGTTACTAAAGTCTTTGGCCAAAGCATTACATATTTAGAGAATAGTACTCTTGGATACATGTGCAGTAACTAGAATTCAGAGGACGAGGAAGTAATACTTGGGCCAGGTGTGACATAATCAACCTAGTGGGCACTGACACAATAGACTATGTCCTGAACCAAGTGGGTATAAGATGAGTGAAGATAATGGGGTACGATTCATTGTAGCTGCTGAAGGGTTTCAGAAAAGGTTCTGGGATCAATCGTTGATTTTCTGATTAATTGAGGATCATGATGTACTACTAGGTGCCACTCTTGATCATTCTATAATTAATGATTAATTATAGACGGCCAACATAAATCGAAAACCTATTTGGTCACATGCACAATGAGTGTTATACAAAGAAGTCTAAGGGTTTTTTCATGGATGACTTAAGAAGTTTGAACCCTAGCCACCCACCTCCTCTTCTCTTCCTCTCCTTGCCGCCCAAGGAGTTGCCGCCCAACCTTGGACGCTGCCTATTGGAGCTGTTGCTCCTCCTCCTTACCACCGGCCACCCACCAACCGTCGGTAACTCTTCCAGACATCCTCTCTTGTCCGCCGATGACCATGGAGCAATCGGCCATTGATTGGCCGACCATCTCTTCCACCACAAACAAGCTGCCTAGTTTTTGGATAGCTTGTTGTTCTCCGCATGGAGAGGTCATTTGGTCGGTGTTTTGCACTCCAACAGTGACTTACTTGCTGGGGATTGGATCTCCGACAATCCTTATAGGTGGAGGACCAAGGTTTCGTCAATTGGTTGACGAAAATCGCTTCAGAGAAGCGAGTTTGTGGAGCTCATTTTTAGATCCGAATTTTTATTTGGATTGTGATAATCTCTTGGATCACAATGTCTTTGACATGAGGCTAGTAACTCTTGCGAAGACGGGGCTCGTGACTTTGTGGAGCTACCCCGACGATACTCAGCGTGGATACAGATAGAGGCAAGACTTGCAAGTGTCGCTCGGTTGATGTCATTCCCGCTACACGTGATCCGTCAGGTATACCTAGTATAAGTTTCCTTTTATTGCAAAATTTAAAATTATGATTATGTCTACACATGTTGTATCCTGCATGCGTGTGATGTGTGTGTTGTAATAAAATTAGTTTATTTCTTATTTTTGCTTCCACTGTATGCATGTTTATGAAACGTGTTCGAACACACACCCATAGTGGTGCCGGGATAACCAATAGTTCTTCCTTGTGAGGGGGAGAATTTTGGAAAAATAAGAATGTGAGGTACCCAATTGGAAATATTGGGAGAGTTTGTAGGATTGCCCCTCTTGAGTGATCTGGGACTTATCACTAGGAAGAGTGAAGGCATCCTAGGTATTTTTGGACCAAGGGGGATATTGTATGATTTCATTGGGATATGAGACATTGACACCCTTGGGGAGAACATTTTTGATGTATGTTCAAAAGGGGGAGAATTGATGGGAAAATCAATGGGATAATTTGAGATTACCAATTTAGGAGAATTGGTACGGAGATTTGAGTTAGCTGGCCTAACTCAAAGGTGTTTGTGGTTTTTTATCAAACATCAAAAAGGGGGAGATTGTTGGTGCAAACGACCTAGGTCATGATTGACCAGACTCGAATTTGAATCGAGCAGTATTTTGTTGTTCAACAAAATGTATAACAATGTGATTGTCATGGGAAAGTCCAAGTCATGGGTACTTGGCATGGAAAGTCCAAGTGGGACACTTGGCAATGGGAAAGTCCAAGTCATGAGTACTTGGCATGGAAAGTCCAAGAATGAGTTTTGGCAAGGGAAAATCCAAGCTTGAGTCTTGGCACTTGGAAAGTCCAACATGGGTTGACAAGGAAAGTCCAAGGTTGATATTAGTGGCGTAAAGACCAAGCAGGAGTCTTGGAAGAATAAGTCCAATGATTGACAACGTAAAGTCCAAGCGGTAGTCTTGGCAGTGTAAGCCCAATGTGCCTTGGTGGTGTAGACCAGCTTAGCATGACAATAGCCAATGGAAGCACCTGAAGGCTAGCGTATGGATGAACAAGTCATGAATAATTTAGAGGGATTCAATAGGCATGAGGCTAACAGAGGTGGCTAGAAGGCTTAAGTCTAGGCCAAGGGTGGTTTAGCAAGTATGAGGGCATCATACTTGGGGTTAAACCTCATGATTGAGGTTATCAGTCAACTAGGGCTTTGGACCAGCTGATTGGTCAAGTGTTTTAACACTTGGCAGCCGAGTTGACTCTTGGCAGTCGACTGGGATTATGACCAGTCGACTAGGATTCGACTGTGGAAAAAAGCCTAGGTAGTCGACTGCCAGTATTGGGCAATCAACTGATGGCTTGATCAGTCGACTGCCATGGATGGCAGTGGACTACTGGTCGAGGATACGGTAGCAGAACGCTTAGTGGCTGACTAGTCATTTGACTACAACCTTGGCAGTCGACTGATAGGTAATGGTAGTCGACATGCCAGTGTATCCGTTGGCTTGAATACCGATGTGGATTAAGTTCGTTGTGAGACAATGGTACTATTGGCAGTCGACTAAGGCCTTATGGAAGTTGACTGCTAGGTACGAATCTAGCCCGAATGCAAGTTATAAAAACAACTCATGAAGGAGGATTTGGCAGTGATTTCTTTGGCGATTTTTAGTTGATTTGCTAGTGCAAATCAAGGTCTTCAAGCTCATTTCAAGTAATCAACAAGCAAGCATCCAAAGCAATAGTTGTAAAGTTTTCTTTACATTGTTTTATGTATTTCATTTATATTTGCTTGTATATCTTGTGTATTACTTTTGTAATTCTTGTATGAGGTTTCTCCACCTCTGACTTCTTGTCCAAAAGGAGGGTTTTTGATTTGTAGTGGTGTTTGCATCGCTAAGGCTCATTCGAGCCCAACCCATGGAGTAGGAACCCTAAGGTTCCGAACCACATTTTATCGCATGTGTTTGTGCTTGTATTGTTTATTTGTTTTTTACCATTATTATTTCCACTCCGTACACTAACATTTGTAGAAAGCACACGATCGATTTCCATCTTCGTCAACGACACGCTATTCACCCCCCTCTAGCGACGATCCATTCCCAACATAGAATTCCCAATTTGGACAATTGGGAGGATTGGTTTGAGTTAGTGTTCTAACTCAAAGATGTTTGGTTTTTGTTAAACATCAAAAAGGGGGAGAATATTGGTGCAATCGACCCAGGTCATGATTGACCAGACTCGAGTTTGACTTGAGCGGTATTTTGATGTTCGACAAAATATATGACAATGTGATTGTCATGGAAAGTCCAAGTCTTGAGTACTTGGCATGAGAAGTCCAAGTGGGACACTTGGCATAGAAAGTCCAAGCATGGGTCTTAGTAATGGTAAAGTCCAAGTCTTGGGTACTTGGCAATGGGAAAGTCCAAGCATGAGTCTTGGCATTTGGAAAGTCCAAGCATGGGTCTTGGCAAGGGAAAGTCCAAGTATGAGTCTTGGTAATTGGAAAGTCCAACATGGGTTGGTATGGAAAGTCCAAGGGTGGAGTCTTGGTGGTGAAAGTCCAAGTCATGGGTACTTGGCATTTGGGAAGTCCAAGGATTGATATTGGAGGTGTAAAGTCCAAGGGTGGAGTCTTGGCAGCATAAGTCCAACGGTTAGCGGCATAAAGTTCAAGCGTGAGTCTTGGCAGCGTAAGTCCAATGTGCCATGTCGTTATAGACCAGCTTAGCATGACAGTAGCCCATGGAAGCTCCTGAAGGCTAGTGTATGGATGAACAAGTCATGGATGACTTGGAGGGATCCAATAAGTGTGAGGCTGATGGAGGTGGCTAGAAGGCTTAGGTCTTGGCTAAGGGTAGTCAAGCAAATATAAGGGCATTATACTTGGGGTAAACCTCATAGTTGGGGGGTAGCAGTTGATTGAGATTATGGATCAGTCAAATGGTCAAGTATTTGACACTTGGCAACTGAGTCGACACTGAGCAGTCAATTGGGATTATGACCAGTCGACTGCTGAGTGTGGACTGGGGTTCAACTGTGGCAAGAGGCCTTGGTAGTCGACTGCTAGCATTAGGCAATCGACTGACCATGAGCAATCGACTGCCATGGAGGGCAGTCAACTGTTGTTGGTTTTGGTCACGAAGGCAGAACGCTTAGTCGCCGACTGAGCAATCGACTACGAGTATGAGCAGTCGACTACGGGTATGAGCAGTTGACTGCCAGTGTATCAGTTGGCTTGAATGCTAATGTGGATCAAGTCCATTGTGAGACAGTGACACTGTTGGCAGTCGACTGGGGGGCAAAAATCTAGGTTGCACGTAGGCTTTAAAGGAGCTCAGCAAAGAGAATTTTGGCAGCGATTTCTTGGTCGATTTGAGGTGATTTCCTTGTGCAAGTCAGAGTCTTCAAGTGCGACTCAAGCGATCAACCAAGCAAGCATTCAAAAGAGTTTTTGTAATGTTTTCTTTACATCTTTTGTTTTATTTCATTTGTAATTGCTTGTATTACTTCGTATTACTTTTGTAATTGCTTGTATGAGGTTTTCTCCACCTCCATAGTGTTTTCCGAGAAGGAGAGGTTGATTAGTGGTGTTTGGCATCGCTAGGGCTCATTTGAGCTCAACCCGTGGAGTAGGAACTAGGGTTCCGAACTATGTTATATCTTTTGTTGATTGTGTGTTTGTGTTTGTAACATTTTGTATTGCATTATTATTATTTCCGCTGCGCATAACAAGATTTGTAGACAAACGCGAACGATTTCCATCATCGACGAACAAACACACCATTCACCCCATTTCTAGCACTCATTGAAGTTTCTATTGAAATGAGGCATATGATGAGGGCTGAATTAAAATCTATTCATGAGAGGTTGGATTGAGTGGAAGGGGAGATACTGAGAAGAAATCAACAAGACAATTCTACTATTAGGATTTATTGGAGGACATTCACAATGCTTTTAATCCCTTTAAAGGGATCTCAGGGATGCAGGCAGAGTCGAAATATTAAAAAATTAAAAATTCCTCGACCCTTAGATCCATTTAGCCTAGGAACACTTACTTTTAACATAATTATATAGAAATAGAGATGAAGAAACTAGAGATCATACCATCGTGATTGTTTTCGAATCCGTCAAAACCATGACCAAGACCAATGTGCCTTGCCTCTATTGGTATCCATGTCGGGATCACTCGAGACAACCTTCCGAGGGCCAACAAGTCTTCTTCTCTGATAAGTGCTAGCCTAGCGTGGAGAAGAAGCACGAGAGGAGAATAGAAGAGAAAGACGACCACAAAAGAAAAACTCTCACAGAGAAAATCTTAACCTAAGATTATCAAGAGATCTATTTATAATTCTCTTGATTAGGTTATCTTAGAAGGCTTAAACAGAGACTTTCTTACCACAATTATCCCATAATCAAGGTAATAATACCCAAAAAATTTCCATCTGAGTGTGCACCAAAAAAGGCGGCCCCACAACACAATCGTGCCTAAAAGGCACGACTGTGCTTGGATGCATGACAAGCCGTGTGTTCTTCTAGGCACGACTTTAGCTTTGGTCGATTTTGGCCAGAGCTAGGCATGACCCGTGCCTGGTTAGGCACGACCCTATAAGGCCCTGTATTGTCCGTTTAACCTTGTTTAAGTGTGATATGGCCGTGATAAACCCTAGTATGGCCATAGGAGGTTCCATAGTCTCCGTTTTGCACCCTCTTAGCCTGGTCCAACTAGATGTAACCTTTCTCATTGAGAATCTCATTCTCATATTTGTTTTACGTCTCTTGATCACTTGTATTATGGGTGATACAATAGGTTCTCAATTATGCTGGTCATTCATAATTTACCTGTAACGCTCGTAAAATTTCTAGCAAATTTTAATAAGATTTTTTGCATGATTATAATGGGCTTTTATGTGGGCTCTTTCAAAAATAAAAGAAAATAGAGCCAAAAAGGGATGCTTGGCCCAGGGTTTGAACCCTTAACCTCCAAGAAAGAAACTAAACTTTAGGATGCATGCGATAACCAGAAGCTCAGCAGGGGTGTGCTATGAGAAGGGTAAGGGAAATGATAGATAAGGGTAGGGGAGGCAAAGATACACCTTAAATTGAATAAATATGGGTAATGAGGAGACAAGAGAACACAAATTCATCATTCTCTTCTCCTTTCTTCTTCCTCCACTGAAAACCTCCCTCTCCTTTCTCCCATTTCCGAAAACTCAAGAAGCAAGAAAAGGGGTCTTGTCTTGGCACCACCTAGGGTATATCTTTATACTAAACAAGCAAAAGGATGTAAGTAATCCCCTCACCTGCAGTACAAGTTGTTTCGATTGTTGATTTCTTAAGACCACTCTTTGAAAGTTTTGGCCAAACCATGTTTGGGATACTAATGATTCTCCATGCCATGATCTATATATATTTGATGTTAACATGTTGATAGTTAGGCTTTGTACAAGTTGTTGAGAATTTGAATCCTTAAAAAGCTCCATTATGGTTTCGGCCAAACCATGTTTGGGCTACTAATGATTCTCCATGCCATGATCTATATATATATTTGATGTTAACATGTTGATAGTTAGGCTTTGTACAAGTTGTTGAGCATTTGAATCCTTAAAACCTCCATTAGGGTTTTAAAACCATGTTTGGGCTACTAATGATTCTCCATGCCATGATCTATATATATTTGATGTTAACATGTTGTTAGTTAGGATTTGTACAAGTTGTTGAGCATTTGAATCCTTAAAACCTCCATTAGGGTTTTGGCCAAGACCATGTTTGGGCTACTAATGATTCTCCATGCCATGATCTATATATATTTGATGTTAACATGTTGATAGTTAGGCATTGTACAAGTTGTTTGAGTATTTGAATCCTTAAAACCTCCATTAGGGTTTCGGCCAAGACCATGTTTGGGATACTAATGATTCTCCATGCCATGATCTATATATATTTGATGTTAACATGTTGTTAGTTAGGCTTTGTAAAAGTTGTTTTGGGTGTTGAATTCTTACAAACCTTCCTTGGATGTTTCGGCCATGACAAGTTTGTGCCCACCAATGATCCTCCAAGCCATGATCTATATATATTTGATGTTAACATGTTGTTAGTTAGGCTTTGTACAAGTTGTTTTAAGTGTTGAATTCTTACAAACCTTCCTTGGATGTTTCGGCCATGACAAGTTTGTTCCCACCAATGATCCTCCATGCCATGATCTATATATATTTGATTTTAACATGTTGATAGTTAGGCTTTGTACAAGTTGTTTGAGCATTTGAATCCTTAAAACCTCTATTAGGGTTTCGGCCAAGTCCATGTATGTGCCTACTAATGACCTTCCATGCCATGCTACATATATATAAGATGTTAACATGATGTTAGTTAGGCTTTGTGTAAGTTGTTTGGGTGTTGAATTCTTACAAACCTTCCTTGGATGTTTCGATCATGATAAGTTTATGCTCACCAATGATCTTCCATGCCATGATATATATGTATATGATGTTAGCCTGATGTTAGTTAGACCTTGTACAAGTTGAATTCGGGTTTGAATTCTTAAGATCCCCCTTGGAAGTTTCAGTCAAACCTTGTTCATGCTCACCCATGATCTTCCATGCCATGATATATCTATATATGACGTTAACATGTTAATAGTTAGACTTTATGATAGCATGATTTGTTTATGCCACTACCTTATGTCCATGTTAATTGTATGAATGTATGATTATGTTATGAACAAGTATGTATGATGAAATGCCTAAGAGACGCTTCCTTATGAATGGGGACTAAGAGCACTCTTTATGTTATGAAAAGGAACATGATATGTTATGATAAGGAACATGATATGTTATGATAAGGAATATGATATGTTATGATAAGGAACATGAAATGTTATGATAAGGAATATCATATGCTATTTTACTTTTGTATGGCTTGTACTGGACCCTAGCAAGGTCCACCGGATGGGCTCCTACGTGCCCCTAGGTCGACGGTCATAGTACAAACCTAGTACGGGATGGGATCCTAAGTTGCCCTAGGCCGACGGTCGTAGTACGGGCCTAGGATGGGCTTCTATGTTGCCCCTAGGTCGACGGTCGTAGTACGAACCTAGTACCCAAGTAGGTTTGGGATTAGCTACCTCGGGTCTATTTAGGGATGCACGCAAAGATGATGATGTATGTGGTACAATGTTGGGCCCTCCATGTTGAGATTATGTTTAAGTACCTATAAAATATATGTTTTCAAAGAACATCTTGCATATACCCCTTTCATGTCTATGTGATTATTATGTTTTATGATATATGTTCTTAAATGATCATGTCTCTACTTTTATATGAATGCTATGCTTATATGTTCCTAAATGATCATGCCACTACTTTTATATGAATGCTATGCTTATATGTTCCTAAATGATCATGCCACTACTTTTATATAAATGCTATGCCTATATGTTGTCTAGATGAACATTTATGTCTAATCCTTGATGTATGGATTTTGTGAGTAGGAAAGGATCTTACTAAGCCTATGTGCTTATAGTTTCATGTTTCCCTTGTACTGCAGATAAGGGTAAAGAATAGCTAAACTAAAGGGAGCAGCAGGAGGGGCAAAGTGTGTGTGGTAGTGGCATGGTGGAAGAGATATATTTTATGTTCCAAGACTTATGTATGTATTCCCTTTAAGTTTTGCATGTTAGTTGTTAAGGGTTGATCACTACTTGATGTTTTGATTGTTGCTACTTGGTGTCTATTATGTTGATTATCATGAACTTGAACCAAGTAGTGTCCTTATGAAATGATTATGCATGCTTAGTAAATGTTCACCTGATACATGGTTTAGAAGGTTGAGTTATTTGCATGGTTGAAGGTAAATGCACGTCCATGTTTTATGTTTTTTTTTAAGTTTAAAGTCTTCCGCTGTATATGCACGCATGTATGATCGCGTCGCGCCGCCCTTCCTACCCCTATAGATTATGAGGAAAAGGGCGGGCGTGACATAACCTATCAATTATGAATAGATGATGAGTGACACCTAGCAGTACATCATGACCCCAAATTTATCGAAATATCTAAGCCTACTTCAGAATATTTTTGAATCCTTCAGCAGCTACAATTATTTCATACCTTATTGTAGGATCGAAATACTCCGAGAGAGAGAGGTGAATCTCGGAGGTTACAATTTTATTTTTAAATTTTAAGACTTATTTTTATATTTTGAAAATGTTAAAGAGTTTGTAGTGGAAACAAAATGAAATAGAGACAAGTTTCTTTTACTTGGTTCATAACCCTAACCGGGTTGCTACTCCAAGGCTCGTAGCTCTTTCGAGAGCTACTTCGATGAGAAATCACTATATAACCTCCGATTCGAGAACTCTCGACTTCGGAGGGGTTCACTTTTTACAAAAATATGAGATGGGTAACACTCTACCCTCTCTTTGAAGTTAAGTATATACAAGCAAAAATAAATACAAGAAATTAAGAGAAAGATTATATTGACACTTATGGAAGTTTTGAAGAAGACACGGAGTGTCGGAAAAGTGTCTCTGTGAGGAACCGGAGCTCTTGTGGATGAGTATGAAGCAGTAGCACTTGATGTAATGCGATCTTATGTTCGGAGCAGGTCGAACATTTATTTTATAATCCTTTTCCAATCAACCAGAATGCCTTTCAGTCTACTCCACATAAACCTGTTGATATGGAACTTCTGGTCTTCCAGTCGACTGAACACGCTCCAATCGACTCCAGATCACTCGACTCCGCATCGGGAAGTTTGCCTCTTTAGTTGACTAAAACTCTCTAGTCGATTGAAACTCTTTCCATCTATGCTGTTAGATCTTCGATTGATCACCAGCTAATCCTACCAACTAGGTATCTAGTATTCATTCTCAATACCAGTTGTCTCCATACCTGATCATTGGACTTGATTGGTACTGCAAAACAAGATTAACACAAATAGATAATATCAAATATGATAGTAGTAGTAATATTGCTCGATCTCAAATTCTAAGTCCCACGTGAACTCTTTGTCGGATCGATGCCTAGCTTTGTCCCCCTATAGAGGACTCGACCTCACCTCTTCACTCGAGGCTTACCTATTGGCTATTGGTGCAATTGGCCCGGGTTACGATTGATCGGACTCAAGTTTGACTCGAGCAGTATTTTGATGTTAGACAAAACATATGACATATGATTGTCATGGGAAGACCAAGTGTGTAGCCTTGGCCAAGTAAGTCAGAGTGTGTAACCTTGGTGGTGAAAGTCCAAGCATGGGGATTGGCATTGGAAGTCCAACATGGAGTTGGCAAGGGTAGACCAAGTGTGTAGCCTTGGCGGTAAAAGTCCAAGTTATGGGGACTTGACATTTGGGAAGTCCAAGGGGTGATTTGGCTGTGTAAGGCCAAGCGGTAGTCTTGGGAGTGTAAGTCCATACTTACCTTGGTGGTGTAGACATCGAGAGCATGACAATAGCTGAAGGAAGCACTTGGAGGCTAGCGTATGGATGAATAAGTCATGGATGACTTGGAAGAATCCGCACATGGATGAACAAATCATGGATGACTTGGAGGGATCTGATTGGCGCGAAGCTAGTAGAGGTAGCTAGAAGGCTTAGGTCTAGGCTAAGGGTGTTTTGGGTTAAACCTCATGGATGGGGTGAACTTGTCCAAGTGACTGAGGTTAAGTGTCGGATTCTCAAACATGTTGTTTGAGGTTTTACCTAAGGGTTGGATGCTCAAACAACTTGTGTTTGAGGTTTTACTCGACAATAGTCGACTGGTGGTATGTCCTAGTCAATTGGTGAAAGTCGATTGGTGTTCAACTATATGAAATGGCTTGGCTATCAATGACTAGCATTGGGTAGTCGACTGATGGCTTCAACAGTCGACTGCCATGGATGGGAGTCAACTACTGGTCGAGGATGCGAGCACAGAATACTTGGTAGTCGACTAATCGTTGGCTATGATTTGGAAGTTGATGCCCGATGTATCCGTTAATTTGGATGCCAATGTGGATTAGGCTGTTGTCTCACAATGACTACAGGAGCAGTCGATTGGGCCCTTATGCCAGTTAATTTCTAGGTGCAGAATCAGCCCGAGACAAGCATAAAAGGAGGACCTTGGGGAGGATTTCTACAACAATTTTTGGGAAGATTTTGTAGGGGAATTGATGCTGCATTCTAGACCTTTAATAGAAAACCAAAGTATGCAACAAGCAAATTGTTCAAAGCCATTGTTGTAAAGTTTTCTTTATGTATTTCATTCTTGTCTTTGTATATGCTTATACTTCTTGTATTATATTTTGTAATTGCTTGTACGAGATTTCTCCACCTTCGACGTGTTGTTGAGAACAAGCTTAGTTAATATTATGTTCATCACTAGAGCTCGTTGAGCTCATCCTGTGGAGTAGGAACCCTAAGATTCCGAACCACGTATATCATGTGTCTATTGTGTGTGTTTATGTATTCGTCTTTGTGTTCGCATTTGTATATTGTATTTCTACTGCGCTAACGAATATGGTAGATGAACGAACGAATTCCAACGAACAATGTACATGGGCTATTCAACCCCTCTTCTAGCTGGGCCACGATCCTCCAACAAGTGGTATCAGAGTGAGAAGGTTGTCATCAGACTCACTGCCATGACAACAAATCAAATGGTTGGCATCAACATCCACCCACAAAAATTTGAAGGAGAATTCTTATGGTAGAAGAAAAGGATGGAGGTATATTTTGAAACTGATTTCGATATGATGCTAACAATTGAAGATGATTTCGAAGTGCCTAGGGATGAAGAAGGGAAGCTAATTAAAAAATCAAGATGGACCGAGGAGCAAAGGCAACAATTCAAGACAACGGTTAAGGTAACAAAAATGTTAACTAAATTAATACCTTACAATATTTTGTCCAAGCTAGGTGAATATCAGGACAATAAGGAGTTGTGGAATAAGTTGATCAAATTCCACGAGAATCCCAAATTGGCACAAGTAGAGAAGGAAGCCGAGGAAGAATTGCCATCAACATCGAAGAATGTGGATGAATTAGAGGAATCCTCCACCTCTAGCATTGAGGGGGAGGAGAGATATTCCATCCCGGAGCAAGAACAAGAAAAAGTGTCTACATCCAAGAGAAGTGAAGAACAAGAAGAAAATTACCTAGGTAACTCAAGCATGATAATTAAAAATAAAAATCACATTATATGCTTTGAGTGTAGGAAAGCAGGGCATTACAAGAGCAAATGCCCAAAATTGGCAAAGGAGAAAGTCCCGGTGCCAAAAGTTTAAGTAAAATCAAAGGATGCCGGAGTCCTCGCTAGGAAAAGCAAAGAGCACATTGTGTGCTTCAAGTGCAATCAACGGGGACACTACCGAAGCCAATGCCCTAGTAGGAAGAAGAAGGGGCAAGAAGGAGCTACACAAGTATGGGGAGCTTCCAAAGCAAACCCTAAGGTATATCTTAATGCACCTTTTAGTTCTAGGGTTAACAAGCATGCTAGAAATTATTTTAGTACTCTTGCTATTGCTCATGAAAATCATGCTAGTAAGAATAATAGATTTTATTGTTTAGGTGCTTAGCATGTAGATTTATCTAATGACAAATCTAGGAACAATAACTCTAAACCCATTTTACCTAGGGAGAGTATTAGGAGGATAAAAGAGAATTTAGGCATTAACCCTAAGAAGGGTAGGCATATGCCTAAGAAAATTGTTTTTTCCCAAAAGACCAATGAAAATCAAAATTGGAAAAATTAGAATTGGAAAATCAAGCTTTGAGGTCAAGGTTTAAAAAATTGAAAAAGACCTTAGCAAAAATGACAAACTCATTTAAGGGGTCTAATGGTAAAAAATTAGGATATAGGAGACAAGAACCGTCCAAGGGCAAGAAAGGTTTGAGTCACAAACCTAAGTCCTACCAAGATGTTCCATTCGATTATGGAATAATATCTAGGTCTAGGAAAACCAAGGTTAATAGGGAAGGCATCCCTAAGATTAACCATGGTGTGTGTCTAGTAGCCAAGGGTTCTATAAAACCTAGGAAGACCACTAAGAAAGTTACTAGGGAGGCAATCCCTAAGGTTAACCTTGACAAGACCCAAATGACTACGACTTCAAAGCCAAAAAGGGTCATTAAGAAGGTATCTAAGGAAGTTATTCCTAGTGAATACCTTGCTAACCCAAGGAGCGCCAATAGGTATTGGGTTCCTAGGAGCGTGATTGATTCACGCTAGATGGGTTAGGGTGTGTCAACCCTAAGTAGATAGGTAGTTAACCAAACCATGGTAAAGTTGACACTTTAGGATGTGCCAATGTGTTTTTTAGACATTGAAAATTGATCAAATTGGCACAAATAGGTCTTAAAAATCATGGTGTGCTATTTTAGGTTTTTCACTTGGGGATAGTTGGCATTAATGCAAAATGGATTTAATTCTTAGAAATGACAATTTGGGCTTAACACTTAGGTATTTATACCTTAGTATTTTATACTTGTCATGATTTATTTTCCTTGCCATGTCATGACATCATATTTATTTTTATCATATAAAATGTCATGATAATACTTAGGGTTAGCTAAATGTCATGTTATGCTTAAGTTTATATCACTTGCCATGACATCATGATTATTGGCACATGCTTTTATTCTTGTTATCATTTATGCTATAATCATTATTCATGCATTAAATAAAATTGAGTTAAGGACTATGACATTATTTGAAGTCTCATGCATAAGGAAATCAAATAGAGTTGCCTAGCATTTGCATGAGACCCTAAATAACCAAAACTCACATCTCACTAGAACACTTTACTTGTATGTGTTTCATGCACTTAGATACAAGTGAGATGGTTGGAATGAAATTAAGGTTTTAAAATCATTTCAAAATTATTTTGAAAAACCTTGGCGAAGTCTAACTTTTGATAGCAATACCATTGAATGAAGTGATACAAATGTTAATAATATATGAGAGATGTCCTAAGGCAATCGCCTTATGTATGAACCATTTATATGATAAATGAAGATTCACTATTTGAGTATACATGTTTTATGTATTTGATTGGATCTTAAACTCATTTACTGAATGTCCATGATATGATTCACAGCATGAGAGAATTTGTGATTGGATCACAACTAGTGAGTATCTCTACATGTGTAATTGTGATGTATCGGAATTATCCCTAGTCGATGAATTGATGGATTTGGACACCATCAATTACTTCAGACTACGAGGTATACTCCTTGGTGTATCCAAGCGGTGATTCTCACGGGAGACATAGTGATGTCCGGAGTTGATCGTGGATGCTAGTTATGGTAACTAGTTCATTGGAGTGACCAGCCGTAAGACTTCATATGGTTCTCTGCATATATAGATATGTCAATGAAGTTCTTACTGTGGCTTAAGTGTGATGTTCCTTTGACTTGCGGTATTCAAGTCATCTTGATCATGGAGACTTATGCTTTGACATCTTAAGCAAACATCTCCGAGGAGATGTGGACCCGGGATGATTGGGTATAAGTCAAAGTGATCGAAGGTGTTTGAATAGCCTATAAAGGATTCACCACTCCTTGCGAGGAGATGTATACCCATGGCCTCTCGTCGGATTGTTACTAAAGTCTTTGGCCAAAGCATTACATGTTTAGAGTAAGGTACTCTTCGATACATGTGGAGTAACTACAATCCGTAGGACGAGGAAATGATACTTGGGCTAGGTGTGACGTAGTCAGCCTAGTGGGGGCTGACACAATAGACCATGTCCTGAACCAAGTGGGTATAAGATGAGTGAAGGGAATGGGGCACGATTCATTCGAGCTACTGAAGGGTTTCAGAAATAGTTCTGGATCAACCGTTGATCTTTTCGGTTAATTGGGGATCATGATGTACTACTAGGTGCCACTCATGATCGTTCTCTAATTAATGGTTAATTATAGACGGCCAACATAAACCGAGAACCTATTTGGTCACACGCACCACGAGCGTAATCCGAAGGATTTAAGACGAGCTTGAGCAGGGGATTCTCGGCCAGAGAAACTAGGTTTGGTTGGACCAAACATAAGCGAGCATGAAATCGTTTGATCGCAATGGGCGTGGATGGGCCGAGTCTTATGAAGACGTAATGGATGAACCAAAATGGTTTGGTTCTAATCCAATGGAGGAGAATAAACCAAAGGGTTTGGTTTATTTTAAACGAATGAACCAAAAGTTGGTTCGGTTCGTTTTAACTTAAAATAAACCATCATGGTTTGGTTTATTTTAACTTATCTTAATGGAGCGGGTTAACGGGCCTAATGGTTATGATCCAATAACCATTAAGAGAATTAGTTCTCAATAAAAGAGGGCTTAAGGGATAATTAAGCCCTTATAAAAAACCCTAGCTTGGAGTTTCCGCCCACCATTCAATGCCGACCAACCTCCATTGCCGCCCAGCTTTTTGTGCCGCCATCCACTCCTTGCCATCCTCCGTGATCTCCTATAGGTTTGGCATCAAGGTGAGCCTTTTCTTCCTTGTTTTGGCCGGCGCCTACTCCTCCACCAAGCTGTCCAGTTTTCTGGACAGCTTCTTCTCCTCTCGTCGGAGCGTCGGTTGGACGACGGTTAGAGCTCCGACAGCGGCTAACTTACCGGGGATTCGATCTCCGGTAATCCTCTGAGGTGGAGGATGAAGGATTCGTCAATTGGTTGACGAATACCTCTCCGGAGAAGCGAGTTTTGAGAACTCGTATTAGGATCCGAATTTGGATTCGGATCGTGATCATCTCTCGATCACGTCGTCTTCAACACGAGGCTAGTAACCCGTACGAAGACGAAGCTCGTGGATTAGCGAAGTCATCCCGAGGAACTCGGCGTGGATACGGATAGAGATGATTCTAGCGAGGATCGTTCCGGTTGATGTCGTTCCCGCTACACGTCATACGAAAGGTATAACGTAGATAAATTTCCTTTTATTGCAAATTTAAATTTACGGTTATGTCTACACTTGTTGTAATATGCATGCGTGTGTTATGTGTGTTGTAATAAATGTAGATTTATTATTTTTATTGCTTCCGCTGTGTTCATGTTTACGAAACGTGATCGAACACACACCTGCCTTGTGATCGAAACCCAGTGGTATCGGAGCCCAGGTTGTGTTTCGACATAATCGTAAAAATGGTTTTGCGATAGTCATAATGTATTTCTGGAAATTTTCTAATTTTAGAAATTTAGAAGTATTTATGGAAATTTTTCAATTTTGGAAAGTCTAGAAGTATATATGGAAATCTTCCACTTTTGGAAAGTTGGAAGTATTTATGGAAATTGATATTTTCCATAAATAAAATATTTGATTAGATTCTGGAAATTTGTTTCCTAATTTAATCATTATTTGATTTGGGAAATCAAATCTTAAAATATTTTATTTCCATAAGTAGTTTTAATGATTTAGGAAATTGGTTTCCTAAATAGATTTTCCTTAATCAAATAATTCCATGAATAAAATATGTGATTAGATTTGGAAATTTGTTTCCTAATTTAATTATGATTTGATTTGGAGAATCAAATCTTAAACATATTTTATTTCCATAAATAGTTATGACATATAAGGAAATATATACATGACATAATTGTATGCCATGTAATTGCATTAGATGCATAACATTATGCCATGCGTGTCGTGACATGTAGATGTATGCCATGTATGCCATGTCATGTAGATAATAGTTATTTGCATGCAAAGAGGATGAGACATAAAACCCTTAAACAATATTAAAGCCTACACCTTCCATTAATATGGTTAGAACCAGAGTTCCGTTTCTTGTTTGGGTTGTTGGACTCTCTCCAAGCCCGGCTCGAACCCAAACATGTTCAAACCATGGAATAGTTTAATACTAATATGGTAAGAGTCAGAGGTCAATCGTTAGCTTTGGTTGTTGGACTCTCTCCAAGCTGGGCTAATTGGTTGAATGTGCTCTAACCATATTAAAACTATTTCTCGATTAATGGGTTGGCTTTAACACGCATCGGCTTGTTGGACTCTCTCAAGGTCGATGTAAAGGGAGGTGAAGTTGGGTGCTATGCATATGATGCATACTTGTTAATGTGTTAACAACCCGATGTATGTGTGAACATTCAATTAGTTGATAGCACATTGTGATAGTTGCATATCGTGATATGCAATCGGTATAGTTGATACCTACCGTCGTAGTTATGAATGGCTTGTTGGACTCTCTCGAGGTTGTTCATATCTATGATGGATATCGACCCATTCGGAGATGGACCTACGATCTCGAAGTGATTTTGGGGTTTTGAAATTCGAAAAATGAATGGGATTTATAAATGTATATTGATGCATTTTAAAATCATCTTTCTCATATATGCTCGCTTTGTATTTCTAAAATTGATCATGATGTCTTTGAATTTGCGTTCCATTTTTGATTCGAATAAATTGACTGGGCCAAACTTCTTGGACTGGCTTAGAAACTTGAGAATTGTTCTCAAGGTGAAAATCTTGTGTATTTCCTCGAATCGCCTCTTCCTGCCCATCCTAGTGACGATGCAACTCCGGACCAATAGTTGGTCTATCCGAAACATGTGGTGATTACAGGCTGATCAAGTTACATCATGCTAGCCGATGATATAACCCAAATCTATGAAACATGAGCATATGGATGCTCATATCGTGATCCTTCATCTTTGAGTTGTTTGATGAGCAAGTGAGATTGAAAGGTTCGAAGTCTCAAGCTCCTCTTCACCTCGAGATGCAAGAAGGTTCATCGTAGTCTTGCTCAACATCTTTGAAGGCTGTGGAGCCTTACGAGAAGCATGAGCGAGCGAGGGCGGTGTTGTTAGTTGATTCCTCGAAGAAAGGTTCTAAGAGGGAGTCAAAGGAACAACAGAAGGGGAAGAAGAAAAAGGCTAAAAAGGCAGAACCAGCTCAAAAGGGCACTTGCCATAATTATGGCAAGTAGGGCCATTGGCGAAGAAATTGTAAGATTTATCTTGAGTCCGTGAAGAAGAATAAGGCATAAGATGCTCCATCTTTTCACATATCTTCGTTATTGATTGTCATTCTATTTCCTCAGACACTTGGGTATTGGATACTGGGTGTGGCTCACATATATGTAATGACATAAATTGGGCTAAGGAATAGAAGAAGACTTGTCAAGGGAGAGTCAAATTTACGTGTTGGGAATGGAGCAAAGGTTGCTGCACTCGCCATCGAAACGTATTTGTTGAAACTCCCTGCAGGACTTGTCTTAGAACTGGACAGTTGCTTTTATGTTCCTTCGTTGATAAAGAACATCGTTTCTATTTCTTGGTTAAATAGAAATGGGTACCATTTGACTTTTAGTAACAATTGTTGTTACATAACTTTGAATGGAGTTCTTTATGGGACTGGAACTTTAAGCAATGGTGTTTATACGTTGGACATATCCAGTGATGTTTTCAATATCGAAGCGAGCAACAAGCGTGCTCGAAAGGATAATCAATTAGACTCCTACATGTGGCATTGTCGTCTTGGCCATGGAAGCAAGAAACGCATGTCCGAATTACACCGATGTGGAATTCTGGAATCGTTTGAATTGGATTCATACGATACATGCGAATCATGCTTAAAAGGCAAGATGACTAAGTTACCTTTTATTGGAAAAGGTGAACGAGTGGGAGAGTTACTAGGACTAATACATACTGATGTATGTGGACCTATGTCAACTCAAGCATTAGGAGGCTATAGCTACTTCATTACCTTCACCGATGATCACTCACGGTTTGGGTATGTGTTCTTGATGAAACACAAGTCTGAAGCCTTTGAAAGGTTCAAAGAATTCAGAAATGAAGTAGAGAAACAACATGATAAGAGTATTAAAATACTTCGATCGGATCGAGGTGGTGAATACTTAAGTCAAGAGTTTCTTGATTATCTAAGAGACAATGGTATATTGTCTCAATGGACTCCGCCATATACACCACAACATAATGGTGTATCTGAGAGGCGTAACCGGACCTTGTTGGACATGGTCAGGTCAATGATGAATCATGCGACTCTTCCCAAGTCCTTTTGGGGCTATGCACTTCAGACAGCTGTTTACTTGTTAAACAGAATGCCTACCAAGGTAGTCTCAACTACTCCATATGAGATATGGAATGGTAAGAAACCTCATGTAACTTACTTGAAGATATGGGGTTGTCCTGCTTATGTGAAGCGGACTGTATCAGAAAAATTGGATGCTAAGTCTGATAAATGTCTATTTATTGGATACCCTAAGGAAACAAGGGGTTACCAATTCTATCATCCTGTGGAACAAAAGGTGTTTGTTTCAAGGCATGCTGTGTTTCTAGAGAAAGAGTTTCTCTTGCAAGAAAACAGTGGGAGTGTCGTCGAGCTTGAGGAGGCTCGAGAGACTCAAATAGACATTGATGAGATACCTGGTGAAGCACAACAGCCGACAACTCATAGTGATGAGCAATCGGCTGGACCTATTGTAACACCACATCTTCGTAGATATGGTAGAACACGCAATATTCCTGAGAGATATGGATTTCTCGTAAGTGAATCGAATGACGTGTTACTCATTGATGATGAGGAGCCTACTAGTTATGAAGAAGTCTTGACAAGTTGAGAAAGGGATAAGTGGCTTGGTGCCATGAAGTCGGAAATGGATTCCATGTATGAAAACCAAGTTTGGAACTTGGTTGACCCACTGAAGGCATAAAGCCTATAGGGTGCAAGTGGGTTTTCAAGAAGAAAACCGACATGGATGGTAATGTGATTACCTATAAGGCTAGATTGGTGGCGAAGGATATCGTCAAAAGCAAGGTGTTGATTATGGCGAAACCTATTACTTTGTAGCTATCTTAAATCCATTCGGATGCTCTGGCCATAGCGGCTCATTATGATTATGAGATATGGCGGATGGATGTAAAGCGGCTTTCCTTAATGGAAACTGCTCGAGGGCGTGTATATGATACAACTGAGGTTTCACATCGGTTGATAAAACCAAGGTATGCAAATTTGCGGGTCCATTTATGGATTGAAGCAAGCATCCGAGAAGTTGGAATATCCGTTTTGATGAGACAATCAAAAGTTTGATTTCTCACAAAATCGAGGAACCTTGTGTGTACAAGAAGGTTAGTGGGAGTGCGATCGTGTTCCTAGTATTGTATGTCGATGACATACTACTTATAGGAAGCGATGTTTCAATCTTCTGATCAGTGAAGGTTTGGTTATCAAGACATTCTCCATGAAAGACACAGGAGAAGCAACCTACATCCTCGGGATTAAGATCTATAGAGATAGATCGAAGCGGTTGCTTGGTCTTTCGCGATCTACATATATAGGCCGAGTGCTAAGAGGCTTAGCGTGTCGGAATCCAGAAAGGTTTCCTACCCATCGGGCATGTGGTACACCTTTCGAAGTCTATGTGTCGCGCCGCAGAAGGCGAGAGGATTTGCATGAGTAAGATTCCTATGCATCATGATAGGATCTATCATGTATGCTATGTTATGTGAGGCCCGATGTATCGTATGCTCACGAGTGTCACGGCGGATACTGCGATCGATCGGAATGGATCATTGGGTGGTATTAAGATGATCCTTAAGTACTTGAAGAACTAAGGATGTGTTCTAATATATGGAGAAGGGTACATGGTGATACGTGGGTATGGATGCACCCGAGACGACAAGGATGATTCCATGTCTCGATGCAGGGTATGTATTCACCGAATGGAGGCGCAATAAGTTGGAAAGGTTCCAAGCTTGACACTATAGCGGATTACGCCACTAAAGGAATACATTGCGACTTTAGGCGACAAGGAAGCGGTTTGGATCAAGAAGTTCATCTTTGAACTTGATGTGGTCTCATCAATGATCCAAACATGTGCTTCGCCGCTATCATCTTATCAGAGAGATCATCAGTAGGAACGAAATACAAATCGAGAAAATTCCCACTGAAAGGAACTTAGCGGATTCTTTGACTAAGGCATTACCTCAAAGTAAGTTTGAGGGTCATGTTAGAGCTTATGGTATTGGATACCGTAGCGATTGGCATTAGGCCAAGTGGGAGTCTGTTAATAATATATGAGAGATGTCCTAAGGCAATCACCTTATGTATGAACCATTTATATGATAAATGAAGATTCACTATTTGAGTATACATGTTTTATGTATTTGATTGGATCTTAAACTCATTTACTGAATGTCCACGATACGATTCACAGCATGAGAGAATTTGTGATTGGATCACAACTAGTGAGTATCTCTACATGTGTAATTGTGATGTATCGGAATTATTCCTAGTTGATGAATTGATGGATTTAGACACCATCAATTCTGTCGAGACTAGCACGAGGTATACTCCTTGGTGTATCCAAGCAGTTGATTCTCACTGGCTGGAGACATAGTGATGTCCAGAGTTGATCGTGGATGCTGGTTATGGTAACTAGTTCATTGGAGTGACCCGGTAAGACTTCATATAGTTCTCTGCATATATAGATATAGATATGAAGTTCTTACTGTAGCTTAAGTGCGATGTTCCTTTGACTTGCGGTATTCAAGTCATCTTGATCATGGAGACTTATGCTTTGACATCTTAAGCAAACATCTCCAAGGAGATGTGGACCCGGGATGATTGGGTATAAGTCAAAGTGATCGAAGGTGTTTGAATAGCCTATAAAGGATTCACCACTCCTTGCGAGGAGATGTATACCCATGGCCTCTCGTCGGATTGTTACTAAAGTCTTTGGCCAAAGCATTACATGTTTAGAGTAAGGTACTCTTCGATACATGTGGAGTAACTAGAATCCGTGGGACGAGGAAATGATACTTGGGCTAGGTGTGGCGAGTCGACCTAGTGAGGTGACACAATAGACCATGTCAACCAAGTGGGTATAAGATGAGTGAAGGAATGGGGCACGAATCATTCGGCCTTGAAGGTTTGAGAAATAGTTCGATCAACCGTTGATCTTTTGATTGGTGGGGATCATGATACTTAATGGTTAATTTGTTGGAATGTATACTGAAAGTCTAGCTCTTCTCTGTATGAATATTTTATTTTGAAATAAGAATCACATGATCATTGTTTTCATTTTATATATTCATTATATATGTGTGCATATTGTCTAATATTTTACATTGTAGATAACATGGTGCTTGGTGTGGCACAGAAGATCATGTTATCAGTACCTTGTAAAATATAAGTAGAGGCTCACAACCAAGATGGTTTTGGACAAACCATTGGCATGGTTGTAGTGTAGCTTGGTATTGTTTTATCTTGAACATAGAGTTACACTAGTACACTTAGGTGTATTGAGCAGGACCGACATAGAGGTGATTCAATTTAGTGCTGACTACATAATTGAATCGGACCTCGGATATTATGTTGTACATGCTCTAAATTCCGATATAATAACGGGCACATGTACTTAGTATTTATTTCTTTGATTTACCAGTGGGTGAGATTTAGATGGATTAAATCAATATGCCCGGTAAGTTGGGAAATAATATTATTTACATGGTGTGCCGTTGATTATAGGAGGAAACCGTGTCCTATATATTAGGTTGATGATGTCCCATTGAGGAGCTCATAAGGTTCATCATGTAAACCCAGCTGGTTGACTTAGTCAACATGATGATAAGGTTGAGTGGTACTACTCGAGGAGTTAGATGTTAATTAATTGATGGTCAGTAAATCAATTAATTGACGGACATTCGATATCTTAAACACGGGGAGATAAATGTACAAATAATATATGGAGCCCATATTAATTTTTGGGGGTTGGTGAGGTAGTTCAATGATGATCCTCTAGTGGAATGGAACATCATTGATGGATCAAGTTTGTGTGGTTCCGATCCATCGGGTGGCCAAGACCCAACTCCTCCTTATGGTCCCTATCGTAGCCTAATATAATCCTTGTGAAGTCTAGATCCAAGAAAACAAAACCTAGAACCAACGGTTGGGATTAGATCCCTAGATCCGATGGTTAGGATGAAACCCTAGAACCAACGGTTGTGATTAAATCCCTAAGATCCGATGGTTAGGATGAAACCCTAGAATCGACGGTTAGGATTAAATCCCTAGATCCGACGGTTGGGATAAAACCCTAGATCCGACGGTTGGGATGAAATCCTAGATCCGACGGTTGGGATGAAATCCTAGATCCGACGGTTGGGATTAAATCCTAGATCCGGTTTGGGATAAAACCCTAGATCCGGCGGTGAGATTAAATCCCTAGATCCGACGGTGGAGATTAAAGGAGGTTTAAGCCCAACTCTATATATAGATGGCTAAGGGTTGGCGGCAAGATATTGATTTGAAATTAGGGTTTTGGCTCTTCTTGAGGCGCTAGGGTTGTTGGCTAGGTTGCGCACTTGTTCTCCTAGGGTTTTGGCCCATCTTCCTATACTCTCAGTTCTCATCTTCCTCCTCCTTGCTCCTTGGTGGCCGGCTCTCCAAGACTTGGTGGCCGGGCTTCTCCTTTCTCCTTTGTGGTGGCCATTGATTAGGTGGTGGCTTCATCCTTTGTATGGCGGTTGCATCAAACTCTCTAGCTTGGTGGCCGGTTCTAGATAGGAAAGGTTTTGTTCGTTTTTCTCTTTGTTCACAGCGGACAAGGTAGAGGAGAACTCGATCTAGAAGGCTTCTACTCATGGAGGATCTTCGTCCACACGTCGTCCACGAGAAGGATAGGACATACGGTAGAAGATCGTGAGGTATAAAGTTATTTTAACTTTATATACAGATCTGAGCATGTTCTTATTTGTTTTGATTATGCATGTGTGTGTGTGCAAATATATTGTATAATCATGGACCCCGAAGACAAACACAAAAACCGGCGATCCGTCCGTCGTCTCTTCCGCGGCTAATCAACTAGAAGAGTAGAGTTGCTTGAACAACTAGTTTGTTCGAGCGACCACTCAAGTTGTTAGCACGACGACGAAATGGTGTTGCTAAGGAAGCTCATCTCATCCGGATTAATCCTTTCATCAGTGAAAATTTTAATCCGGGGACATGGGAGCCAATGAGCCTCCGAAGCATCCACCCAACAATTGGTATCAGAGCCACGGTTTCCGGTTTTGTGTGTTTTGGATTCGGTTAATTTTTTATGCATTTTTCATATATTATATGTGTCGGATAATAGTAGGATATGCATAGTTTAACTTTTTGGTTGCAGGCATAAGATCCGACTATTATGGCCATGTGTGTGTATGTGAATGGATGTGTGTAAAAATTTATTATTTGAATCCTCGGGGTTGACGAGGCTAGATTAGTATTTAATTTTTGTAATTTAATACGGCATTGTTTAGCCGCTCATTTTAGTTTACTTTCGATCTAGATTATTTGTACACTCCTTCATGGAGTATAGGATCGATGGATGTAAATAAAATGATTTATCTCGGCTCGGATATCTTTGGTGACTTGTGCACGGGAAAAGGTGGAGCGGACGAGGTGGCGACACGACGGGATGCATATTGGAGGACAATGCCATAATAGTTGGAAAAAATTCTGTTTTTCCATATTTATTGCTTATTTGTTTTATATGCATGTTGTGTATGTTTAAAATTCCTCGATTGCAATTTACTAAGTGGGAGAGGGATATTTTAATTAATTCCCGTGGCCTCCATTACAATTTGACGTGTGATGCAACAAACTTGCGTGTTGGCTTTGAGTGCCTTCCTCCCCATCGGATGGGTTTGTTTGCGGATCACTAGGTCAAATAATGGTTATAGGAAATTATTTAGGAGCGTGTGTACTTCCCCATCAGTAAGGCACATAATCCGAAATAATTCCCTTAGTATCGTGTAATGGTGCACACTTAGATACAAATAAAGGTATCCTCCCCATCGGAGTCACTGCTTTTATTTGTAGGGCTAAAGAGGAACCAACTATTAATTTTATTTGTCAAAAAGTAAGGTTGACAAGATAATAAAATTAATGGGTAAAACCTCCTCTTACAAATGTGGAATTCGTATACGTCCACACTATCGTGGCATGTGATATTCTCGGTGTTTTGAGGTGTTGGTTGATTTCTGAATTTTATTGTTTTGAGGAATCAATATTATTTGAAATCTAATATTTTGATCATTGTGATTCTAAGGATTTTCAAATGGCTTTCAATCCACTTACTTTGGTTCTAAAGGAAACAAACTTACTGTCCCCAAACAATAATGATTGGAAAAGAAATATGGATACTGTCTTAACTGTCGATGAGTGTCCTCCTAGGCCTGCAGATGATTCTGAGGAAAAGGAACTTTTCGGATACCAGAATCGAGCTCTTAGACAGGAAGCCATGGTTGCTCAGAAGGTTTCTACTTCTAAGCCGAAAGGCAAGAAGAAGAAGAAACAAGGTAGAGCAAAGGTGGTGGGAGGATCTCAGGGAGTGAAGAGGCCGAAAGGCAAGTGCTTCACTTGTAGACAGACTGGACATGGGAAGAAAGACTTCCCCTTCCTGAACTAGAACAAGGGTATATCTTCTGCCTTAGTCGTTGAAACATGTTTAGTGGTGTTATCTACCGGTACCTGGTGTGTAGATACGGGAGCCACTGATCATGTCAATTCTTTGCGGGGTTCCAGAAACCGACGACTAATTTGAAGGAAATTACCATCTACATGGGCAATGCTACAAAGGTAGCGGCTATTGCGAGAGACGTTTATTTATCGTTTGATAGAAATAAAGTTTGGTTTTGAGAAATTGTCTTTATGTACCTACATTTAGAAAGAATTTGATTTCGGTTTCTAAATTGTTTATGGATGGATATTCTGTTTCTTTTAATGACAGAGTTGTTATAAAAAGAAATAGAGAGATTATCTGTTCAGGTACATTGGTTGGCAATTTGTATACTCTTGAACCAAAAGCTCCCACAATGCATATAGAAGTGAATAACTCATCTTCTAAGTCTAATAAGAGAAAAGAACCTTCGCAAATGAACCAAACATATCTTTGGCATCTAAGGCTTGGTCATATTAACCTAAGCAGAATTCAAAGGTTGATAGCTGATGGACCTTTGGGTTCATTAGTGGTGGAGGATCTCCCAACCTGCGAATCTTGCTTGGAAGGTAAAATGACCAAGAGGCCTTTCAAGGCCAAGGGGTATAGAGCCAAAGATGTGTTAGAATTGGTTCATTCTGATTTGTGCGGTCCTATGTCTATCCAGGCAAGAGGTGGCTTTGAATACTTCATCTCTTTTATAGATGATTATTCAAGGTATGGATACATTTACTTGATGCACCGCAAGTCTGAATGCTTTGACAGGTTCAAAGAATTCAAGGCTGATGTGGAGAATCGTCAAGGTAAAAGTATCAAGACATTACGATGATCGTGGTGGCGAGTACCTCTTGGGAGAGTTTAGGAGTTACTTATCGGAGGCTGGGATTCAATCCCAATTGTCTGCACCTGGCACACCCCAGCAGAATGGTGTAGCAGAGCGAAGGAATAGGACTCTTATGGAGATGGTCAGATCTATGATGAGTTATTCAGAGTTACATTCGTTGGGGTTTGCTCTGGAAAGCGGCACACATTGAACTTGGTTCCATCTAAGTCGACTTTACCCTTTACTCCGCGAGTTGTGGGTGGAAAGCCTAGTCTAAGACATATTTGGATTTGGGGTAGTCGCATGTGTGGAAGGAGATCTTTGGTAAGTTGGAATCTCGTATGAAGTCGCTTGTTTGTTGGCTACCTAAGGAGCGAAGGGTGGTTTATTCTATAGTCCTAGAGATCGAGAAGGTAATCGTAGTACGAATGTCGATTTCTAGAGGAGGACTATGTGATGAACCACAAGCCCACGAGTAGGATTGTTCTTGAGGAGTTGACAGGGAAGTCCCAACCCGGTACCACCGACAAGAGGACACACCACAAGTGACTTGCCGCGTGTCACGCGAGCATACGCAGAGGCACCTCGTCAGTAGTGGGAGGGTTGTTAGACAACCCAACAGATTCATGTTTTTGGGAGAGTCTTGGACTTAGTCACTGGTGAACATGAACTGATCCCCTGGACATATGATGAGGCACTCCAAGATAGAGATCGATCTTGGCAAAGTGCGATGAATTGGAGATAGAATCTATGGATTCTAATCAGTCTGAGAGCTAGTAGAGCCACCGATGGTGTAAAAACCATTGGATGCAAGTGGATCTACAAGAGAAAGAGAGGAGTAGGCGGGAAGGTTGAAACCTTCAAAGCTAGGCTTGTTGCGAAGGGTATACTCGGAAGAGGGTATCGATTATGAGGAGACCTTTTTGCCGTAGCTATCTTAAGTCTATCCGGATTCTCTTATCTATAGTGCTCATATGGATTATGAGATTTGGCGGATGGATGTCAAGGCGACTTTCCTTGAAGTCTTGAGAGAACATCTATATGCGCCAACGGAGGATTCATTGCTAAAGGCAAAGAGCATCTTGTATGTAAGCAATCGGTCCATTTATGGATTGAAGCAAGCTTCTAGATCTTGGAACATCCGTTTTGATGAGGTAATCCATCATATGGATTTATTCAAAGTCGGATGAGCCTTGTGTATACAAGAGATGTGGGAAACGTAGTGGTGTTTCTTGTACTATACGTAGATGACATTTTGTTAGTTGGCAACAATATCAAAGTGTTATCAGGCGTAAAGTATGGTTGTCTAAGCAGTTTGATATGAAGGACTTGGGAGAAGTAGGACACATCCTTGGGATCAAGTTATAAGGGATCGCAGAAAAGGATGTTGTGCTTATCTCAAGCTTCATACATTGACACTATCCTTGCTCGTTTTAGCATGCAGAACTCCAAGAAAGGTTTTCTACCTTTTAGGCATGGAGTTCCTTTATCTAAAGAGATGTGTCCCAAAACATCAAAGGAGATAGAGGACATGAAGGTGGTTCCTTATGCTTCGGCAGTAGGAAGCCTTATGTATGCTATGCTATGTACGAGACCGGATATCTGCTTTGCCGTGGGCATGGTTAGCAGATATCAGAGTAATCTGAGCAGGGGACATTGGGTGCGGTAAAGCATATATTGAAGTACACGAGAAGGACTAGGGATTATATCTTTGGTTCTAAGGCGGATCAATTAGTCCCTGTGGGTTACACGGATTCGGATTTCCAATCAGATAGGGACAAGAGTAAGTGTACCTCGGGGTTTGTGTTTACTTTTGGAGGTGGAGCCATAGTATGGAGAAATGTCAAGCAGAAATGCGTGGCGGACTCTACCATGGAAGCTGAGTATGTGGCAGCCTCTGAGGCAGCCAAGGAAGCTGTATGGCTGAGGAACTTCTTGATGGACTTGGATGTGATTCCTGGTTTGCCCAGAACTATCACAATTTATTGTGATAATAGTGGTGCAGTTGCAAACTCGAAGGAACCACGAGCCCATAAGGCGAGTAAACACATAGAGCGCAAGTACCACCTTATATGAGAGATCGTAAAGCGAGGAGAAGTTGCTGTCGCCAAGATTGCATCAGAGGATAACCTGGCAGATCCATTCACTAAGGCCCTTCCAGCGAAAGCGTTTGATAGGCATGTGGAGGACATGGGGATCAGATGTATGGCAGAGTGATGACGGCATAGTCTTTTAGTATAAGTGGGAGATTGTTGGAATGTATACTGAAAGCCTAGCTCTTCTCTGTATGAACATTTTATTTTGAAATAAGAATCACATGATCATTGTTTGCATTTTATATATTCATTATATATGTGTGCATATTGTCTAATATTTTACATTGTAGATAACATGGTGCTTGGTGTGGCACAGAAGATCATGTTATCGATGTAAAATATAAGTAGAGGCTCACAACCAAGATGGTTTTGGACAAACCATTGGCATGGTTGTAGTGTAGCTTGGTATTGTTTTATCTTGAACATAGAGTTACACTAGTACACTTAGGTGTATTGAGCAGGACCGACATAGAGGTGATTCAATTTAGTGCTGACTACATAATTGAATCGGACCTCGAATATTATGTTGTACATGCTCTTAATCCTAATATAATAACGGGCACATGTACTTAGTATTTATTTCTTTGATTTACCAGTGGGTGAGATTTAGATGGATTAAATCAATATGCCCGGTAAGTTGGGAAATAATATTATTTACATGGTGTGCCGTTGATTATAGGAGGAAACCGTGTCCTATATATTAGGTTGATGATGTCCCCTTGAGGAGCTCATAAGGTTCATCATGTAAACCCAGCTGGTTGACTTAGTCAACATGATGATAAGGTTGAGTGGTACTACTCGAGGAGTTAGATGTTAATTAATTGATGGTCAGTAAATCAATTAATTGATGGACATTCGATATCTTAAACACGGGGAGATAAATGTAGAAATAATATATGGAGCCCATATTAATTTATGGGGGTTGGTGAGGTAGTTCAATGATGATCCTCTAGTGGAATGGAACATCATTGATGGATCAAGTTTGTGTGGTTCCGATCCATCGGGTGGCCAAGACCCAACTCCTCCTTATGGTCCCTATCGTAGCCTAATATAATCCTTGTGAAGTCTAAATCCAAGAAAACAAAACCTAGAACCAACGGTTGGGATTAGATCCCTAGATCCGATGGTTAGGATGAAACCCTAGAACTAACGGTTGGGATTAAATCCCTAAGATCCGATGGTTAGGATGAAACCCTAGAATCGACGGTTAGGATTAAATCCCTAGATCCGACGGTTGGGATAAAACCCTAGATCCGACGGTTGGGATGAAATCCTAGATCCGACAGTTGGGATGAAATCCTAGATCCGACGGTTGGGATTAAATCCTAGATCCGACGGTTGGGATAAAACCCTAGATCCGACGGTAGAGATTAAATCCCTAGATCCGACGGTGGAGATTAAAGGATGTTTAGGCCCAACTCTATATATAGATGGCTAAGGGTTGGGCGGCAAGATATTGATTTGAAATTAGGGTTTTGGCTCTTCTTCAAGGAGGCGGCTAGGGTTGTTGGCGGCTAGAAGTTAGGCGCACTTGTTCTCCCTAGGGTTTTGGCCGTGCCCATCTTCCTATACTCGCCCCAGCCGGTTCTCATCTTCCTCCTCCCTTGCTCCTTGGTGGCCGCGGCTCTCCAAGACTTGGTGGCCGGCGCTTCTCCTTTCTCCAAGGTGGCCGGCGGTTCCCATTGAATTGGTGGCCGACGCTTCATCATATTGTTCCTTGGTCGGCGGTTGCATCAAACTCTCTAGCTTGGTGGCCGGTTCTAGATAGGAAAGGTTTTGTTCATTTTTCTCTTTGTTCACAGCGGACAAGGTAGAGGAGAACTCGATCTAGAAGGCTTCTACTCGTGGAGGATCTTCGTCCACACGTCGTCCACGAGAAGGATAGGACATACGGTAGAAGATCGTGAGGTATAAAGTTATTTTAACTTTATGTATAGATCTGAGCATGTTCTTATTTGTTTTGATTATGCATGTGTGTGTGTGCAAATATATTGTATAATCATGGACCCCGAAGACAAACACAAAAACCGGCGATCCATCCGTCGTCTCTTCCGCGGCTAATCAACTAGAAGAGTAGAGTTGCTTGAACAACTAGTTTGTTCGAGCGACCACTCAAGTTGTTAGCACGACGACGAAATGGTGTTGCTAAGGAAGCTCATCTCATCCGGATTAATCCTTTCATCAGTGAAAATTTTAATCCGGGGACATGGGAGCCAATGAGCCTCCGAAGCATCCACTCAACATAATTATAGACGGCCAACATAAACCGAGAACCTATTTGGTCACACGTACAACGAGCATAATCCAAAGGATTTAAAACGAGCTTGAGAATGGGATTCTCAGACCGAGAGAAACTAGGTTTGGTTGGACCAAACATAAAGCGAGCATGAAATCGTTTTAGTCGCAATGGAAGCGTGGATGGGCCGAGTCTTATGAAGACGTAATGGATGAACCAAAATGGTTTGGTTCTAATCCAATGGAGGAGAATAAACCAAAGGGTTTGGTTTATTTTAAACGAATGAACCAAAAGTTGGTTCGGTTCGTTTTAACTTAAAATAAACCATCATGGTTTGGTTTATTTTAACTTATCTTAATGGAGCGGGTTAACGAGCCTAATGGTTATGATCCAATAACCATTAAGAGAATTAGTTCTCTATAAAAGAGGGCTTAAGGGATAATTAAGCCCTAATCCAAAATCCTAGCTTGGAGTTACCGCCCATCCTTCATTGTCGCCCAACCTCCATTGTGCCGCACTTGTTGTCGTATCCGCTCCATGCCGTGACCAAGCTTCGGTGATCCTCCCGACCCTCTGATCTCCTATAGGTTTGGCATCAAGGTGAGCCTTTTCTTCCCTTGGTTGGCGGCGCCTATCTCTCCTCCACCAAAGTTGTCCAGTTTACGGACAACTTGTTCTCGTCGGGCGTCGGTTGGGCCGGCTTGGAAACTAGAGCGCGGCTAACTTCGGGATTCGATCTCCGGTAATCCTCTGAGGTGGAGGATGAAGGATTCGTCAATTGGTTGATGAATACCTCTCCGGAGAAGCAAGTTTTGAGAACTCGTATTAGGATCCGAATTTGGATTCGGATCGTGATCATCTCTCGATCACGTCGTCTTCAACACGAGGCTAGTAACCCGTATGAAGACGAAGCTCGTGGCCTAGCGAAGTCATCCCGAGGAACTCGGCGTGGATACGGATAGAGAAGATTCTAGCGAGGATCGTTCCGGTTGATGTCGTTCCCGCTACACGTCATACGAAAGGTATAACATAGATAAATTTCCTTTTATTGCAAATTTAAATTTACGGTTATGTCTACACTTGTTGTAATATGCATGCGTGTGTTGTGTGTGTTGTAATAAATGTAGATTTATTATTTTTATTGTTCTGCTGTGTTCATGTTTACGAAACGTGATCGAACACACACACGCCGCGGTGCCGGAAACCCAACAACAAAGTAGGCTCAAACATTGAAAATTTCAATGGTTTTGAACTTTGTGTCAATCTCACTAGTTTATGGGTATTTTATTTTCTAAATATTTTTCACCTATAATGGTTGTTATAAGTAATGTTAGTATGAAGTTTCATGAATTTTCAAATTACCTATATTTACTTATAAATTTTCCAAATTTGGATTCTGAACTTGATTTTTGCATAGTGTAGAAATCAATCGACTGCCATGGATGGCAATTGATTGGCGTCAATGGCAGTCGACTGGAGACTATAAGAATCGACTGGCAGAGCTGATTTTAGATAAACAAGGTTTGTTATGCCCATGTTCAGCTATGTCTAGGTTTCCTAACTGCTCCTAACCCTAGGATATGCTTTGGATAGCATTAGAAAGGGTGAAAATCCATTTGATATGGATTAGAAGAATTGTTTAGGGTGTGTATCGAATGTTAAGGGAGGTAAAAGTTCAATGTTGAATCTTTGCCCTTAATTTCGATTGTTTAGTGTTCCTATTGTCTTAGGGACTCTTCAAGGACATTGTTGGTGCAATGGTCATGGGAGAGCAAGCCTTTAGGGGGAAGTTATCCATTTTGGGATGATGTATGTATTTCTCCTCATGGGAGGAGAATTTGGGGATTGCCTCTCTTATGTGATATGGGACTTATCATTAGGAAGAGTGAAGGCATACTAGATGTGTTTTTGGACCAAGGGGGAGATTGTAAGATCTCATTGGGATGTGAGACATTGACACCCTTGGGAAGGACCTTTTTGATGTATGTCAAAAAGGAAGAGAAAGGACCAATTGGGGTTAGTTGGAATTCTCAAAGGTGAGAATTTCCAATTGGGGATAATTGGTAGACTTGAGTTAGGGCACCTAACTCAAAGCTGTTTGGAGTTTTGTCAAACATCAAAAAGGGAGAGATTGTTGGTGCAATCGACCCAGGACATGATTGACTAGACTCGAGTTTGACTCGAGAAGTATTTTGATGTTAGACAAAACATATGACATGTGATTGTCATGGGAAGACCAAGTGTGTATCCTTGGCCACGTAAGTCCAAGTGTGTAGCCTTTGCAGTGAAAGTCCAAGCATGGGGCTTCGCATTGGAAGTCTAACATGGAGTTGACAAGGGAAGACCAAGTGTGTAGTCTTGGCCATGTATGTCCAAGTGTGTAGCCTTGGCGGTGAAAGTCCAAGTTATGGGTACTTGGCATTTAGGAAGTCAAAGGGATGGTTTGGCAGCGTAAGGCCAAGCGGTAGTCTTAGGAGCATAAGTCCATATGTACCTTCACGGTGTAGACACCGAGAACATGATAATAGCCGAAGGAAGCACCTAGAAGCTAGCGTATGGATGAACAAGTCATGGATGCCTTGGAGGGATCCACGCATGGATGAACAAGTCATGGACGACTTAGAGGGATCCAATAGGTGTGAAGCTAGTAGAGGTGGCTAGAAGGCTTAGGTCTAGGCTAAGGGTGTTTTGGGTTAAACGTCATGGATGAGGTGAACATGGCCAAGTGACCGAGGTTAAGTGTTGGATGCTCAAATATGTTGTTTGAGGTTTTACCCGACAATAGTCGACTGGTTGTATATCCTAGTCGACTGGTGTTCTACTATAGGAAATGGCACGATTGGTGATAGCATTGGGCAATCGATCGATAAGCCGGCGATCGCAATGAATAACGATCGATTTCTTGAGATTGAGGATTGAACGCTCGATAGCCGATGATCGATCCTCTGGTCATTAGTCGACTTCCAATGTATCTGTTGGCTGGATGCCAAAGTGGATTAGGTCATTGTCTCACAACGACTACAAGAGCAGTCGATTGGGGCCTTATGGTAGTCAATTTCTAGGCACGGAATCAACTAGAGACAAACATAAAAGGAGGAGATTGTGGAGGATTTCTATAGTGATTTTTGGGGAGATTTTGGAGGGGAATGACTACTGCATTCTAGACTTTCAAGAGCAAACCAAAGCAAGCAACAAGCAAACTATTCAAAGCCATTGTTATAAAGTTTTCTTTATGTATTTCATTCTTGTCTTTATATTTGCTTGTACTTCTTATATTACATTTTGTAATTGATTGTATGAGGTTTCTCCACCTTCGATGTGTTGTCGAGAAGGAGTTTAGTTAGTGGTGTGTTCATCACTAGAGCTCGTTGAGCTTGCCGCGTGGAGTAGGAACCCTAAGGTTACGAACCATGTATATCACATGTCTACTGTGTGTGTTTGTGTATTTGTCTTTGTATTCACATTTGTATATTATATTTTTGCTGCGCTAACGAATATGGTAGACGAACGAACGAATTCCAACGAACAATGTACATGGGATATTCAACCCCCCTTCTAGCCAGGCAACGATCCTCCAACACCAGCTACCTATCAGACTTACTATTCTTGACATCCGATCTGACCCACCAAGGCTTCCACCAGCTATCTGGTCTACCTGACTCAGTTGGACTTTTTGTTAATTGTCCGGTCTCCTGACCCAACCGGTCCTCATGCCAAATGTCCGATCCTCTCAACCCATCTGTACTTCATGCCTGGTGTTCGGTCCTCTTGATCTGTCAAGACATTTGTAACATCCCAAATTTTAGTTACTATATTTTTATTTAAAGGAATATATATATATATATATATATATATATATATATATATATATGTTGGTGCAATCGACCCAGGTCACGATTGACCAGACTCGAGTTTTACTCGAGTGATGTTTTGATGTTTGACAAAGTGGTTTGACATTGATGTTTGACATTGATGTCGGTTAATATGTTGGGGAGATTGTTGGAGCAATCGACCCAGGTCATGATTGACCGGATTCGAGTTTGACTCGAGGGAGACCTTGATGGTTGACTAAGGTTGACCATGTGATTATGGGAAAGTCCAAGCATGGGTCTTGGCAAGGAAAGTCCAAGTCTTGAGTACTTGGCATGGGAAGTCCAAGCATGGGTCTTGGCAAATGGAAAGTCCAAGCATGGGTCTTGGCAAATGGAAAGTCCAACATGGGTTGGCAAGGAAAAGTCCAAGCATGGGTCTTGGCATTGAAAGTCCAACATGAGTTGGCAAGGAAAAGTCCAAGCTTGAGTCTTGGCATTTGAGAAGTCCAAGGGGTTTGATATTGGCGGCATAAAGTCCAAGCGGAGTCTTGGCGGCATAAGTCCAATGTGCCTTGGTGGTGTAGACACCGTTACCATGACATAGCCGAGGGAAGCACCTGGAGGATAGCGCGATGGATGAACAAGTCATGGATGACTTGGAGAGATCCGAGAGGCATGAGGCTGATGGAGGTGGCTAGAAGGCTTAGGTCTAGGCTAAGGGTGGTGTAGCAAGTATGGGGGAACCATACTTGGGCTAAAACCTCATGTTTGAGGTGTGGCCGACCGGGCAATGTGGCAATGACCGCCCGAGTCAACTAGATTGACGGAGGGTTGAGCAATGGCCGATCGCTAGGTGGGCAATGATCGATGGCTCGAGCACATAATCGATCGGCCGACCGATCGCGATAGTGCTCGAGCCACGTATCGGAGTCGAGACCGATCGAGTGAAGGCTCCCGCTGATCGATCATGGGGATCCGATCGATGATGGATCCATTGGACTTATCCAACATGGATCTAGCCGTTGTCTCACGACAACAGTGGCATCAATCGACTGATGATCCCGATCAGTTGACTGATCGAATTTTTTCAACACAGGTTGAAGCTTTATAAGGAGCTCGTGATGGAGAAAAAACCAAGCAATTTCTTGGACGTTTTTGGGGCGATTTGCTACTGCAAATCAGGGTCTTCAACCACGGTTCAAGCGATCAACAAGCAAGCGATCTAAAGGCATTTGTAAAGCATTTTCTTTACTTGTAGTGCATTGTATTACATCTTATTTGCTTGTTGATATTAGTTTATTGTTGTAAACTATTGTATGAGGTTTCTCCACCTCCGGATTGTTCCGAGAAGGAGTGTTTATTAGTGGTGTGTGATTGGCATCGCTAGGGCTCGTTTGAGCCCGATCCGTGGAGTATGAACCATTCGGTTCCAAACCACATTATATGACAGTGTTGTGATTATGTATCTTGTTATATTTACTTGTTATTGCTATTCCTCTGTGCTAATAAGATTGTAGATGATCAAACGCGAAAGAATTCCATCGTCGTACGATCACGCGATGCTATTCACCCCCCTCTAGTGGCCTCAAATCTCCTACAATTGGTATCAGAGCCCGGGGCTCTTCTACGGACTAACCGCCGGGAGCTAAGTCAAAGATGCTATAGGGTGAAGATGGAAGTCCAAGAACAATTAGGTTGGGACATCAACACACCGGTGCCCTACACCCTATACGGACGAGAAGGCTTCAATTCTTGGAAGAGAAGAATTGAAGACTATATTATGATGAGAGATTTTGAGGAATGGTCCATTTTGATGGATGGATTTGAATATCCAAGAGGACCAAGAAGTGGATTCCTCAAAAAGAAGAGATGGACAGAAGAACAAGTTCAAGCATCCGAGAATAATGATAAGGTGATAAAATTTTTAATTGATTTAATGCCTAACAATATCTTGTGTATGTTAGGTAATTATGTAGACGCTAAAGAGTTATGGAGCCAAGTGGCAAAATTCCATGAAAACTCATCATCGGTCCAAGAAGAAGAAGAAGAAGAGGAGTGCTCACCCTCTCATGCTCAAAAAGAAGCAAGTACATCGTCATCCAAAGAGCTTGAGGATTCGGAAGTTGATAGGGAATCAACCTACGAATCGGTGGAAGAAGAGGAGACCTCCACCTCTAGGATTAATGGGGAGGATATTAGGGCATCCTCAATACCGGAGCAACAAAAAGAATCATCTACATCGGGTAGAGAGGAAGAGCAAGCTCAAGAATCCACTCCGACCACCACAATCACCCTAGGTAACTCGAGCATTTCAAATAATAATAAAATTCATATTATATGCTTTGAGTGTAGGGAGCAAGGACACTACAAGAGTAAGTGTCCTAAACGGGTTAAGAAGACTCCACCCATGTCAAAAGTCAAGGAGACCGGTGTCTCAACACAAAAGAGCAAGAAGCAAGTGATTTGCTTCAAATGCCGACAACTGGGACATTACCGGAGTAAATGCCTGAAGGGGGAGAAGAAGGGGCAAGAAGGAGCATCACATGTAGGGGGAGCTAAGGCTAACCCTAAGGTATGTTTAAATAATGTTCTTTCTTTCAATTATAGACAAAAGCATGCTATAACTAATTTTAGCAATCTTGCTATTTATCATAAAGAGCATGCTAGGAATAACAAATATATTTGTTTAGGTGCCAAAAATGTTAATATTTCAAAGAAGGAAAAATTTGGGACTAATGTCCCTAAAAATAATTTATCTAAGCACAAACCTAGGTCAAATAACTCAAGACCAATTCTACCTAGGGAAACAATTAGAAAGGTACAAGAACATTTAGGTCTTAATCCTAAATGGACTAGGCATATGCCTAGAAGAACCATGCCCATGGCTTTAAATCAAAATTCTAAAATTGGGCAATTAGAATTAGAGAACCAAGCCTTGAGGTCAAGGCTTGAAAAACTAGAAAAGACCCTTAGGAATATACAAAATCAAGTTAAAGGGTCAAATGATCAAAAGTCTAGGTCCAAAAGTCAAAGTCAACACCTAGGACCTAAGAGTCAAAAGTCAACCAAGGGCAAGAATGATTTGGGTCACAAAACTAAGCCTAAGGTGGCTTATCATAGTGTTCTATTTGATTATGGAAAACAAACTAGGTCTAGAAAGACCAAGGTTACTAGGGAAGTTATCCTTAAGAGTAACCATGGTAAGTGCCTAGTGGCTAGGGTTTCTAGGAAACCTAGGGTGGCCACTAAGAAGGTTGCAAGGGGAGTTACCTCTAGAGTCAACCTAGGTAAGACCACAATGACCAAGGCTAACAAGCCTAGGAGGGTCATTAGGAAGGTATCTAGGGAGGTTATCCCTAAGGAATACCTAATTAACCCTAGAAGCTCAAATAGATTTTGGGTTTCTAAGAGCGTGATTGATTCACGCTAGATGGGTTTAGGGTGTGTCAACCATGATTGGATGGGTAGTTAATCTAACCATGGTAAAGGTGACACTTTAGGTTATTTTCAAGTTTATGGATACCTTGGAAATAGATTTGAATTATGATCCTAAAGGATTTTAGGATGTGCCAATATCATTTAAGAAGTGTGAAAAATAATTTAAATTGGCACAATTTAGGTTTTAGAGGTTAGTGTGCCATTTTGAGTTTTTGGCACATTTGGGAGAATTTAGGTTCTATGGAAAAATATAATTAATCCCAACAAATGACAACTAATATTAAAATTTAGGTATTACTATACCTATATATTTTATATGCCATGCTTTGATTGCCATATGTCATGTCATGACATCATGTTTATTTTTAATCATTTTATATGTCATCATTATGCTTAGGTTTTATGTTAATGTCATGTATGCTTAGTTGATATCATATGCCATGACATCATGATCATTGGCCATGATTTATTTTGCTATCATTATGCCATGATCATTTCATGCATTTAATGTATTGAAAATTGATTTAAGAACAATGGCATGACTTGAAGTCCCATTCATAAGGGAATCAAGTAGAGTTGCCTTAGGAAAATGCATGAAATCCTAGTTTAGGGAGAACAAAACTCACATCTCACATTACATTGACATGTATGTGTATTTATACACCCCAGATACATGTGAGATGCTAGGATATGAGTTAAGTTCAAGGTGCATAGTTTTTGCATCTAGATGAACTAAAACTCATCTAATTTCAATTGTGGATCATTGGGAAAGCTTGTGTACAAGTCATGTACATAGAGCCCAAGGAATATGATCCAAAATAGGTTTTCAAAAACATTTTGAAATCAATTTAGAAAACCTTGGTGAAGCCTATCTCTTGATAGCAATCACCATTGATGAAATTGATACAAAGTGAGCCAAAACTTAGAAGTTTTTTTCACTTTTGAATTTTGTATCAATTTCAGTATTTTATGGGTAAAATATTTTTATATTATTTTTCACCCATTGTATTGGTCATAGGTATTATACGTATCAAATTTCATGATTTTTCGATATATGTATAATTATTTATGATTTTCTGAAATTCAACTCTGATAACTGAAATTCAGAAATTTCAGTTATCAATCGACTGCCCTTGGTGGCAGTCGACTGATGTGAGTGGCAGTCTACTGGTAACTAACGGAGTCGACTGTCAATGCTGATTTCGGGAAAACTAGGATTGTTTAGCCCGTATTCAGCTACGATTAAGGTCCCTAACCACTGTTAACCCTAGGATATGCTTTGGAAGCATTATAAAGGATGAAAATCCATTGGATATGGATTAGGAGAGTTGTTTAGGGTTTGTATCAAATTTAAGGTGGGGAGATTTCATGTTTGAACTTTTAACCTTATTTTTTATGGTTTAGAGTTCCTATTGGCTTAGGGACTTCCCAAGGACATTGTTGGTGCAATGGTCAAGGGGGAGCAAGCCTTTACGGGGAGAAATTCATCATGGGATGATGAATGGTATTATTCCTCATGAGGAGGAAAATGGGATTTTGAGAGACCCAATTTGGAAATTGGGAGAGCATATAGGATTGCCACTCTTAAGTGATATGAGACTTATCACTAGGAAGATGGTAGACATCCTAGGTATTTTTTTTTATCAAGGGGGGGAGATTGTAAGATCTCATTGGGACATGAGACATTGACCTCCTTGGATGAACCTTTTTGATGTATCTCAAAAAGGGGGAGAGTAAAATTACCAATTTGGGAAATTGGTAAGGAAATTTGAGTTAGGGGCCTAACTCAAGGTTTGTTTTTTCAAACATCAAAAAGGGGGAGATTGTTGGTGCAATCGACCCAGGTCACGATTGACCAGACTCGAGTTTTACTCGAGTGATGTTTTGATGTTTGACAAAGTGGTTTGACGTAGTATGTTTGACATTGATGTCGGTTAATATGTTAGGGAGATTGTTCGAGCAATCGACCCGGGTCATGATTGACCGGACTCGAGTTTGACTCGAGGGAGACCTTGATGGTTGACTAGGGTTGACCATGTGATTATGGGAAAGTCCAAGCATGGGTCTTGGCAAGGAAAGTCTAAGTCTTGAGTACTTGGCATGGGAAGTCCAAGCATGGGTCTTGGCAAATGGAAAGTCCAAGCATGGGTCTTGGAAAATGGAAAGTCCAACATGGGTTGACAAGGAAAAGTCCAAGCATGGGTCTTGGCATGGAAAGTCCAATATGGGTTGGCAAGGGAAAGTCCAAGCTTGAGTCTTGGCATTTGAGAAGTCCAAGGGATTTGATATTGGCGGCGTAAAGTCCTAGCGGAGTCTTGGCGGCGTAAGTCCAATGTGCCTTGGCGGTGTAGACACCGTTAGCATGACATAGCCGAGGGAAGAACTTGGAGACTAGCGCGATGGATGAACAAGTCATGGATGACTTGGAGGGATCCGAGAGGCATGAGGCTGATGGAGGTGGCTAAAAGGCTTAGGTCTAGGCTAAGGGTGGTCTAGCAAGTATGGGGGAACCATACTTGGCCTAAAACCTCACGTTTGATGTGTGCCAGTCGACTGGTGCAATGTGGCAGTCGACTGGCCTGAGTCAACTAGGGTTTGATCGGGAAGTAGCCCAGCATCGCCAGGTGGGCAATGATCGATGGCTCGAGTAGTCGACTGATCGTGTGATCAGTCGATTGGTGCTCGAGAAATCGGCCACAGAATGGAGTCGAGACTCGACTGGTCAAGTAAAGGCTCCATCGGGCCGATGGGGTATGATCAGTCGACCGATGATGGATCCGTTGGACTAATCCAGCGTGGATCTTGCCGTTGTCTCACCACAACAGTGGCATCAGTCGACTGATGGTCCCGATCAGTCAACTGATCGACTTTTTCTAGCACAGGTTGAAGCTTTATAAGGAGCTCGTGATGAAGGAAAAACCAAGCGATTTCTTGGACATTTTTGAGGTGATTTGCTGCTGCAAATCAGGGTCTTCAACCACGGTTCAAGCGATCAACAAGCAAGTGATCTAAAGGCATTTGTAAAGCATTTTCTTTACTTGTAGTGCATTGTATTTCATCTTATTTGCTTGTTGCTATTAGTTTATTGTTGTAAACTATTGTACGTGGTTTCTCCGCCTCCGGATTGTTCCGAGAAGGAGTGTTTATTAGTGGTGTATGATTGGCATCGCTAGGGCTCGTTTGAGCCCGATCCGTGGAGTATGAACCATTCGGTTCCAAACCACGTTATATGACCGTGTTGTGATTATGTATCTTGTTATATTTACTTGTTATTGCTATTCTGCTGTGCTAACAAGATTATAGATGATCAAACACGAAAGAATTCCATCATCGTACTATCACGTGACACTATTCACCCCCCCTCTAGCGGCTTCAAATCTTCTACAATATATATATAAATAAGAATTAAAAAAAATGAATAAATAGTTCGTAGTCGAGGCTTGAACCATGAACCGTTGATTTGGGGGAATAGGCTTCCCACCACTAAGTCATAAGATTACCAATGAGTAGGATATAACAAAATATATCTATAGGAGAAAAAAAAGAAGAGATTGGTTAATTTGACTAATTATTTATAGGGGTAATTAGGTTAAGAAAATTTTTAATTTATATATATAATTTTTGTTTTTCTCTCTCTCCCTCTTGTTGTTTTTCCTTTTCCTAACCCTTGCGCCGCCCTCTCTTTCCTCTCTCTAAACTCCACACCGAAACCTTCCAGCCGCCGAGAACTCCAACGCCGACGCCCACTCTCTCTCTGCCTCTCTCTCTCTCTCTCACTCGTTTTTCTCCAGCCGCCGAGAAAAACAAGAGAGAGAGAAAAAAAAGAGGGCCTCTATAATTTTTTCACTGTGAAATAATTCAAGAGAAAATTTTCAAGAGGGACTTGTTAGAAGATCATGCTAAAGCAAGGAAACACGTAGGAGGTCTTCTCTTTGCGAAGTCTAATGGTATAAATTGATGAAAAAGCATAGGATGTAAGTATCCCCTCACCTGCAGTATAAGTGCTTACGATGTAATATTGTATGCTTGATTTTGAACGAAAGAATCTAGAACTATGTGTAGAAGGTTCGGCTAATTGGATTAGAGAAATTATTCTTGTTGAAATTCTTCCACGTTATGCATGTTAGATGATGATTTCTATTTATGTTAGCTTAATTTTCCTTATGTCACTACCTTATGCCATGTTAAATTGTACTCATGCCGATTTATGCTATGCTACATGCTTATGTTTTCACCCATGTTAGGCATGACTCACGTATATGAAATGTCTAAGAAATATTTACCTATGAGTGGGGACAAGAACACTCTTTAGGACAAAGAACATATATGTTATTTTACTTTATGCATGGCTTGTACCGGACCCTAACAAGGTCCACGGGATGGGCTCCAAGGTTGCCCCTAGGTCGACGGACATAGTACGGACCTAGTAACCTAGTAGGTTCGGGATTAGCTACCTCAGATCTATTTAGGATGCGCGCGAATGATGTATGTGGTACAAATGTAGCCCAATATGTTGAGATTATGTTTAAGTATATAAACTATATGTTTTCAAAGAGCATCTGCATACCATTTTATGTTCATCGTGATTATCATGTTTAGAGACAATGTTTTAAAATGCTAAGTTTATGTTCTTTTCCTAAATTGATCATGTCTCTACTTTAAATAAATTCTGTGCTCATATGTTGTTTAAACGAACATGTCATTACTTTACGTTTAATTCATGATGCATGTTTTTGTGAGTAGGAAAGGACCTTACTAAGCCTATGTGCTTATTGTTTACTTTCCTTGTACTCTAGAAAAGGACAAGGAATGGATAAATTAAAGGGAGCAGCAGGAGGGGCGAAGATGTGTGTGGCAGTGGCATGGTGGACGAGATCATTTTTCATATACGGACTTATGCATGATTTTCAGTTTATGTGTAAACTGTTAGAGATGTTAATGCTTTCTATGGTTGTTACTCATGTTTATTTTTATGAACCTTGAAATGGTTAATACATGTTTAGTTAAATAAATTGCTAAGACCTTTTGCCATGATTAAATTGTTAGGTTGATTGGGTTAATGTAATTAGAGTAAAAAGTTGTAAAATTTTAAATGCTTCCTATGTTATATGCATGAATGTATGAACGTGTAGCGTCGCCGCCCGTCTATAGGATGGGTGTTAGGAGGACGGGAAGGGCGGGCGTTACAGGTGGTATCAGAGCCAGGTTCTGCCTTTCCACTACACACACATCAAGCTTCCATCCTGTCGCTCCAAGTAAGACATTCTATGCCTACTCTATTTATTTCATGTGTGATATATATACGCTAAGAAATGTTTTTAGTTGGGTATGCATGAATATAAGTAAGGATGATAAACTTATGTTGGCATTTTTTTTATTTACTATAAGAAAAAAAATTGTAACATGTTACGCCTCAAATTGTTGGATCACAGATTAGAAAGAACATCTTTAAAAAAAGGGATTTATAGTGAGATTGCTACACCATTGGTTGTCCATCGAAAGTCAACTGGATAAGATACTGGAACACGCAATGCAAGAGAAACAAAATTATAATCAAATCTAAAAGGTGAAACCAGGTGTCTCCACGCTTCTACTGCTCCATCTCAGAACCGGAGGCGACAGCAGCCTTCTTGTTGAGGTCGTTATGCTTCCTTAAGTACCTCAGGTTCCTAAGATACTTTGGGTCCATCTGCCACGGAACAAAATAGCTCGTTAATAAGAGCATACAAAAACAGGATCTTTGGTTAGAGGAAACAATGGAACGACTCTAAAGGTGGTCCAGCGAACAAACAAGCCAAGATTCCCCAATGTACTACATGTGGGAAACCACATACCGGGGTGTGCTACAAGAGTACGAATAGATGCTACTGCTATGGACTGGAAGGAGACAGAGTCAAGGACTTCCCTACCCAGGTTCAGGCACCTCATCAGCAGTATGCCCAGTACAGGAGTGCTCCTTCACAGCTACACCAGATGCAAGCTGCAATAGAAGGTACCCGGATAAGCCAAGGGAGATTGGAAGCCCCGCCAGTTGCGACGAATGCCAGGGTTTTCTCTCTCACTAAGGAAGACGTGGCGAATGATTCTACTGTTGTCACAGGTCAGATAATTATTTTCTGTCAGCATGATGCTGTATTATTTTATACTGGTGCAACACACTCGTTTGTCTCTACGCCTTTCACAAAGAAGATTAACATACCCCCGCAAGTTTTGGATTGTGAGTTCTTAATGACCCTGCCCTTGGGAGAAGTGATGCCTTCTACTCATATGATGTGAGCCGCACCCATCAGAATTGCAGACAGAGAACTCTACTATGATCTGATAGTGCTCGGCATGCAGGATTATGATGTCATATTGGGCATGGATTTCTTAAGCAAGTACGGTGCTTCGATCGAGTGCCGTAAGAGAAAAGTGATCTTTTAGCCTGAGGCAGAATCTATGTTTGAATTCATTGGAGAGCCAAGGAACATAACCTATAAATTCTTATCAGCTCTAAAGGCACGCAAGATGTTAGACAGGGGATGCACTGGGTTTCTAGCACATGTGGTTGATACAAGTCAAGCCGAGGACCAGAAGCTAGAAGATGTTAGAGTGGTATGCCACTACCCAGAGGTATTTCCTGATGAACTACTAGGGTTATCCCCTGATAGGGAAATTGAATTTGAGATCGAATTAATTCCTGATACTCACCCGATCTCTAAAGCACCTTACCGAATGGCGCCGACCGAATTGAAGGAACTTCAGGGACAACTACAGGAGTTACTCGACAAGGGTTTTATTCGCCCTAGTCACTCTCCATGGGGAGCTCCGGTACTGTTCGTAAAGAAGAAGGATGGGACTATGCACCTGTTCATAGACTACCGAGCGCTAAATATTGTGACGATCGCGAATAGGTACCCTTTACCACGGATTGATGATCTGTTCGACCAGTTAAAAAGGTGCCACAATCTTTTCAAAGATTGACCTCAGATCTGGCTATCATCAAGCGAAAGTGAAACCAGATGATATATCGAAGACAGCTTTCCGAACAAGATATGAACATTTTGAGTTCGTAGTCATGCCTTTCAGAGTGACGAATGCTCCTGCTATGTTCATGGACCTGACGAATCGGGTATTCTCGACATTTCTTGACATGTTCGTGATCGTCTTCATTGACGATATCCTCGTCTATTCGAGAAATCAAGAAGAGCATGCCGAACACCTGAAGATGGTATTACAGATTCTTCGAGAAAAACAACTATATGCCAAGTTCTCCAAATGTGAATTCTGGCTTGATCAAGTATCTTTTCTGGGTCATATTATATCCAAAGAAGAAGTTATGGTAAACCCAAAAAAGATTGAAGTTGTGAGTAACTGGAGCAGGCCAAAGAATGCTAGCGAAGTGAGGAGTTTTCTCGGATTAGCGGGCTATTATCAGAAATTCGTAGAAGACTTCGCCAGAATAGCATCACCTATGACAGTTCTCACCCGGAAGAACAAGAAGTATGTATGGACGGAGGAATGTGAGAAGAGTTTCTTGGAGCTGAAAAGGAGACTTACATGTGCTCCAATCCTTACTCTCCCAGAGAACGACAAGAGCTTCGACATGTACAGCGATGCCTCCGGATTGGGACTCGGAGTTGTACTTATACAGAGGGGTAAAGTTATTGCCTATGCCTCTAGGCAACTCAAGGAACATGAAAAGAACTATCCCACTCACGATTTAGAGCTAGCAGATGTGGTCTTCGCTCTCAAGGTATGGAGGCACTATCTGTATGGAGCACAATGCAAGATTTATACGGATCACCGGAGTCTACGGTATTTCTTCACTCAGAAGGACCTCAATATGAGACAACGCAGATGGCTGGAGCTCGTGAAGGACTATGACTGCGAGATCTTTTACCATCTTGGCAAGGCAAACAAAGTGGCCGATGCACTCAGCAGGAATTCCAGTGCCACCCTGATGTCCTTATCGATATTGTCTCGACCGTTGGAGAAGGAAATTATGCGCTATGGAATCGAGTTTATTTCTGGGCAGCTTTCGACCATGGCAATAATACCAGCACTATTCGATGACATATTAGCAAAACAAAGTGATGATCCAAGTCTCTAGAGGATCAAGTAGGAGATCCTAGAAGGAAAAAGCGAGGGTTTCCGTATCGCCAATAGCGGAGTATTATACCTTAGGGATCAGTTATGTATCCCTAACGATCCGGAACTACGCAAAAAGATATTAGAGGAGGCTCACGAAACCCCCTATTCTATGCATCCGGGATCCACCAAAATGTATCAAGACCTGAAAGAGAAGTTCTGGTGGTCCGGTATGAAGAGGGACGTAGCTCGGCCGCGTCGATACACACGACACCGGGTGAGTTAAAGCAGAACACCAGAGGCCTGGAGGAGTTCTGCAACCGATCCAAATTTCGGAGTGGAAATGGGAAGACATCTCTATGGATTTCATTTCAAGTCTTCCCAAGACTACGAACGGATATGACGCTATATGGGTTATCGTTGACAGATTGACAAAGTCAGCTCATTTCCTAGCGATCAAGATGACATATTCGATTGAGAAACTGGCTCAATTATATGCTAAGGAAATCATCAGACTGCATGGTATTCCCAAGGCCATCATTTCAGATAGGGATGGTCGCTTCACTTCACAGTTTTGGGGATGCGTTCATAAGGCACTTGGCATGAAGCTGCATTTCAGTACCACCTTTCATCCTCAGATAGATGGGCAAACAGAAAGGGTGAACCAAGTACTGGAAGATATGTTACGAGCTTGTGCCTTGGATTTCAAAGGGAGTTGGTGCCACTACTTATGTTTAGCGGAATTCGCTTACAATAATAGCTACCAAGCTACCATCAGAATGACACCTTATGAAGCATTATATGGGAGGAGATGTAGGTCTCCGATCTGTTGGTACGAAGGTGGTGAGAAGAAAGAGATGGGACTTCAGATGGATTTCATCGACGACACCACCCGAGCGATATAGAATATCCGTCAAAGAATAGAGACTGCTCAGAGCTGGTAGAAGAACTATGCGGATCAGCGACGTAGACCTTTGGAATTAAATGTCGGAGATTTTGTATTTCTCCAGGTAGCTCCTATGAAAGGAATAATGAGATTCGGGAAGAATGGAAAGCTAAGTCCGCGATACGTAGGACCGTACAAGATCCTGAAAAGAGTTGGCAAGGTAGCTTACGAGCTTTGACTACCTTAGGAGATGTCTACTATTCACAACGTGTTCCATGTCTCAATGCTTAAGAAGTGCATTGCCAGTACCGACCAAGTGGTCGAGCCACAGACAGTGCAAATTCAAGAGGACCTGAGCTATGAAAGTCGACCTATCCGGATACTAGACCGAGAAGTCAAAAGATTAAGGAATAAAGAAGTACCCTTAGTGAAGGTCCTATGGCAAAGTCAATGATACGAAGAAGCCACCTGGGAATGTGAGGATGACATGAAGCAAAAGTACCCTGAGTTGTTCTAAGTTTTGAGGACGAAACTTTTATAAGGTATAAGGGATTGTAACATCCCAAATTTTAGTTACTATATTTTTATTTAAAGGAAATATATATATATATATATATATATATAGAAATAAGAATAAAAAAAAAGGAAATAGTTCGTAGTCGAGGCTTGAACCATGAACCGTTGATTTGGGGGAATAGGATTCCCACCACTAAGTCATAAGATTACCAATGAGTAGAATATAACAAAATATATCTATAGGCCAAAAAAAAGAAGAGATTGGTTAATTTGACTAATTATTTAAAGGGATAATTAGGTTAAGAAAAATCTTAATTTATATATATATATTTCTTTTATTTTTTCTCTCTCTTGTTTTTTTTCCCAGTCGCCCACCCATGCTCTCTCTCTCCTTCTCTTCTCTCCCAACGCCGACCAACACCCACACCTCCTCTTCTCTCCCACCGCCTCTCATCTCTCCCTCTCATTTTTTTCCCAAACATCGATCCTCTCTCCACCGAGGAAAACAAAAGAAAAAAAAAAGAGGGCCTCTATAGTTTTTCCACCGTGAAATAATTCAAGAGGAAATTTTCAAGAGGGACTAGGTAGAGGATCACGCTAAAGCAAGGAAACACGTAGGAGGTCTTCTCTTTGCGAAGTCTAACGGTATAAATTTGTGAAAAAGTGTAGGATGTAAGTATCCCCTCACCTGCAGTATAAGTGCTTACGATGTAATGTTGTATGCTTGATTTTGAACGAAAGAATCTAGAACTATGTGTAGAAGGTTCGGCAAATAGGATTAGAGAAATTATTCTTGTTGAAATTCTTCCACGTTATGCATGTTAGATGATGATTTCTATTTATTTTAGCTTAATTTTCCTTATGTCACTACCTTATGCCATGTTAAATTGTACTCATGCCGATTTATGCTATGCTACATGCTTATGTTTTCACCCATGTTAGGCATGACTCACGTATATGAAATGTCTAAGAAATATTTCCCTAAGAGTGGGGGCAAGAACACTCTTTAGAACAAAGAACATGTATGTTATTTTACTATATGCATGGCTTGTACCGGACCCTAACAAGGTCCACGGGATGGGCTCCAAGATTGCCCCTAGGTCGACGGACATAGTACGGACCTAGTAACCTAGTAGGTTCGGGATTAGCTACCTCAGATCTATTTAGGATGCGCGCGAATGATGTATGTGGTACAATGCCGGGCCCAATATGTTGAGATTATGTTTAAGTATATAAACTATATGTTTTCAAAGAGCATCCTACATATACCATTTTATGTTCATCGCATTATCATGTTTAGAGACAATGTACTGTGTGCGACGAAAATGCTAAGTTTATGTTCTTTTCCTAAATTGATCATGTCTCTACTTTAAATAAATGTTGTGCTCATATGTTGTTTAAACGAACATGTCATTACTTTACGTTTAATTCATGATGCATGTTTTTGAGAGTAGGAAAGGACTTTACTAAGCCTATGTGCTTACAGTTTACTTTCCTTGTACTGCAGAAAAGGGCAAGGAATGGATAAAATAAAGGGAGCAGCAGGAGGGGCGAAGATGTGTGTGGCAGTGGCATGGTGGACGAGATCATTTTTCATATACGGACTTATGCATGATTTTCAGCTTTCTATGGTTGTTACTCATGTTTACTTTTATGAACCTTGAAATGGTTAATACATGTTTAGTTAAATAAATTGCTAAGACCTTTTGCCATGATTAAATTGGTAGGTTGATTGGGTTAATGTAATTAGAGTTAAAAGTTGTAAAATTTTAAATGCTTCCGTTGTTATATGCATGAATGTATGATCGCGTAGCATCACCACCCGTCTATAGGATGGGTGTTAGGAGGACGGGAAGGGTGGGCGTTACAACATTTGTCTAGTGTCTAATCAACACAACCTACTAGGACTTCCTGTTAAGCCTGCACACTTAACATTGATATTAAAACATAAGTAAGTCCTAACTTTAACTATGGTTCATACATCAAAACCAAAGAGCGATGCTCTTTGCATTAACAATCTCTCCCTTTTTGATGTATGACAACAACACATCAGTTAAAGTTAGGAGAATCAAACTATAATATTCAATTATAGCATATATTAGAAATGCATTGGGTATATGCACGAAATGCTCATATGCATAAAAAACTTTAAATTTTTAAATCTCCCTCTCTTTAAGTCTCTTCTCTCTAACTTTAAATCTCCTCTCTCCTCCTTTGGCATATATCAAAATCAAAATTAAGTTCAAAATGTCACAAATTGTAAAGACGAGAATTAAAGTCTTAAAAAAATTCTATCAATGATGCTTAAGTTTATCAATTCTCCCCCTAAATTTATTCAATAAGATTTTATTTTAAAGTGTAGGGATGTATACTGAAAAGTCTATCTTTTGTATGAACATCTTTATTTTGAAATAAGAATCACATGATCATTGTTTCCATATTTTTATGGTTATGTAATATTGTCTCATACTTTACATTGTAGATAACATGGTGTGTGGTGTCACACAGGAGATCATGTTATCGGCCCCTTGGAAAGTATAAGTAAAGGCTCACAACCGAGATGACTTTGGACAAACCATCGGAATGGTTGTAGTGTGATTTGGTATTGGTTTGTCTTGACCATAGAATCACACTAGTGCTCTTTGTGTGTATTGAGCAGGACCGACATAGAGGTGATTCGATTTATTGCTGACTACATAATCGAATCGGACCTCAGATATTATTTAGTACATGCTCTTAATCCCGATATAATAACGGGCACATATACTTAGTACTCATCTCATTGATTTACCAATGGGCGAGATTTATAGATTAAATCGATAGACTCGGTAAGTTGGGAGATGATATTATTTATATGGTATGTCGTTGATTATAGGAGGAAACCGTGTCCTATATATCAGGATGATGATGTCCCCTTGAGGAGCTCATAAGGTTCATCATGTAAACCCTGCAGGTGGACTTGGTCCGGCATGATGAAAAGGTTGAGTGGTACTACTCAAGGAGTTAGATGTAGATTAATTAATGGTCAGTAAATTAATTAATCGACGGACATTCGAGATATTAAACACGGGGAGAAAATGTACAAATAATATATGGAGCCCATATTATCATATGGGGGTTGGTGAGGTAGATCAATGATGGACCTTTAGTGGATTGGATCATCATTAGTGGATCGGACTTTATGTCGGCTTGATCCATGGGTGGCCAAGACCCAACTCCTCCTCATGGTCCCTAATGTAGCCTATTAACACCTCATTAAGCTTAGATCCAATGGATAGAAACAAAACTCTAAGATCCATTGGTAGAGATCAAATCTCTAAGATTCAACGGTTGAGATTAAATCTCTAGATCCGACGGTTGAGATTAAATCCCTAGAACCAATGGAGGAGATTAATTCATGACTTATCCCTAAATCTATAAAAGGAGGGCATGGGGAGTGGTAGTGGATTACATGATGAAGAGGAGGAGAGCTAGGGTTTGGGCGGCAAGGAGCAATCCTATTTGAGATAGGATTGGGATTAGGGTTTTGAGGCTAGGGTGGCACCAAATAAGGAAGGTTCTTTCTCTCTTCTTCTTCCTCTTTGGGCCAACGTCCAACAGCCTCTTCCATCTCTTTTCCAGCCTTGGCCGGTGCCCAAAGTCCCCTTCTTCTTCTCCTTAGGTGGTGGAAACAAGATATAGGGTTTCCCTTGGTGTCTTGGTAGTTTTCCACCATCTCCTTCTCCTTCTTGTTGGCCGGCGGCAATGGCTTTGATAGCTCTTTGTTGGTTGAGTTTTGGAAGGAGAAAAACATTGTTTCTTTTCTTCCTCTTGCTTGGGAAAACCAAGGAAGGAAGTTTTGCGATCTAGGAGCTTCGACTTTTTGTGGATCGTCGCCCACACGACGTCCAAAAGCAGGAAGGTCATACATTAGAAGACCAAGAGGTATACCTATTCTTCTTTCTCTTTTATTCATTGCTTGTTTTTGTTTTACAAATATAAGCATGTTATATTTCTTAAAATGGCTAAATAATACTTGGATCCCGAGTATAAACACAAAAACCGGCAATCCAGACATCATCTATTCTCGGCTACTCGTAGAATAGAGGAAGGTCGCTTGAACAACTAGTTTGTTCAAGTAACCTCTCTAAACGAATAGCACGACGATGACTTGGTTGCTTTGAGAATCCCTTTTTTATAGGATTGAATTTTTAATCTGGGGACATCGAAGGGATCACCATGGTCAAGCAACCGAGGCGAAGGGGAAGCAAAGTTTCCCCTCACGAACTCGACAAGGGAAAACCCTATCAATTGGTATCAGAGCCAAGGTTTCCGATTTTGTGTGTTTAGGATTCGGTTAATTTTTATGCACTTTTTCATATATTATATGTGCTGGATAATAGTAGGATATGCGTAGTTTAACTCTTTGGTTGCTGGCATAAGATCCGACTATTATGGCCATATGTGTGTATGTGATTGTATGTGTGTAAATATTTGTTTTGTTGAATCCTCGGGGTTGACGAGGCTAGTATTTAGTTTTTGTAAATTAAATACGGCATTCTTTAGCCACTCTTTATTTTATTTTACTTTCGATCTAGATTTCATGTACACTCCCCCGTGGAGTATAGGATCGATGGATGTAAATTAAAATAGGTTTTAGTCTCGGCTCGGATATCCGGATGGCTCGTACATGGCGTAGGAGGAGCGGACGAGATGGCGATGCGACGGGAGTCATATTGAAGACAAAAGCCATAATAGTTGGAAAATAATTTATTTTTCATATTTATTGCTTTTTGTTTGATATGCATGTGGTAGGCTAGGAAAATTCCTCAATTTCAAATTACTAAGTGGGAGAGGGATATTTTTATAAATTCCTGCGGCCTCCATTACAATTTGACAAGTGATGCAAACAAACTTGCGCGTTGGCTCTGAGTGCCTTCCTCCCTACGGATGGGTTTGTTTGCGGATCACTAGGTCAAATAATGGTTATAGGAAATTATCTAGAAGCGTGTTTACTTCCACAGCGGTAAGACACATAATCCGAAATAATTCCCTTAGTATCGTGTAATGGTGCACACTTAGATGCAAATAAAAGTATCCTCCCCATCGGAGTCACTGCTTTTATTTGTAGGGCCAAAGAGGAACCAACTATTAATTTTATTTGTCAAAAAGTAAGGTTGACAAGATAATAAAATTAATGGGTAAAACCTCCTCTTGCAAATGTAGAATTCGTATACGTCCACACTGCGTGGCATGCGATATTCTCGGTGTTTTGAGGTGTTGGTTGATTTCGGAATTTTATTGTTTTGAGGAATCAATAATATTTGAAATCTAATATTTTGATCATTGTGATTCTTAGGATTTTCAAATGGCTTTCAACCCACTTGCTGTGATATTAAAAGAAATAAACTTACTGTACCCAAATAATATTGATTGGAAAAGAAATTTGGATAGTGTCTTAACTGTCGATGAGTGTCCTCCTAGGCCTGCGGATGATTCTGGGGAAAAGGAACTTTTTGGATACCAGAATCGGGCTGCTAGGCAGGAAGTCATGGGTGCTCAGAAGGTTTCTACTTCTAAGCCGAAAGGCAAGAAGAAGAAGAAACAAGGTGGGGCAAAAATGGCGGGTGGACCTCAGGGAGGAGTGAAGAAGCCGAAAGGCAAGTGCTTCACTTGCAAACAGACTAGACATGGGAAGAAAGACTTCCCCAACCTAAAGCAGAACAAAGGTATATCTTCTGCCTTAGTCGTTGAAACATATTATGTGGTGTTAACTACCGGTACCTGGTTTGTAGATACGAGAGCCACTGATCATGTCTGCAATTCTTTGCAGGGGTTCCAGGAAACCCGACGACTAGCTGAAGGAGAAATTATCGTCTACATGGGCAATGCTACAAAGGTAGTGGCTATTGCAGTGGGAGACGTTCATTTATCGTTTGATAGAAAAAAAGTTTTGGTTTTGAGAAATTGTCTTTATGTACCTACATTTAGAAAGAATTTGATTTCAGTTTATAAATTGATTATGGATGGATATTCTGTTTCTTTTAATGATAGAGTTGTTATAAAAAGAAATAGAGAGATTATCTGTTCAGGTACATTGGTTGGCAATTTGTATACTCTTGAACCAAAAGCTCCCACGATGCATATAGAAGTAAATAACTCATCTTCTAATTTCAATAAGAGAAGAATCCTTTCAAGATGAACTGCATATATCTTTGGCATCTAAGGCTTGGTCATATTAACCTGAGTAGAATTCAAAAGTTGATAGCTGATGGACCTTTGGGTTCATTAGTGGTGGAGGATCTCCCAACCTGCGAATCTTGCTTGGAAGGTAAAATGACCAAGAGGCCTTTCAAGGCCAAGGGGTATAAAGTCAAAGATGTGTTAGAATTGGTTCATACTGATTTGTGCGGTCCTATGTCTATCCAGGCTAGAGGTGGTTTTGAATATTTCGTCTCTTTTATAGACGATTATTCAAGATATGGATGCATTTACTTGATGCGCTGCAAGTCTGAATGCTTTGACAGGTTCAAAGAATTCAAGGCTGATGTGGAGAACCGTCAAGGTAAAAGTATCAAAACCCTACGATCTGATCGTGGTGGTGAGTACCTCTTGGGAGAGTTTAGGAATTACTTATCAGAGGCTGGGATTCAATCCCAATTGTCTGCACCTGGCACACCCCAGCAGAATGGTGTAGCAGAACGAAGGAATAGGACTCTTATGAAGATAGTTAGATCGATGATGAGTTATTCTGAGTTGCCAGATTCGTTCTGGGGGTATGCGCGCTGATAATGACAAATATATATTCCGAACTTGGTTCCATCTAAATCGTGCCTTCTAACCCCAGAGAATTGTGGATCGGCGAAAGCCTAGTCCGAGACACATATTCGATATGGGGAGTCCAAAGACATGTGGCCAAGGGAGATGGTAAGTTGGAATCTCGCATGTATACGCTTGTTTGTTGGCTACCCTAAGGGAATGAAGGGTGGTTTGTTCTATAGTCCTAGGGATCAGAAGGTGATCGTGAGTATGAATGCCAGATTTCTAGAGGAGGACTATGTGATGAACCACAAGCCCACTAGTAGGATTATTCTTGAGGAGCTAAAAGGGAAGTCACTTTAGTACCACCTGTACAAGAGGATATAACATGTCACCCGCGTGTCACAGAGGATACACAGGTGATACCTCGTCGTAGTGGGAGGGTTGTGAGACAGCCTGATAGATTCATGTTCTCTGGAGAATCTTCTGATTTGGTCCCTGGCGAATATGAATCTGATCCCTGGACATATGATGAGGCAATCCAAGATAAAGATGCAGTATCTTGGCAAAGTGCAATGAATGCTGAGATTGAATCTATGGATTCAAATCAGGTCTGGGAGCTAGTAGAACCACCCGATGGTGTAAAAACCATTGGATGCAAGTGGATCTACAAAAGAAAGAGAGGAATAGATGGGAAGGTTGAGACCTTCAAAGCGAGGCTTGTTGCGAAGGGGTATACTCAGAAAGAGGGTATCGATTATGAGGAGACCTTTTCGCCGGTAGCCATGCTTAAATCTATCCGGATTCTCTTATGCATAGCAGCTCATATGGATTATGAGGTGTGGCAGATGGATGTCAAGACAGCTTTCCTTAATGGAAGTCTTGAGGAAAACATCTACATGAAGCAACCAGAGGGATTCATTGCTAAGGGCAAAGAGCATCTTGTATGTAAGCTTAATCGGTCCATTTATGGATTGAAGCAAGCTTCGAGGTCTTGGAACATCCGGTTTGATGAGGTGATCCAGTCTTATGGATTTATTCAAAGTCCGGATGAGTCTTGTGTATACAAGAGATGTGACGGAAATGTAGTGGTATTTCTTGTACTATACGTAGATGACATTTTGTTGATTGGCAACAATATCAAGGTGTTATCGGACGTAAGGGTATGGTTGTCCAAACAGTTTGATATGAAGGACTTGGAAGAGGTGGGACACATCCTTGGGATCAAGGTTATAAGGGATCGTAGGAAAAGGATGTTGTGCTTATCCCAAGCTTCATACATAGACACGATTATGGAGAGTTTTGACATGCAGAACTCCAAGAAGGGTTTTCTACCTTTTAGGCATAGATTTCCTTTATCTAAGGAGATGTGTCCTAGATCATCTGAGGAGATAGAGGAGATGAAGGCGGTTCCTTATGCTTCGGCAGTAGGAAGCCTCATGTATGCGATGCTTTGTACGAGACCAGATATCTGCTTTGCCGTGGGCATGGTCAGCAGATATCAGAGTAATCCAGGACAGGGACATTGGACTGCGGTAAAGCATATATTGAAGTACCTGAGAAGGACTAGGGATTATATGCTGGTTTACTGGGCAGACCAATTACTCCCTGTGGGTTACACGGATTCCGACTTCCAATCTGATAGGGATAACAATAAGTCTACCTCAGGTTTTGTGTTTACTTTGGGAGGTGGAGTCATTGTATGGAGGAGTGTCAAGCAAAAGTGCGTGGCGGACTCCACCATGGAAGTTGAGTATGTGGCGGCCTCTGAGGCGGCCAAAGAAGCTGTATGGCTCAGGAACTTCCTGATGGACTTGGATGTGTTCCTGGTTTGCCCAGAACTATCACAATTTATTGTGATAATAGTGGTGCAGTTGCAAACTCAAAGGAACCACGAGCCCATAAGGCTAGTAAACACATAGAGCACAAGTACCACCTGATACGAGAAATCGTAAAGAGAGGAGAAGTTGTTGTGGCCAAGATTGCATTGTAGGATAACCTGGCAGATCCTTTCACTAAGGCCCTTCCGGCGAGAGCTTTTGATTGGCATGTGGAGGGAATGGGGATCAGATGTATGGCACTTTGAGAATAGCATAATCTTTTAGTATAAGTGGGAGATTGTAGGGATGTATACTGAAAAATCTATCTTTTGTATGAACATCTTTATTTTGAAATAAGAATCACATGATCATTGTTTCCATATTTTTATGGTTATGTAATATTGTCTCATACTTTACATTATAGATAACATGGTGTGTGGTGTCACACAGGAGATCATGTTATCGGCCCCTTGGAAAGTATAAGTAAAGGCTCACAACCGAGATGACTTTGGACAAACCATCGGAATGGTTGTAGTGTGATTTGGTATTGGTTTGTCTTGACCATAGAATCACACTAGTGCTCTTTGTGTGTATTGAGCATGACCGACATAGAGGTGATTCGATTTATTACTGACTACATAATCGAATCGGACCTCAGATATTATTTAGTACATGCTCTTAATCCCGATATAATAACGGGCACATATACTTAGTACTCATCTCTTTGATTTACCAATGGGCGAGATTTATAGATTAAATCGATAGGCTCGGTAAGTTGGAAGATGATATTATTTATATAGTGTATCATTGATTATAGGAGGAAACCGTGTTCTATATATTAGGATGATGATGTCCCCTTGAGGAGCTCATAAGGTTCATCATGTAAACCCTGCAGGCAGACTTGGTCCGGCATGATGAAAAGGTTGAGTGGTACTACTCAAGGAGTTAGATGTTGATTAATTAATGGTCAGTAAATTAATTAATCGACAGACATTCGAGATCTTAAACACGGGGAGAAAATGTACAAATAATATATGGAGCCCATATTATCATATGAGGGTTGGTGAGGTAGATCAATGATGGACCTTTAGTGGATTGGATCATCATTAGTGGATCGGACTTTATGTGGGCTTGATCCATGGGTGGCCAAAACCCAACTCCTCCTCATGGTCCCTAATGTAGCCTATTAACACCTCATGAAGCTTAGATCCAATGGATAGAAACAAAACTCTAAGATCCATTGGTAGAGATCAAATCTCTAAGATCCGACGGTTGAGATTAAATCTCTAGATTCGACGGTTGAGATTAAATCCCTAGAACCAATGGAGGAGATTAATTCATGACTTATCCCTAACTCTATAAAAGAAGGGCATGGGGAGTGGTAGTGGATTACATGATGAAGAGGAGGAGAGCTAGGGTTTGGGCGGCAAGGAGCAATCCTATTTGAGATAGGATTGGGATTAGGGTTTTGAGGCTAGGGTGGCACCAAATAAGGAAGGTTCTTTCTCTCTTCTTCTTCCTCTTTGGCCCAACGTCCAGCAGCCTTTTCCATCTCTTTTCCAGCCTTGTCCGGTGCCCAAAGTCCCCTTCTTCTTCTCCTTAGGTGGTGGAAACAAGATATAGGGTTTCCCTTGGTGTCTTGGTAGTTTTCCACCATCTCCTTCTCCTTCTAGTTGGCCGGCGGCAAGGGCTTTGATAGCTCTTTGTTGGTTGAGTTTTGGAAGGAGAAAAACATTTTTTCTTTTCTTCCTCTTGCTTGGTAAAAGCAAGGAAGGAAGTTTTGCGATCTAGGAGCTTCGACTTTTGGTGGATCATCGCCCACACGACGTCCAAAAGGAGGAAGGTCATACATTAGAAGACCAAGAGGTATACCTATTCTTCTTTCTCTTTTATTCATTTCTTGTTTTTTTTTTACAAATATAAGCATGTTGTATTTCTGTAAATGGCTAAATAATGCTTGGATCCCGAGTATAAACACAAAACCCGGCAATCCGGACATCGTCTATTCCGCGGCTACTCGTAGAATAGAGGAAGGTCGCTTGAACAACTAGTTTGTTCAAGTAACCTCTCTAACCGAATAGCACGACGATGACTTGGTTGCTTTGGGAATTCCTTTTGTTTAGGATTAAATTTTTAATCCGTGGACATCGAAGGGATCACCATGGTCAAGCAACCGAGGCGAAGGGGAAGTGAAGTTTCCCCTCACGGACTCGACAAGGGAAATCCCTTCATAAAGATGATATCTCCCTCTTTATCTCTGGATTTCTAAAATAAATTTCTAGAATTCTAACTCTATTTTCAAAATTTATCAATGCTCCTCTTAAAATGTTTTTGAAATTCTTAAACTATCTTAATTTTCAAAATCTTTGAAACTTCCTCTTAATAAAAACATTTTTTGAATTTTTATTTTTCAAAATTTCAAAATTTTCTAACTCCCCCTCAATAAAAACATTTTTCAAATTTTCATGTTTCAAAAATTTCTAACTCCCCCTTAATAACATTTTTCAAAATTTTAATTTTCAAAATTTTTACTCGCCCTCAATGAAAATATTTTTCAAAATTTTAATTTTCAAAATTCTTAAAGTTTTCTAACTCCCCCTTAATAATAGCTAAAAATTTAAATGAACCTTAAAATTTTCAAGATGATGCAAATGTGATAGAAAAAATGTCCAAACATGAATTCCAAAATATTATTTTTATACTTATACATCTAAAAATTGTCTTTAAAGCAAATGTCTAACTCTTTACTAGCTCAAGTGATATAGAATTATCATCAAGCTTTGAATTATAGTTAGTCACCGAAGTGATTGATATGCTCTTGTAAACTCCATGTTGGTTCATATCGATGCACTGAATCTATATCGAGAACCAGGGGTGCAGTCCTAGCATCTCTTGCCCCATCTTCATGACTCAATACACAAACAGGTAATCCTAGGTGTTTGTGAGATGCTAAGGCTTACCTTGGTATATAGGATCATGAAATCTAAATTGACCTAAGCTAGATTGATTTTTAAATTTCCTTTAAAAATAATATAATATAATATTACTTTTCAAAATAAATTTTGAGCAATGAACATGAAAACATCCTAGTCTACCAAGCATAATCCAAGTTGTCTTCTAAGCATACTAAATTCAACTTTCGAAAGTAGTTTAGTGAAGATATCAGCAAGGTTAGATTTGGATTCAATATAGTTGAGTTCAATACTACCCTTTGCCACATGATCTCCTACAAAATGATGTTTAACATCAATGAGTTTAGTACGTGAGTCATGGATTGTATTTTTAGTTAAATTTATTGAGCTTATGTTATCAACTAATGTTATGACTTTTTTGTAATCTAATTCAAAATATTTAAGTGTGTGCATCATCTATAATAATTGTGCCACCCATTCGCCTAATGCTATGTATTCTACTTCAGTTGTGGAAAGAGCAACACAATGTTGCTTCCTATTGAACCAGCTTACTAAGCATGATCCTAAGAGTTGACACCCTCCACTAGTACTTTTTCTATCTAGTTTGCACCCTGCATAGTCTAAATGAGAGTATCCTACTAACTTAAAGGTATTAGATCTTGGGTACCACATACCTACATTAATTGTTCCTTTAATGTATCTTAGGATTCTTTTGACATGTGTTAAATGTGATTCCTTAGCACAAGTTTGATATCTAGAACACATACTTACTGAAAATAGTATGTCGGGTCTACTTGTAGTTAAGTATAGTAAACTACCTATGACACTCCTATAGTACATTAGATCTACAGATTTTCCTTCTTTGTCTTCATTTAATATAACATTTGTTGCCATTGGTGTTTTAATGTCTTTTGCATTTTCCATGTCAAATTTTTTAATTAATTCTCTTGCATACTTGTTTTGGTATATATAGTTACCGTCTCTTGTTTGTTTTATTTGTAAACCTATGAAAAAGTTTAACCCACCTACTAAACTTATTTTGAATTCTTGTTCCATTAGGTTTATAAATTCTTTTAAGAAGTTTGAATTTGTTGATCCACAGACTATATCATCTATGTATATTTGAGCAATAAAAATGACTTGGTTCAATATTTTTACGAAAAGAGTTGAATCAATTTGACCTTGTCTAAAGCCTTTTGAGATTAAGTATGATGATAGTCTCTCATACCAAGCTCTAGGAGCTTGTTTTAATCCATATAAGACCTTTTTTAATTTATATACGTGATTAGGGTATTCTAAGCTCTCAAAACCTGGGGGGTTGACTTACGTATACTGTAACGCCCGTAAAAAGTCTCCAGCAATTTTACGAGGATTTTTGGCTTTACGATAATGGGCTTTATGGGGGTTTTCCGAAAATAAAAGGAAATGGCCAAAAAGAGATGCAAGGCCTAGGAATTGAACCCCAAACCTCTAGAGATAGCCAAGCCCTATAGATGTACCCCCTAACCATAAGCCCAATAGGATTACATCATTAAGAGAAGAGGGGAATTATAGATAAGGGTGATGAGGGTAAATGAAGGGGCATGGAAAAGAAAAGAGGAACTTCCCTTCCTCCCTTTATAAAGAAGAAGGAAGTTCCCATTTGGCCACTTCTTCCTCTCCTCTTCATCCTCACCGAAACCACCTTGCTCCCCCTCTCCATTTGCACCTTTGGCCGAAATCCCTCCAAGCAAGAAGAAGGCTAGGGTTGGCTTCCATTAGGTCATCTTCCAACTAAAAAGCAAAGCGAAGGATGTAAGATTTCCTCACCTGCAGTATATTAGTTTTGTAGGATGAATTACATGAAAGAATATGAGTTTGGAGCTTCATATGTTTCGGCCAACTAATGTCTTGGGCTAGGATTCATGAAATATGCTATTAGGGAAACCTTTTATATGTTGTATGCTCCAAGTAGGGATCCTTAGGTAACAAAAGTCCAAGGGTTTTAACCCTATATGTTTCGGCCACCAAGGGTTTAGGGTTAGGGTTTCATGAAGAGCTCCCCCTTATGAAGTTAGGTTATGATATATGCCTACATGAATAGATTTAGGTGATAAAAATCCAAAGATCTTAACCATCACAAGTTTCGGCCAACCCATGAAATTAGGGTTAGGGTTGCATGAAAATATTTCTAAGGATACTATGATAGGTTACAAGGCTTCATGAATGAATTTTAGGGGACAAACCCAAGCTTGAGCCCCTCACAAGTTTCGGTCAACCCATGAAATTAGGGTTAGGGTTGCATGAAAATATTTCTAATGGTGCTATGATAGGTTATAAGGCTTCATGAATGAGTTTTAGGGGACAAACCCAAGCTTGAGCCCTTCACAAGTTTCGGCCAACCAAGGAAACTAGGGTTAGGGTTGCAAGAAAAAGGCTTCTAAGAGAACTAGGGGATGTTGTATGCCTCATGTAGGAGTTTTAGGTGATGAACATGCTTTGTGATTAATATGCCATGAATATGCCAAAGAAATAGGCTTCATGTTATGATGTAATGTGCCATGAAATATGCTTAGGTGATGAACATGTTTTTTATGATTTAATATGCCTTGAATATGCCTAGGAAACATGCTACATGTTATGATGTAATGTGCCATGAAATATGCTTAGGTGATGAACATGTTTTCATGATTTAATATGCCTTGAATATGCCTAGGAAACATGCTACATGTTATGATGTAATGTGCCATGAAATATGCTTAGGTGATGAACATGTTTTTATGATTTAATATGCCTTGAATATGCCTAAGAAACATGCTACATGTTTATGGTGTAATGTGCCCATAATATGCTTGTGTGATGAACATGTTTATACTTTAGGACCCCTTTAGGGTACTCTTATGTTATGAATGCATGTGTCCTTATGATAAGATGGAGATGCTTCCCTTTCAAGTAGGGATCAAGAGCTCTCCTTATGATAAGATGGAGATGCTTCCCTTTCAAGTAGGGATCAAGAGCTCTCCTTAAGATAAGATAAAGTGGAGATGCTTCCCTTTCAAGTAGGGATCAAGAGCTCTCCTTATGACAAGATAAGATTAAGATGCTTCCCTTTTATGTTGGGGATCAAGAGCATTCTTTATATTATGACAAGAAAAGAAAGGAATTAAGTATTTTACTTTGTAAGAGGTTAAGTATGCACCCATCGGTGGTCGTTAATCAAATCCATAGGGACATAAGAAGGCGTAAGAGGTCTTGCCTGGTAAGGCGTGAGGTCTTGCTCTAGTAGGTCCGTGGCTCGCTACTGACCTATTAGGGAGCGCGCATTATGTGGTACTTAACACGGGCCCCCAAACAAGTTATGATGATATTGAAGTATCTATATGTATATATTTTGAAAAGAAAAGACTTTTATGAAATTGTGTATGCTTATGTTAAAGATTATGAATGCTTACGAACTCATCCTTTATGCATTTTAGATGCTATGAAGTTATGATGCTTGCAGTAGTTTAAGAATACTTGTGATTTTGTGCCTTATGCATGTTTAGGATTTATGCCATTATAAATGTTTATGCTAAATTTAAAAAAAATGATTATGAGTATTTCCTTTATGCATTTTAGATGCTATGAAGTTATGATGCTTCTGAGTTTAAGAATGCTTGTGATTATGTACCTTATGCATGTTTAGGATTTATATCATTATAAATGTTTATGCTCAAGTTAAAAATGCTTATGATTATGTCCTTTATGCATGTTAGACTCTATGAAGTTATGATGCTTGCAGTAGTTTAAGAATACTTGTGATTATGTACCTTATGCATGTTTAGGATTTATGTCATTATAAATGATTATGCTCAAGTAAAAATGCTTATGAGTATGTCCTTTATGCATTTTAGATGCTATGAAGTTATGATGCTTGCAGTAGTTTAAGAATACTTGTGATTATGTACCTTATGCATGTTTAGGATTTATGTCATTATAAATGTTTATGCTCAAGTAAAAATGCTTATGAGTATGTCCTTTATGCATTTTAGATGCTATGAAGTTATGATGATAGTAGTTTAATAATGCTTGTTATTATGTAACTTATTCATGTTTAGTATTTATGTCATTATAAATGTTTATGCTCAATTTAAAACTGCTTATGATTATGTCCTTTATGCATGTTAGACTCTATGAAGTTATGATGCTTGCAGTATTTTAATAATACTTGTGATTTTGTGCCTTATGCATGTTTAGGATTTATGTCATTATAAATGTTTATGCTCAAGTTAAAAATGCTTATGATTATGTTCTGAAGCATGTTAGATGTTACTAAGTTATGATGCTTATAGTAAGAACATTTGGGGTTTATGTACTTCCTGCATGTCTAAGATTTATATCATGAATGCTTATGTTTAGATTATGCCCTTCTTGGTTTTAATTATGCTTAGCATGCTGATGTAAACTCTATGTCATGCTTAGGTTTCATTACATGGTATGTTGTTGATTAGTGTTACTATGGAATACTTAGGTCATTTATGCTAGCATGCTTATGTTTCTAATTGCTTGATGAAGTTCGTGTTTTTTTGTGAGTAGGCAAGAATCTTACTAAGCTTTATGCTTATAGTTTATGTTGTCCATATACTGCGTATCAAGGAAACCTGAACTAGAGGAGGTAGCAGGAAGGGCCCAGTGTGTGTGATAGTGGCATGGTGGAGAAAGACCCTACTACTATCTGCTTATATTTATATGCTCAATTAACAACTTAAGACCTTGCTCCCGCTTATAAGACTTGTGAATTATTAGTACCATGTTGGATATTGCTTAGTTATGTTATTGTTCAATTACTTAAGAAAGTTGATATGATAGAACTCACGAATGGATCCTTATGATGGGCATGTTATGAAATGAGATAAGATATGGTAACATGCTAACTATGAATAAGATAGGTGATGCATGTAGAAAAGAAGGTTTATGCCATGATAACATGCTTAAGTAAATGGTGAAATGATCCATGTGTATTATGTTTTAAAAGAAAAAAAAAGAAAGGGGTAAAAGTAGCGCCGCCCTGAGAGCAGATAAGGGCGGGCGTTACATATACATCTTCTTTTATTACTCTATTGAAAAAGGTAAATTTGACATCCATTTGGTATAACTTGAATCCTTTATGTGCCGCATAAGTTAGCAACATTCTAATTGACTCAAGCATAGCTACTGGACATAAGTTTCATCATAGTCTAACCCTTCTACTTGACTAAACCCCTTAGCTACTAATCGAGCTTTATTCCTTATAATTTCTCCTTGATCATTTAATTTGTTTCTAAATACCCATTTAGTGTCTATTATTGATTTATCTAATGGTGGAGGTACTAAGTACCACACTTCATTTCTATCAAATTGTGCTAGTTTTCTTGCATAGCTATTATCCAATCAGTGTCGGGTAAGGCCTCATCTATTGATTTTGGTTCTATTTTTGATATTAATTCAATTTGACTCAAGTTTCTTAGGGTTGATCTAGTTTGAACTTCTAAAATTAGATTTCCTAATACTTGGTCAAGAGGATGGTTAGAATTAATTATAGATGTCTTTAATTTTCTTCACATTGGGTTTGTTCCTCTTCATCATGTGTAATTTCATTTAGCTCATTTTGATTATCTTTTAATGTGTTTATTTGATTATCGATAATTTTTGCTTTATCAAATTTTACATTAGTTGTTTCTTTAATTTTTAGAGTTTTTTTATTATAAATCCTATAGGCCCTACTAGTGGTAGAATATTTAAGAAATATCCCTTCATCAATTTTGAAGAGAATTTCCGAGATGGTCTTTTGTATTTAAAATAAATATTTTGTATCCAAATACTTTTAGATATTTTATTGAAGGTATTTTATTATAAAAAATTTCATAAGATGTTTTATTATGTAATTTATTAATTATTACTCTATTTTACACATGACATGCAATGTTTATAGCTTCGGCCAATAGGTAACTAAGTATGTTATATTCATTTAACATTGACCTGGCAACTTCTTGTACAATTTTATTTTTTTCTTTCTACTATTCCATTTTGTTAGGGTATTCTAGGGCATGAATATTCATGGTGATGTCCATTTTCTAGACACATTGTTGTAAAATTTTTATTTTTAAATTCTCCTCCATTATCACTTCATATTCTTTTTATCTTAAGGTTTTTTTTCGTTTTCTATTTGTTTACTAAAGTTTTTAAATACTTTAAATGTTTCATCTTTTTGTTTTAGGAATTTTACCCATGTAAATCTGTTAAGTTAAGTTTAGTTGAATTTATTACATAAATTTGTTATGTTTAGTTTAGTTAAATTTGTTAAATTAATTTAGTAAATTTGTTAAGTTTAGTTTAGTTAAATTCATTAAATAAATTTGTTAAGTTAAATTTGTTAAGTTTAGTTTAGTTTAGTTAAATTTGTTAAGTAAATTTGTTAAGTTAAATTTGTTAACTTATGTAAATTGTATTAAGCTAATTAAGCTTGATTAAATTCTAAATCATCTCACTCAAGCTAAGTTTTCAATACACATTACTCCTATGGGTTTTATGAGATGAGGATTTTTTTTATATTAATTAAATTTAATGAGCAATTTCAAAGTTTTTAAACTTGTGTTAGATTCAAGCTTAGCTTGAGTTAGTCAAGTAGGTTTTTCCAGCATTGACTTCTAGGTCATGGCGAGGCATATAGCCTTCTTGGATATCGGAGCAATGACCACTACCTAGATAAAGTCAATGAAGGAATCAAGTTCTTGATTCACTTTGGACTAAGCCTTGGTCTAACTATTCAAAGACTTAGTGAGTTAGTTTCGTTCAGTTCTACTCGACTTAGTGTACCAAGTCGTGGCGAGGCACATGACCTTCTTGGATATCGGAGCAACGATCACTTCCTAGACATGCACTTCGAAGAGCTTCCCTAACTTACTATCAGTTCACTTCGTCTTAGTATTAGGTTGTTCAAGTTTAAACTACTTTATTTCCTATCTAGTCCATTCTAAATTAAGCAAGTAAAGTAAACTAAAGCATGCAAGAGTTTAACTAAACAAGGAAACAAGCAAAGTGTTAGCTCCCCCTAAGTGATAGCTAGGTTGAGTTTTGTTTACTAAGTGAACTTGATCATTGGGAACCCAAAAATGATTTGGTACAACTTAGTTGACTAAGCTAGACTTAGGAACCCATGCTTGGACTCGATTCTTAGCATTTCTATTAAATAAGGACATGTATGATCTATTTGTGTCCTTAGCCTTATATCAGAGTCTGGACTTGTTGTACATGGCTCGTTGAGACCCAAGCATCTTGTTTAGATACTTGGAGCCCGAAGAGAACCTTTCTAACGATCCAGTGAGATCTTCTACTTGCCTTTTTAGGATTGAGTTCTCTTCCTCAAGCTTTGCAACTTGAGTAGAGTCTCTATCCTTAATTTGGCAAGTTGAAGTCTTCGAGTTGATTTTCTCCTTAAGTACTTGGACATCCTCAAGAAGTGAGTCGATTCAATTCTCAAACTTGGCTAGTTTCCTACCTAAGCATGCAATAATGTTATACAATTTATCTTCTAGGGGAGATGTTACCTTGTTTGAACCTTCGGAAACGGATGCGAATCTATGGCTTGTATTGAATTTGGACTCAAACTCGGACTCTTGGCTTGACTCGACTTCGGACTCGTCAGCTGCCATGAGTGCTACGAAACTTATCTCCAGTATTTTAGCATCCGACTTGTCCAAATTTTCCTTAGATGCTTCCTTCCTTTTCCTTTTTCTCGATTTGGATTTCATTCCTTTTTTGTTTGTTCCTGCCATCAAAACTAAACCATCCTCGGGTTGACTCTAGTTAGCCTTCTCATGCAATTTAATTAATTTGTCCCATAATTCTTTAGAATTTTGAACTGGCACGACTCGACTTAGCTCTTCATTCATAAGTCTGCATTGCAAGGTGTTTAAGCCTTGTAATCGACTTGAGCTTTTTTCTTAATATTTGCGGTCCATTTCTCCAGATTTAACAACTCTTCTGAGTCATCCATCGGAGCTACGAACCCTTTCCTAATCGAAAACCAAACCTCGAGGTCAGTTTTCAAAAAGCAATCCATTCGCCTCTTCCACGAGGGAAAATCCTCTCCGTTAAAGAGAGGAAGGCGAACGATACTATACCCTTTTAAGTGCGACATTACTAAATAAATATTTTATTATTAAATTTTTATTTAAATTAATTAAAATTAATAATTATTCCTAGAGTTTTTAAAATTAAATAATATTTTGCAAGAGTTAAATTTATTCTAAGTGTAAAATTAATAAAAAATTACTCTAAGTGCAAAAATATTAATAATTATTCTAAATGTAGAAAATTATTAAAATTATTCTAAATACAAAAAATTATTAAAAATTATTCTAAATGACAAAAATATCCAAAATTATTCTAATCGAAGAAAAGTAAAGAAAATTATTCTAATGAAAGAAAAGTAAAGAAAATTATTCTTATGCCTCGATAGTGGTTGCACTAAATTCGGAGAACCCCCACTCTGATACCAATTATAAGATCGAAATACTCCGAGAGAGGGAGGTGAATCTCGGAGGTTACAATTTTCTTTTTAAATTTTAAAGCTTATTTTTATATTTTGAAAACATTAAAGAGTTTGCAGTGGAAACAAAATGAAATAGAGAAAAGTTTCTTTTACTTAGTTCACAACCCTAACCGATTTGCTACTCCAAGGCTTGTAGCTCTTCCGAGAGCTACCTCGATGGGAAATCACTATATACCCTCTGATTCGAGAACTCTCGACTTCGAAGGGGTTCGCTTATTACAAAAATATGAGATGTGTAACACTCTACCCTCTCTATGAAGTTAAGTACATACAAGTGAAAATAAATACAAGAAATTAAGAACTACGTTATACCAACACTTATGGAAGTTTTGAAGTTGGCACGGAGTGTCAGAAAAGTGTCTTTGTGAGGAACCGAAGCTCTTGTGGACGAGTATGAATAGAGGCAGCACTTTAACGTAGTAGTAGTCTTATGTTCATAGCTGGTCAAGCATTTGTTTTATAAACTTTTTCCAGTCGACTGGAATGCCTTCCAGTCGACTCCACATCATCTCATCGATAGGGAACTTCTGGTCTTCCAGTGGACTGAACATGCTCCAGTCGACTCCAGGTCACTCGACTTTGCATCGGGAAGTTTGCCTCTTCAGTTAACTAAAACTCTCCAGTCGATTGAAACTCTTTCCATCTGTGCTGCTAGATCTTCGAATGATCACCAGCTAATCCTGCCAACTAGGTATCTAGTCAACTGGAATACATTCAGTCGACTAATCCCTCCAAAAATAATATTAGCACAAATAGATAATATCAAATATGAAAGTAGTAGTAATACTGCTCAATCTCGACTTCTAAGCCCCACGCGGACTCTCCGTTGGATCAACACCTAGCTTTGTCCCCCTACAGAGGACTAGGCCTCACATCTCCACTCGAGGCTTACCTGCTGGCTACCTACCAGACTTATCGTTCTTGACATCTGATTTGACCCACTTGGGCTTCCATCAGCTGTCTGGTCTACCTGACCCAGGTGGACTTTTTGTCGATTGTCCGGTCTCCTAACCCAATTGGTCTTAATGCTAAATGTCTGGTCCTCTCAACCCATCTGGACTTCATGCCTAGTGTCCGGTCCTCCTGATCTGCCAAGACATTTGCCTAGTATCCAGTCAACACGACCTACTAGGACTTCCTTTTAAGCCTACACACTTAACACTGATATTAGAACACAAGTCCTAACTTTAACTATGGTTTATACATCAAAACCAAGGAGTGATGCTCTCTTCATCAACACTTGTACCTTTCACTCATCTGATACTTGCTTGGTTTAGAACATGGTCTATATGCTTGTCTACATTGTAGGGATCTTATGAGAAAAATCCATCACAAAAATGCAGTGGAAATTCGATCCCTTCAGAGATCCATGTGTATATATAATACTGTTCGTTCTTTTTTGGAAAATGGTAAAGATATATAACGGGCAAATGCCAAATAGGAAAAATACCCAACAAACACACCAACACATTATTCATCCATAGCTATGGCTTACATGGACCACAACTTTCCAAACACTCACACATCAACATCACACACCCAGGATAACAAACACCCACATCATACAAAGCAACACATAAAGACAAACCCTATCCCTCCATGAAGCGATGAACATGTATCTGCACCTTACGCATCATCTTATCCACATTCGACATTAGCCATTCAAATCTGCATCTGTTGCAAGCCTATTATAGGACATATATCATGGAAGAGATCCCCAGGTACCTAACTCTCTCCTTCTGATCTGTTCCCATGTAGTGTTGGCCCATGAATGCCAATAGATCCACCACATTGCTGCCGCCATGTTCAATTTCCAGCCATTTCCGCACTTTGCTCCATAGCACCCATGCAACTGGACACTCAAGAAACAAATGCAGGTTCGACCCCGGGCTGCTCCGACATAGCACACACTCCTTATTCTGAACATGATCCATACGATCCACTGTCTGTATCCTCCCATGAGCAAGCAACCAAAGCATGAACCAATGCTTTGGCATGATCTCAGTCCTCCAAACCACTAATGCCCAAGGTACCACTGATGCCTTCGACTTGAATAACTCATATGCATTCGCCGTCCCTTTTCTTGCCATCACAAACCACTCAAGCATCATCATGTTTGCTTCACAAATCCCACCGACCTCTCCTTGGATCTTACTTACCACCTCCACGAGCCTCTTAATGAGAGGCGAATCCATCGCCTTAGCCTCCTAAATCCAGAAATCAACCCCCTTTATGTAATGTTGGTACACCCATTTGATCCACAATGATTCCTTTGTTGACTTTATGTCCCACAACATCTTGCTTAGCAGAGCCTCATTCCATGTCGTAGATCCCGAAGCCCATATCCTCCATGGTTCCTTGAAAGACATATAGTACTCCATGCAACCGAGGGATGTTTGGACACCCATACAAATGCCCTACATATACCATGAATCTTTCTAATCACCCCACAAGGGATCGAAAGCATAGAAATCTAGTAGCACACTAACCCCTAAAGAATAGAACCCACCAACTCCAATCTACCTGCATAAGATAAGGTATGCTTTGGCCAAGCATTGACCTTCCGAATGATAGCCTCAAGCAATGGTCTATAGTTAGCAATGTGCAACCTCTCCACCGCTAGTGGAATCCTCAGATATCTGAATGGGAATGTGGCCTCCTAAAAGACAATAATGCCTAGCAGCTGGCCCTTCGTCACAGCATCTACACCCGCCATGTACATATGAAACTTCAATGGATTAGCCCTCAAACCCGTTTCATCCCCAAATCGCTCCAAGCATTCCGCAAGCACCATGATCGAACTAACATCTGCCCATGCAAATATCATCAGATCATCCGCATATGCAAGGTTAGTGATGCCAACTTCCTTACACATAAAATGGTAATGAAATGATGGCAACAAGCCAGCATTCCTCAAACTCCGAGACAAAACCTCAATGACCAACCCAAAAATCAACGACGAAAGTGGATCCCCTTGCCTCAATCCCTAGTGGCCACTGAAGAAACCATAAATGCCTCCATTCAGAGCTATAGAATATGAGACCGTCGTAACACACTCACGGACCCATCCATAGTAGCGTTGGGGAAGACCAAAACCAACAAGTGTAGTCATGAGAAAATCCCAATCAATCATATCAAAAACCTTCCTCAAGTCGACCTTGAGCATGCATCTAGGAGAAACCCTTTTCCGTGCATACTTCTGAAGAAGTTTTGGAGTCAAACAAATGTTATCTCCAATAGAATGCCCCTGCACAAACGCTGCCTGTGTCAAATCAAGTAAATAGCTCAGTACCTTTGCTAACCGTCCTACCATTACTTTGGCAATAACCTTATAGAATATAGTGCAACATGATATCGGTCGATAGTCAGAAACACCTGGAAGATGATTTGCCTTCGACACTAAAGAAATCAAAGAATGGTTCCACTGCTCAAGCAACTTCTCCTCCCTAAAGAACTCCTGAATAGTAGCAACAAAATATACACCAACAATATCCCATGCCGCCGTGAAGAACTTTGCACCATAACCATCCGGACTCGGTGCCTTCTCACCACCAATATCATGCAAAGCCACCTTTATCTCCAAGACCCCCACCTCCTCCAGGGATTGAGACAAACAGAAATGGAGCTACCGTCTAAGGGGCTACAATGCTCCTTATGCCCAAGAAGATCATGAAAAGCATGTTGGTGCAGTAGGTACCAGATAATCGAACCTAAGTTTTGATTATGGAGAAGACTCAAAGCTAAGGTCATATTATTTTCTAACGAGCTGAACCAAGTGTGTAGGAATGGTTAAGCTAAGCTAAAGGTTAGCGGCCCCTGAGATTCTTGGATGGAGAAACTGTGGTGGTCGGGGATACTAGGAGAACTTCGGAGAGAGCCAAAGAACTCAGGTGGAGACCGGAAGCAAAGCTACAAGTCACAAAGGATCTAAGGTAAGCTTGTGTGTGTGAGTGAATGCAAGGTCGGGTCCTCTGTACGGGGACGTCCTTAGGCGACGATTCGACCAAGACTTCCCGTGGAAGGTCTAGGTTGAGATCAGATGGTAAGTGGCCGTCAAATTCACTTATATTACTTTCATTTTCAAGCTAACTTTTTGTTGCAGCTAGAAACCCTAGCAACAGTCTACTGTTGGCTATTTATAGTCGACTGCTGGTGGCATCAGTCGACTGATAGGGTTGATTAGTCCACTGCCATTCAAATTCCAGCTTCGAGGAGAGTCAAACTTCATCCCCTTATCTTAGGGTGAGGTGGCCTTTTTGGATAGAACTTGATCTCAATGTCTAGGGGGGTGGAAGGCTATAAAAAAAAGGGGGTTTCACCCCTTTAGGTAATCATTCCAAGCCTTCGAAATGCTCCCGCAATGCCACTCTTCAACTACGACTCTCCGACGCCGAAGTACTGTCGAAATGCCGATGACACGAGTTCAACCTCCAATTCCCTAGTCATTGGTATCAGTTCATTTTTTCGTAATCTTTAAACATTGTATTTCAATTATTTATCGAGCTTTTATCGTAATGAGGAGAGGGGGTTTGTCTCTCTACCTCGAGATTTTCGAAGTTTTGTAAATGTTGTCTCCTACCTCTAACTAGGAGGAGACTAGTTTAGTGAATTGCCCTCTATACGCGATCTCATATCACTAGGGCATTGGATTAGTAGCTGATAGGTTGTGAACCAAGTAAAACCAAGCATTATTCTTTTACTTTCCGCTGTGCATTTTACTCTTGTGTTTTAATCGTATCGACGAAAAGAATTCACGTGTGCTATTCACCCCCTCTAGTGCTCTTTTTACGATCCAAAAATTGGTATCAGAGCGGGGGCGCTATGATTTGGTGTAACTACCAATCTAGCACTTAGTTTAAGATTTTCTTTTAGTTTTTGGTTTTTCAATTCGAAAGTTAAATTTTTCGTTTCAATTAAATTTCCTCCTCCCGCACTACTAATCTAAGATGAGAGTCTTGGTACCTTGTTTTTGTTTTTGTGTTTGCGAGGTTTTTCCTCTTCTTCTAAATGACCCATCTCGGAGGGTTTAGCACCGCCCGACACCCATTTTGGAACGGAGATGACTTCTGTTACTGGAAGAGTCGGATGGAATGATATTTAAAAACCCAAGTAGAGATGTGGATCGTAATCCAAACCAGGTTCACACTTCCTACTAATGGAAATGGTGAATTATTGGATTGCGATCAATTGACAAATGCCATGAAACATTAAGTGGAAGCCGATGCCAAGGCTATGCAAATCCTATAGTGTGGCTTGTCCAAAGAAAATCTCATTTGCGTTAGGCCGTTCATAAGCACGAAGGACTTGTGGAATAAGCTCATCGAGCTTCATGAAGAACGACCGATACGAAGTATGTAAGCATGTTTTACTTTTAAATAAATTGTTTAAATTAAAAATGTAGGAACACGACTCGACCACCCAGCTTCATGCCCAAATTAAAGATATTATGAATGGGCTACACTCGATCTGATATAAGCAGGAAAACCAGGATGAGTTATGCGCTTAATACATTCCCTAGGACTACCTTATGGGCATCCATGGTTGATGCCTACAAGGTTTCTAAGGACCTTTCAAAAAATTAGGTTAGATGAATTGTTTTCCGAATTCAAATTACATGAGCAGTCTAATTTGTTTAGGGAAATTTTGGATCATGACATTCATAATATCACGGGTGAATACTTCGCACAACCGCAGCGGAAACAAAAATAAACCGAATCCCTCCAGAGATCCATGCAAAACATATAAGTCATTTTTTTTTAATCTAGATCTTATCTAGAAGAAGAAATATACCTTCAATGCGAGTCCTTCGCAATCCCGCTAATCCAAACGCAGTCGGATCTCAATACGGTAAGGACAACCGTATCTCTAATGTATCAAGATGAACCGTATCTTGGAGATGGAGATAACACCTTTGGTTGTTCTAGCAACTAAAAACCAAGGTTCTCCACAAAAGAAGAAGAATGGAAAATAGGGATGCAAGGCACACAAAAGGATGTTGGTGCAATCGGCCCAAGTCACGATTGACCAGGACTCGAGTTTGGGTCGAGTGATGTCTTGATGTGTTTTGATGTTTTGACAAAAACATATGACAATGTAATTGTCATGGTAAGTCCAAGTCTTGAGTTCTTGGACTGGAAAGTCCAAGCATGGTCTTGGCAATGTAAAAGTCCAACATGAGTTGGCAAGGGAAAGTCCAAGCATGGTCTTGGCATTTGAGAAGTCCAACATGGGTTGGCAAGGAAAGTCCAAGTATGGTCTTGGCATTTGAGAAGTCCAACATGGGTTGGCATTTGAAGTCCAAGGGGATTGATATTGGTGGCGTAAAGTCCAAGCGGTAGTCTTGGCAGCATAAGTCCAATAGTTGGCGGTGTAAAGTCCAAGCGGAGTCTTGGCGGCGTAAGTCCAATGTACCTTGGCGGTGTAGACACCGTTAGCATGACATAGCCGATGGAAGCACCTGAAGGCTAGCGCAATGGATGAACAAGTCATGGATGACTTGGAGGGATCCGAGAGGCGTGAGGCTGATGGAGGTGGCTAGAAGGCTTAGGTCTAGGCTAAGGGTAGTCTAGCAAGTATGGGGGAACCATACTTGGGCTAAAACCTCCTGCGGTGGTGATCGTACGATGGCTCAGCGATCGGCCCGATCGATGTGATCGGTCGGCCCGGTGCCTGATATTCGGGCGCGGAGAATGGAGTCGAGACTTCGGTCGAGTGAGCGCTCCATCCCGATGACGATGGTCATGATCAGTCGACTGATGAAGGTTCCGTTGGACTTATCCATCGTGGATCTAGCCGTTGTCTCAACAAGATGGCATCACGATCGTGATGGTCCCGATCGATCGGTGATAGACCTTTTCCAGCACAGGTTGAAGCTTTATAAGGAGCTCGTGATGGAGGATTTTGGGATCGGTTCTTAGGGCTATTGGGGCGATTTGTTGGTGCAAATCAGGTTCTCCAAGTGCAAGCAAGCAACCAAGCATTCAAGCAATCAAAACAAGTGTTGTAAAGTCTTTTCTTTACTTGTATTTCGTATTCATTATTGTAATTGCTTGTATTTGTATCTTATTGTTGTAAGATTACGTGTAAGGGGTTTCTCCACCCTTGACTTGTGTCAAGAAGGAGTTTTATTGGTTAGTGGTGTTTGTGGCATCGCTAGGGTTCGTACGAACCCAATCCGTGGAGTAGGAACCGGTTCGGTTCCGAACCACGTTATATGCTCTTGTTGTGATTTGTGTTGTGTCCATTTCGTTATTGCTTTTATTATTATATATATTCCGCTGCGCTAACGAAATTGTAGACACGGACGCGATCGATTTTCGACATCGCACGAGAAATGCTATTCACCCCCCCTCTAGCCGTTCCAATATTCCTAACAAGTGGTATCAGAGCCCGGGGCTCTTCTACGGATTAACAACCGGGAGCTAAGGCAAAAGGCTAGAGGGTGAAGATGGAATTCCAAGACAAGCTTGGATGGGAAATCAACACTCCACCTCCATATGATCCAGAAGATTTTCCGGCATGGAGAGCAAGAATGGAAACATTCTTGATGATGAACATAGAGGATTGGTTCATCCTCATTGAAGGCCTTGAACCCCCTAGGGATAAGAAGGGGAATGTCCTAAAATTGAAAAAGTGGACCCAAGAGCAACGCCAAAAGCTCAAGACCGAAGTTAAGGTAACGAAACTTTTGGAAGAATTAATCCCTAATGATGTTTTGTGCAAGCTAGGGGATTACATGTATGCCAAGGAGCTATGGAAAAAATTGGCAAGATTCCATGAGGAGAGTTCATCCTCAAGTGAAAGTGAGGAATCGGAAGTTGAGATGGAGTCAACTTCCGAATCGGAGAAAGAAGAAGTAGAAGAGGTGGAAGAAGCATCTACTTCTAGGATTGAGGAGGAGAGACCATCCTCTACACCGGAGCAACCTCAAGAAGAGCTTTCAACATCCGATCAAGATGAGGAAGCTCAAAATTCAACTCCGGCACCTACCACCACCCTAGGTAACTCAAACACTTTATTTTCAAATAAAAATCATATTATGTGCTTTGAGTGTAGGGAGTATGGGCATTACAAGAGCAAATGCCCAAAGAGGATCAAGAAAGCTCCTCCGGCGCCTAAAAGTCAACAAAAGTCAATGGTTTCTCCAAGTCAAAAGAGCAAGGAGCATGTCATTTGCTTCAAATGCCGACTACCGGGTCATTACCGGAGTCAATGCCCAAAGAAGAAGAAGAAGGGGCAAAGGGGAGCATCACAAGTAGGGGGAGCCACTAAGGCAAACCCTAAGGTATATTTAAATAATGCTCCGTCTAATTTAAATATTAAAAAGCATGCTAGAACTAATTTTAGCAATTTTGTTATGTATCATAAAGAGCATGCTAGAAATAACAAACATATTTGTTTAGGAGCTAAGAATGTTCACCTTAAGAATAAGGAGAAATTTGGGACTAATGTCCCTAGAAAAACAATACCTAGGGAATCTATTAAGAAAATACAAGAACATCTAGGTTTTAATCCAAAATGGACTAGGCATATGCCAAGAAAGTCCAATGCCCAAGATTTAAATCAAAACTCTAAAATTGGGCAATTAGAAAAGGAAAATCAAGTCTTGAGGTCAAGGCTTGAAAAACTTGAGAAGACCCTTAATATTATGCAAAATCAATTTAAAGAGTCTAATGATCAAGCTCCTAGATCAAGAAGTCAAAGTCAACATCTAGGACCTAAGAGTCAAAAGTCAACCAAGGGAAAGAATTGTTTGGGTCACAAACCTAAGTCCAAGGTGACTTACCATAGTGTTCCATTCGACTATGGGACTCTAACTAGGTCTAGAAAGACCAAGGTCAATGGGAAAGTCATTCCTAGAGTTGACCAAGGTCTGTGCCTAATGGTCAAGGTTTCGAAGAAACCTAGGGTGGCCACTAATAAGGTTGTTAGGGAGGCAATCCCTAAGGTTAACCTAGGCAAGACCAAAATGACCATGGCTAATAAGCCTAGGAGGGTCATTAGGAAGGTATCTAGGGAGGTTATCCCTAAGGAATACCTAATTAACCCTAGGAGCTCAAATCGATTTTGGGTTCCTAAGAGCGTGATTGATTCACGCTAAATGGGTTTAGGGTGTACCAACCTTGATTGGATGGGTAGTTAACTCAACCATGATAAAGGTGACACTTTAGGTTACTTTCAAGGTTATGGTTACCTTGGAAATATCTTTGAGCCTTAATTTCAAAGAATTTTAGGTTGTGTCAATATATATCTTGAAAATATGAAAATCAATAAAATTGACACGATCTAGATTTAGAGGTCATAGTGTGTAACTTTGATTATTGGCACACTTTGGAAGGTCATGTATCAAGAGATGTGTGGTTAAGATGTAAAGGTAACATCTAGAGTGATACTCAAGTGCCACACAACTTGATGTCTTGTACTCACCATGCTTCATATGTTTTACCATATTTTTGCATGGAAGGAATGTCTAGGATAGATTACATCTCACAAAACAAGTCTTTTACCTTGATTGTGTATTTTAACACTTAGAAAGGGTGAGATGTTAGGTTTTGGAAATCATTGAATGTTAATGTTTGCAAAAATGAAATAAAACATTAAAATACATTAACAAATACATGAATAAAAGTATAACTTCAATACATTCGATATACAAGATCTAACGTGACAAAATTGAATAATTAAGATGATGAAATCGAGATCCTCTGATTTTTGATAACTGCTTTGTTGGCGAGATACGATCGGCCATCGGTCGAGTGCTAGCTTCATGACTCGTGATTGAACATCGGTCGACTAATGAGGTCCATCGATCGGTGATGGTACTATTCACCGGGCCGAGGGCCATCGGTCGAGTGCTCGATGAGCGGTCGAATGATGTGCACATCGATCGGCGATACTCTTGTAGCACGTTACTGAAGGTTGTGATCGATTGCCGGCGGATCGATCATGCCCGGCTCGGTAAACCCGGTAATAAACTGCTATCAGTCGACTGATGCTCCACATCATTCGACTGAATCGCGTTTTTATAACACCGAACTGCTAGGGTTCGGCGTCTTCACGCGACGAGCCTTTCTTCTCCCTTCCTTCTCCGATCGCTGTCTCCCTCTCCGACCGACTCTTCCGGCCGTGCCAACCTCCCAAGTGTTAGGTTTGATAGACAAGTCTCTCCTCTTCCATTTTTCACCTATTTTGAGCCCTAGTTCACGCGATTTAAGGCTTATTTTTCCTTGTTCCGATTAGGGTTCCGACGTCTGAAGTTCTCCGGCAACTTTTCCGGTGACCCCCAGCAATATTTGAGTCTTCCCTCCGGCCACATCTTCAAATGGCGCCTAAGTAACGATTTTTTTCCCAAGCCCTAAATTTCATTTCCATTACAATTTAGGTTTATCTAATCGTGTATTATTTCCATTGCATGTCATATCATTACATTGCATTCATAATAGGAGAGCCCGTAGGAATGATCCACCCGAGGGTGAATCTCGATTGTACCAACCTATGTTGGTTAGGTACATCGATAAGGATTTTTTCAATCGACATTGTAGTGATGTCATGGAATTAATTGCATACTACAATCTAATGAAAATCGTCTTATGCACGCATCCAATTAATGATGACCTTGTTAAGGAATTTTATCAAAACCTTAAAAAGGTGGATGACGGCCCTACTTACACTACTCGCGTTGCAAAATGCGAGTTAGAGTTTACTCCTGCGATACTGCAGGAGTTTCTCGAGTGTAGGCCCTCAGATGACACTCTTATCTTTTACCCTACCATGGATTTTCCTTTATCAGAGCCTTTTGACCATATCTCTATGGAGTCCATGCATGAGCATATCTTTGGTTATCCTCGTCCACCGGCCCAGAATCTATTTCCTATCACTGAGTTATCTGCACCTGATAATGTCCTTTACAAGGTCATTGTTGGGTGTTTTCTTCCCATCGTCACTCGGGGTCTGGCCGAGATTCGGCCTCCCCATCTCTTTCTTTTATACGCCATGCATCATAGGTTAGACATTAACTTTGCACTAAACATGTTTCATTGCATTGTGCATTTCACTTCCCCTGTACAAGGGAAAGTGCATATGCCATTTGGTCATATCATCACAGCATGGCTAGACTCCGTAGGCATCAACATCCACGAGGCTCTCACGAGGCGCTATCGGAGGTGTCTCGTGTATATCGATTCATAACTTCTCGTTAGCAAAACTACGGATGGGCGCTGGACAGATGGAGTTGGCGCCTTGACCACCCCCCAGGGCACGCAGAGAGCCTCCTCCGGTACCCATAGAAGCGGCGAGAGGACTACGAGGATGCAGATGCCAGCGATGAGGATGATCGGATCGGCGACACATCGGCTGGTGGGTCCATCGGATCGCCGTGGCGGCTAGTCGATTTTAAGACTATCGTGATCGGTGGACTCTAGGCTACTCGAGAGATATTGGCGAGCGAGCATCCTTGGGCGTCTCGATAGGATGGAGGAGTCCCAGAGTCGTATAGAGCAGCATCAGCTCGATATGCTAGAGATGATGCGGGCCTGGACCCTGAGTCAGCAGCCTCCTCCAATGCCACCTCCTGCGGACGATTAGAGGATATTAGATGTTCTGTGGTGGTCAATTTTTGTATTAAGATTGAGCATAGCCAATCTCCATTTTGAATGTAAAAGACAAGTTTTAAGTTAAATGAAATCTTTGTTTCTGAAAAATCTTGTGTGTATGGATGAATATTTGTATAATTGTATTGCTTATGAAAGTTGATATATTATGACATGAAATTGCATCCTATCATATACCATGTCATGACATTGTTTAGGGTTATTTTAGATGTCATGTGTTCTTAAATTTCATCATATGTCATGACATCATGATCATTGGCCATGTTTTAATAATGCTATTATTTATGTCATGATCATACATTCATGCATTAACTTGATTGAAATTGATTTAAGGACTATGGCGTGACTTGAAGTCCCATTTATAAGGGAATCAAGTAGGGTTGCCTAGGAAATGCATGAAACCATAGATAAAGTGAACTCAAACCCACATCTCACATCACATTGACATGTATGTGTATTTATACATCCTAGATACATGTGAGATGCTAGGATAATAAGTTAGGTTCAAGGTGCATAGGTAGTGCATCTAGATGAACTTAAACTTATTTTAATTATCACCAAGAATCATAAGGAAAGCTAATATACAAGCTATGTATATTTAGCCAATAAATTATGGTTCAAAATAGGTTTTCAAAAAAAACATCTTAAAATCAATTTAGAAAACCTTGGTGAAATCTATCTTTTGATAGTCATCATCATTGTAGAAGTTGATACAAAGTAGATCAAAAACTTTAAAGTTTTTAATAGTTTTGAACTTTGTACCAATCTCCTATTTCAATGGTAAAAATATTTTTCCAAAATTTTTCACTAATTGTATGTGTGTTAAGTAATATACGTATCAAGTTTCGTGATTTTTTGATTTACGTAGAATTACTTATGCATTTCCAGAAGTCGAGTCTGATTTCAAAATCGTTTTCGATTATCATCGATGCTTCTGATCGATCGTGATGGCGGCGTTTGGACTCATCAGATCTTTGTATCACTTTCATTGTTGCCGTGCCGATCGATGGACACATCAGTCGACTGGTAGCTGACAGAGTCGACTGATAGCCTGATTTCGGGGTAACCAAAGGTGTTTAACCCGATTTCAGCTGCGGTTAAGGTCCCTAATCACTCCTAACCCTAGGATATGCTTTGGGAAGCATTATAAAGGGTGAAAATCCATTAGATATGGATTAGGAGAGTTGTTTAGGGTTTGTATCAATGATAAGGTGTTGGAAAGTTCAATGTTGAATGTCTAACCTTAATCTTGATGGTTTAAAGTTCCTATTGGCTTAGGGACTTCCCAAGGACATTGTTGGTGCAATGGTCAAGGGGGAGCAAGCCTTTAGGGGGAGGTATCCATCTTGGGATGATGGATGTGTTTTTTTTTTCTCCTTGAATAGGAGAAGTTATTGGGAGAATATATCATCAATTGGAAAATTGATGGTTTTTTTTAGAGACCCAATTTGGAAATTGGGAGAGAGTATAGGATTGCCTCTCTTGAGTGATATGGGACTTATCACTAGGAAGATGGTAGACATCCTAAGTATTTTTGGACCAAGGGGGAGATTGTAAGATCTCATTTGGACATGAGACATTGACCCTTTTGGGGAGACAACCTTTTTGCTGTTAGTCAAAAAGGGGGAGAATGTTTGGGGGAGAACATTTGGGGAGTATTTACCAATTTGGGAAAATTGGTAAGGGATTTGAGTTAGTGTTCTAACTCAATAGTTTGTTTTGTTTTTGTTAAACATCAAAAAGGGGGAGATTGTTGGTGCAATCGGCCCAGGTCACGATTGACCAGGACTCGAGTTTGGCTCGAGTGATGTCTTGATGTGTTTTGATGTTTTGACAAAAATATATGACAATGTAATTGTCATGGAAAGTCCAAGTCTTGAGTTCTTTGACTGGAAAGTCCAAGCATGGTCTTGGCAATGTAAAAGTCCAACATGAGTTGGCAAGGGAAAGTCCAAGCATGGTCTTGGCATTTGAGAAGTCCAACATGGGTTGGCAAGGAAAGTCCAAGTATGGTCTTGGCATTTGAGAAGTCCAACATGGGTTGGCATTTGAAGTCCAAGGGGATTGATATTGGCGGCGTAAAGTCCAAGCGGAGTCTTGGCGGCGTAAGTCCAATGTGCCTTGGCGGTGTAGACACCGTTAGCATGACATAGCCAATGGAAGCACCTGAAGGCTAGCGCAATGGATGAACAAGTCATGGATGACTTGGAGGGATCCGAGAGGCGTGAGGCTGATGGAGGTGGCTAGAAGGCTTAGGTCTAGGCTAAGGGTAGTCTAGCAAGTATGGGGGAACCATACTTGGGCTAAAACCTCATGTTTGAGGTGTGCCAGTCGACTGGTGCCATGTGGCAGTCGACTGGACCGAGTCAACTAGGGTTTGACTGCGGGTTATGGCCTAGCAGTCGACTGCCAGAGGTGGGCAGTCGACTGATGGCTCGAGCAGTCGACTGATCATGTGATCAGTCGACTGGTGCTCGGTATTTCGGGCACAGAATGGAGTCGAGACTCGACTGGTCGAGTGAAGGCTCCATCAGTCGACTGATGGTCATGATCAGTCGACTGATGAAGGTTCCGTTGGACTTATCCAGTGTGGATCTAGCCGTTGTCTCACGACAACAGTGGCATCAGTCGACTGATGGTCCCGATCAGTCGACTGATAGACCTTTTCCAGCACAGGTTGAAGCTTTATAAGGAGCTCGTGATGGAGGATTTTGGGATCGGTTCTTGAGGGCTATTGGGGCGGTCTCCAAGTGCAAGCAAGCAACCAAGCATTCAAGCAATCAAAACAAGTGTTGTAAAGTCTTTTCTTTACTTGTATTTCGTATTCATTATTGTAATTGCTTGTATTTGTATCTTATTGTTGTAAGATTACGTGTAAGGGGTTTCTCCACCCTTGACTTGTGTCAAGAAGGAGTTTTATTGGTTAGTGGTGTTTGTGGCATCGCTAGGGTTCGTACGAACCCAATTCGTGGAGTAGGAACCGGTTCGGTTCCGAACCATGTTATATGTTCTTGTTGTGATTTGTGTTGTGTCCATTTCGTTATTGCTTTTATTATTATATATATTCCGCTGCGCTAACGAAATTGTAGACACGGACGTGATCGATTTCCGACATCGCACGAGAAACGCTATTCACCCCCTCTAGCCGTTTCAATATTCCTAACAAAGGATGCAAGCATCAAACTTGAGATCTAATCTCCACATTATGGAGATTTCTCAAATCACCTTTATCATGCATTAATGCACATTTGCATGCATTAAATTCCAATTCATGCATTAACCCCATTCATGCATGCAACGTTTGAGGATGATACCCCACTTCATGGATTAATTCTTTTGCATTAACCCCTCTTTTGCATGCAACGTTTAGGGTGCAAATTCTTATTGCATGTGAAATCACATTTCATGCAATGTTAATGCAAGAATCCAATTTACATGCAATAATGCCTTTTCATGCAACATTAAGCATTAAATCTCATTTCATGCATTAATCCATTTGCATGCAAAAAACACCCATTTGCATGCATGATTAATCATCATTAATCATGCTTACCTTCTTCAATTGATTTCACTGAGTCTAACTCAAGTTAAACGAATTTGAGTCCAACTCAAGTTTGGCCAAGCAATGAGTCTAACTCATTCTAGTCCATTCAATTAAATAATGATTCATTTTGTCAAACTAAGATGAATACTTCTCCAAAATATGTTCTTTGTGTGTGACCCTATAGGCTCTCAGAGCGTTGGTAATGTATTTAAAACTATTTTAGATACAAAAGCAATGAGTGACATCTAGCAATACATCTTTGCTACCCAAGCTACAAGAAAGTCGAGATCCAACAACCTTTCCATGACTATTATCATATATGACGGTGTCCTTCTATCCTTGATATCTTAGATCGATCAATGAGGCATAGATTGTGTCATCACCTTATCGATCTTTATGTTTCATGATCTCCAAGTAGACTCACTCAAATAAATGAGCTCAATATCTCATATTGACTCATTTGAGAATGGTCATGCATTTCGTCGTCATACTCTATCAAGAGGCCAAAGATATCATTCCTGTCATATGGGAGGGATAGATCTCATCTACATCACTCACATCCCTCCGTATAATTCGTTACATACCCAGTGATCCCCGTTATAGTGCACCCTATTACAGTGTGACATTAGACCATACCAAAGTACATAACTCCTTATGTAGGGAACCATAGTGACTTCAAGTCTAAGGACTATTCATACCAATAGTCACATGAAAAAGTATATGATACTAATATAACGATTCATGACACTTTCTCATGGCGGGTCAATTCAGTACATATATTCTCCAATATATATACCCATTTGTCAATGTGATATCACATATCCATGACTTGTGAGATCAAGTCATCCATTGACCTACATGCTAGTCTTAATGTATCAAAATATCCCTTTGTCTATTAATACTTGACTAGGAATGTTTAAGAATAGTGTTCTCTACAACTTCTCATAATCAATTCTATCAATTGATATACTATAAATTAGAACCTACTATTCAAAGATATTATTATATTTAATTATTGGCATACACATAAAGTAAATATAATAATCAATCTTTGCCTGTAATTAATGAAATATGATACATATGATCCCTAATCAATCATCTCATCATTGGCACTAAGGGCTGACACTAACAATCTCCCACTAGCATTAGTGTCAATCACTGTAATCTCTAAGACCCAGTGACCTAGCATGACCATCATGCTTTCTTTGTGCCAAAGCCTTAGTCAGGGGATCTACAATGTTAGCATCAGTATCTAATTTGCATATCTGCACATCTCCTCTATCGATGATCTCTCGAATGAGGTGATACCACTATAGTATATATTTGGAACACTAGTGAGAACGAGGTTCCTTAGATTGTGCTATGGCTCCGTTGTTGTCACAATAAAGCTCTATAGGGCTCACGATGCTAAGAACTACACCAAGCTTAGAAACAAACTTCCTGATCCAAACAGCCTCCTTTGCCGCATCAGAAGCAGCAATATACTCATCCTCTGTAATAGAATATGCGACTGTGTCTTGCTTTGAACTCTTCTAGCTCACAACACCACCATTTAAACAAAAGATATACCCTGACTGCGATCTGTAATCATCCTTGTCCGTTTGAAAGCTAGCATCGCTGTAACCCTTTACAGCGAGCTCTTCATCACTTCCAAATATCAAGAAATATTCTTTAGTTCTTCTCAAGTACTTAAGAATATTCTTGAAAGCTATCCAATGGTTGTCACCTGAATTTGACTGGTACCTACTCATCATGCTTAAAGCATACGAGACATTAGGACGAGTGCATAGCATGGTGTACATAATAGATCCTATAGCAGATGCATAAGGGATCTGATCCATGCGTTTTCTTTCTTCCTCAGAAGAAGGGCATTGAGCTTTCGAAAGGCTCACACCATTTGACATTGGCAGAAATCCCTTCTTGGAATTCTACATGGAAAAACGTTTAAGCACCTTGTCAATGTATGTACTCTGACTTAAGCCAAGCAATCTCTTAGATCTATCTCTATAGATCTTAATGCCTAAAATATAGGCTGCTTCACCTAAGTCCTTCATTAAGAAATAATTCCCAAGCCAAGTCTTCACAGACTGCAACGTAGGGATGTCGTTTCCAATAAGAAGTATGTCATCAACATACAAGATAAGAAAAATAACTATGCTCCAACTAACCCTTTTGTAGACACAGGGTTCATCGTCATTCTTGATGAAACCAAATTGTTTGATCACATCATCGAATCGAAGATTTCACCTTCTAGATACTTGCTTTAAACCATAAATGAACCTTTGCGATACCTTACCAACATGCTTTGGATCTACAAAACCCTCAGGTTGTGTCATGTACACATCCTCGAGGAGGTTTCCATTTACAAACGTAGTTTTGACATCTATTTGTCAGATCTCATAATCATGGTAAGTTGCAATAGCAAGCATGATCTGAATAGACTTAAGCATCACAATTGGTGAAAAAGTTTCATTATAGTCAATACCATGAATCTGTTTGAAACCTTTAGCTACCAATCGCCCTTTATAGGTATGCATAAGACCACCCATATCAGTCTTTCTCTTAAAGACCCACTTACACCCAATGGGTTTGACCCCTTCAAGTGGATCAACCAAAGTCCATACTTGGTTAGTGTACATGGATTCAATTTCAGATCTCTTGGCCTCTATCCATTTCTCAAAATCTGGCCTCATCACAGCTTTTTGATAGGATGTAGGCTCGTTCAACTCAACAAGAATAACGTCATCATTGTCAGACAAGAGAAATGAATATCTCTCAGGCTGATGACGTATCCTATCAGACCTGCGAAGAGGTTGGTCTACTTGAACAGGTTGTTGCTCCACAACTTCTTGTGCAACAATCTCATCATCCACAACACTTTGTGGTGCCTGTTCAATTTCCATCTCAGTGCTATCTTTATCTTGAGTTTCTTCAAGATGTACTTTACTCCCACTAGTTCTTCTAGAGATGAACTCTCTTTCTAGAAATACTCCATTTCTAGCGACAACACTTTGCCTTGTGTGGGATTGTAGAAGTAATATCCTTTCGTTTCTTTAGGATATCCTACAAAGTTGCACTTGTCTGATTTGGGGCCTAGTTTGTCGGAGACATGACATTGAACATAAGCCTCACATCCCCAAATCTTCATAAAATACATCTTGGGACTCTTCCCAGTCCATATCATATATAGTGTCTTTATGACTGGCTTAGATGGGACATGGTTAAGTGTGAAAGCAGTCGTCTCTAAAGCGTATCCCCAGAAGAAAGAAGGAAGATTTGTGTGACTCATCATTGATCTACCATATCTAATAATGTACGATTTCTCCTTTTTGATACACCATTCCACTGTGGTGTTCCAGGTGGAGTGAGTTGAGATCTAATCCCAAATTCAATGAGATAGTCACGAAAAGCTTGGCTAAGGTATTTCCCACCTCGATCTGATCGAAGCACTTTAATACTCTTACCAAGTTGGTTTTGTACTTCATTCTTGAATTCTTTGAACTTTTCAAAGGATTGAGATTTGTGTCTCATAAGATACACATATCCATATCTACTGAAATAATCAATAAAAGTAATGAAGTACTGATAGCCTCCTCTAGCTGCTACATAGAAAGACCCACATACATCAGTATGTATGAGTTCTAACAAATCAGTAGCTCGTTTGCCATGTCCACTAAATGGAGTCATGGTCATCTTGCCTAGAAGACAAGATTCGCATGTCTCATATGATTCAAAATCAAATGAGTTCAGTAATCCATCTTTATGGCGCTAGGATATGCGACTCTCATTTACGTGACCCAGGCGACAATGCCAGAGATATGTTTGGTTTAGATAATTAGATTTGAACCATTTGATATTTATCTTATAGACTGGGGTTTCAAGATCTAGAAGATAGAGACCATTCACAAGATGTGCACTACTATTAAACATATCATGTAAATAAATGGAACAACACTTGCCCTTTATTACAAAAGAGAAACCTTTCTTGTCTAAACAAGAAACGGAGATAATGTTTTTCATCAAGGCAGGCACATAACAATAGTCCTCTAGTTCTAAGATAAGCCCAGTGGGCAAAGATAAAGAATATGCCTTTACAGCGATGGCGGCAACCTTTGCTCTATTGCCTACCCGTAGGTCCACTTCGCCCTTCGTCAATGATCTAGTCTTTCGAAGGCTGTGCACATTGGTATAAATGTGAGAAGCACAACCAGTATCTAATACCCAAGAAGACGAGATAGATAAATTGACTTCTATAACATATATACCCGAGACCCTGTTATACCGCAGTGGAAGCATTCCCCTTCCTTAGACACCCCTTCATTAGGTTTCAAGGCATTTGCCTTGCCTTTGCCTTTGGCTTGGGTCTTACCCTTACCTTTAGGATTTTTCTTTCCTTTGCCTTTTTTCTTGTTCACCATCAAAATGGTGCCAGGATTTGCCTTCTTAAGGTTGAGTTCAGCAGTTCGTAACATGCTCAACAACTCAGGTAAAGGCTTGTGAATTTCATTCGTGTTATAGTTCATGACAAATTGACTATAGCCTTTTGGCAGTGATTGCAGAACAAGGTCAGTGGCTAGCCCTTGGCCCAATGGAAATCCCAATCTCTGTAGGTTCTCAACGTACCCAATCATCTTGAGTACATGAGTACCTACGGGAGTTTCCTCTTGCATCTTACATTGAAACACGGCCTTTGATACTTCTTATCGCTCATGCCTTGCTTGTCCATGATATAGTTGTTTTAAATGCTCAACCATACTATAGGCATCCATATTCTCATGTTGCTTCTAAAGCTCAGAGTTTATGGTGGCAAGCATAAGGCATGACACATCCAATGCGTCATCTTGATGCTTCTTATAAGCATCCTTGTCAGCATGAGTGTTTGTAGGTGAGGATAGTTCAAGAATGGACTGCTCTAGGACGTATAGTTTACATTCTTGCTTAAGAACTATCCTCAAGTTCCTGAACAAGTCCAAGAAGTTAGCTCTAGTGAGTTTGTCCTTATCAAGGACAAATCACAGAGAGAGAATGTGTTTGACGTATTTGACGACATGGTGATCTACAATACAGAAATGCAGACATGTAACATATTTCAATCATTTAATTAGGCCTTTAACTAAATGATTCTCCCACTGATCACAAAGTGGGACAAGATCCATATTATACCGAATCTTGAGTTAGCTTTGTCTAATCACCCAAGACGTATATAAGTTAGGTAGGTAACTCGTACCAATTACATCTAATGTAACTCTTGTATATCTATATGAACAACATTATTTGTTCATAGTGCCCATCAAATGAGATATCCTTCTAAATTACTACTCATCTTGAGTTAGCTTTGGCTAATCGCTCAAGATTTGTATAATGTAGGTAGATGTCTCGTATGAGATATGCCTCTAAGTTCATCAATCTAATTGAGAGAGCTTAGTCAAGTCAAACCCAAAGTTTAATAGGCAGACATCATGATTGTCCTGTCCTACTTTACCGAGGTAAATCGAGTCACTTTGCTTTGGCAAATGCGCTATGATTGAACAAGGTAATAGTAAGTATTAAACTTTGGTAGACATATGATAAGTGTTAGTGCAATCTACCCGTGATATGGTTTTGATGTGTGCGGCAAAGGGTTTAAGTTAGGATGATTGGATTTGATATGTGCGTTGGAGTCTTGCAGGACTTAGTAATTCACGCATGGAGCTTAGGCAAGTGTCACCACTCACAACCTCGTGCTTGAGTCAGAGAAGGAGCATTACAGAGTCATGCGCTTGATGCTGCCGAGGGATCGCTGGACGAGATGACTTGAAGCAAAGCCAAGGAAGCAGACTTCGAGGGCAAGAGACGCGAAGAAGCATTGCAGAGCCATGTGCTTGATGTTGCCGAGGGACGTGGCTGTGAACGAAGAGAGCTTCGGCGAGGGACTTCAAGTAAGATGAGAGAATGAGTGAATTGTAGGTCGAATGGCTGAGTGTCGGAGGCTCGACCGCAAGGGTTGAGGTTTATGTTGGTGCAATCGGCCCAGGTCACGATTGACCAGACTCGAGTTTGACTCGAGTGATGTTTTGATGTTTGACAAAGGGATTTGACAAAGTGGTTTGGCATTGATGTTTGACATTAATGTCGGTTAATATGTTGGGGAGATTGTTGGAGCAATCGACCCGGGTCATGTTTGACCGGACTCGAGTTTGACTCGAGGGAGACCTTAATGGTTGACTAGGGTTGACCATGTGATTATGGGAAAGTCCAAGCATGGGTCTTGGCAAGGTAAAGTCCAAGTCATGGGTACTTGACATGGAAAGTCCAAGTGGGACACTTGGCATTGGGAAAAGTCCAAGCATGGGCCTTGGCAATGTAAAGTCCAACATGGGTTGGCAAGAAAAGTCCAAGCATGGTCTTGGAATGAAAAGTCCAACATGGGTTGGCAAGGAAAGTCCAAGCATGGTCTTGGCATGGAAAGTCTAACATGGGTTGGCAAGGGAAAGTCCAAGCATGGGTCTTGGCAAGGTAAAGTCCAAGTCATGGGTACTTGACATGGAAAGTCCAAGTGGGACACTTGGCATTGGGAAAAGTCCAAGCATGGGCCTTGGCAATGTAAAGTCCAACATGGGTTGGCAAGAAAAGTCCAAGCATGGTCTTGGCATGAAAAGTCCAACATGGGTTGGCAAGGAAAGTCCAAGCATGGTCTTGGCATGGAAAGTCCAACATGGGTTGGCAAGGGAAAGTCCAAGCTTGAGTCTTGGCATTTGAGAAGTCCAAGGGTTTGATATTGGCAGCGTAAAGTCCAAGCGGGAGTCTTGGCAGCATAAGACCAATGGTTGGCGGCGTAATGTCCAAGCGGAGTCTTGGCGGCGTAAGTCCAATGTGCCTTGGCGGTGTAGACACCGTTAGCATGACAATAGCCGAAGGAAGCACCTGGAGGCTAGCGCGATGGATGAACAAGTCATGGATGACTTGGAGGGATCCGAGAGGCGTGAGGCTGGTGGAGGTGGCTAGAAGGCTTAGGTCTAGGCTAAGGGTGGTCTAGCAAGTATGGGGGCACCATACATGGGTTAAAACCTCATTCTTGAGGTTGGCAGTCGACTGGCATTATGGCCGGTTTGACTGCCGTGAGTCGACTTGAGTTCGACTGCCAGCTTGAGGCTGAAAATGCTCTAGATCGACTTCGTTAGGTAGCTGATCGTGATGGCTCCGCAATGACCGCCAAGGGATGGCGCCGATCAAATGAGTGTCGAGCATAGAACGCCCGTGAGCGATCGGGCCGATCGACGGGCATTGGCGGATCGATCGCCAATGTTAACGATCGCTAAGAGTCCCGCTTGGAACTTGTCCAACGTGGATTGAGCCGTTGTCTCACGACAGCGGCATCGATCGGGACTTGGGGACTTATGGCGATAGGCGTAAAGAAATCGCAGGATAAAAGGGAGCTATTCATGGAGATTGCGGCATCAGTTCTTTGGGGGCTTTGGTGAGGCGATTTGAAGGCGATTTGCAGGTGCATTTCAGGGTCCTTCAAGCTCATCCAAGCAACCAACAAGAAAAGCGCTCAAACCCTAGTTTGTAAAGTGTTCTTTTTATTTCCTTGTATTTTGCTTGTATTTTTGTGTATTACTTGTTGTAATCCATTGTACGAGGTTTCTCCACCTCCGACTTGTTGTCGAGAAGGAGTTTATTGCTTAGTGGTGTGTGATTGGCATCACTAGGGTTCGTTTGAGCCCGATCCGTGGAGTAGGAACCGTGCGGTTCCGAACCACATTATATCCTTATGTTCATGCTTGTATCTTTTCGTTATTGCTTTTATTATTTCTATTCCGCTGCGCATAACGAGTTTTGTAGAGACGATCGCAAACGAATTCCATCGACGTCAACGCGCTATTCACTCCCCTCTAGCGCCAAATCCCCAACAAGTGGTATGAGCCCCAGGGCTCTTCTCTGGACTAATCACCGAGCTAGGACAAAGAAACTAGAGGGTGAAGATGGAAGAACAATTGGGATGGAACATTAACACACCAATCCCTTACTCCTTCTATGGACAAGAAGGGTTTAAGCAATGGAAGTCAAGAATTGAAGACTTCCTAATGATGAGGGACTTCGAAGAATGGTCTATCTTGATGGAGGGTTTTAGCTATCCAATAGGACCAAAGGGAGGATTCCTCAAGAAGAAGAAGTGGAGTGAAGATCAACTCCAAGCCTTCGAGAAAAACATGAAGGTAGTAAAATTTATTCTTGATTTGGTCCCTAATGAGATTGTGTGTATGGTAGGGGACTATATGGACGCTAAGGAGTTGTGGAGCCAAGTGGCAAAGCTCCATGAAAACTCATCATTGGTCCAAGAAGAAGAAGAAGAAGAAGAGTGCTCATCCTCTCAAGCTCAAAAAGAAGCAAATACATCTTCATCCAAAGAGCTTGAGGATTCGGAGGTTGATAGAGAATCAACATCTGGATCGGAAGAGGTGGAGGAAGTGGAAGAAGCATCCACTTCTAGGATTGAGGAGGAGATTAGAGTTTCCTCAACACCGGAGCATCAAGAAGAAGCTTCCACATCCGGTCAAGATGAAGAAGTTTCAATTCCAACACCTTCCACCACCATAGGTAACTCAAACATGTCAATTTGTAATAAAAATCATATCATATGTTTTGAGTGTAGGGAAGTCGGGCACTACAAGAGCAAGTGCCCAAAGAAGATTAGGAAAGCTCCACCGACACCAAAAGTCAAGGATGCTGGTTCCCCAACACCTAAAGGCAAGGAGCACATCATATGCTTCAAGTGCAATTCAAAGGGGCATTATCGGAGTCAATGCCCTAGGGGGAAGAAGAAGGGGCAAGGAGGAGCATCACAAGTAGGGGGATCTTCTATAGCTAACCCTAAGGTATATTTTAATAATGCATCTTCCAAATTTAAAAATCAAAAGCATGCTAGAAACTTTAATTCTCTTGCAATTCACCATGAAAAGCATGCTAGAGATAAATATATTTGTTTAGGAGCTAAAAGCGTTAACTTCAAAAGTAGAGAGAAATTTGGGACTAATGTTCCTAAAAACAACTTATTTAAGGACAAACCTAGGTTAAATAACTCAAGATCAATCTTACCTAGGGAGACAATTAGAAAGGTGCAAGAGCACCTAGGTCTAAACCCTAAATGGACTAGGCATATGCCTAGGAAGTCTAATGCCCAAAAACTTAATCAAAAATCAATTGGGCAATTAGAGGTTGAAAATCAAGCCTTGAGGTCAAGGCTTGAAAAACTAGAAAAGACCCTTAGGAATATACAAAATCAATTTAAAGGGTCTAATGGTCAAAGTCAAAGGTCTAAGAGTCAAAAGTCAACCAAGGGCAAGCAAGGTTTGAGTCACAAACCTAAGCCTAAGGTAGCTTACCATAGTGTTCCATTAGATTATGGAACACTGACTAGGTCTAGGAAGACCAAGGTCAATAGGGAGGTTATCCCTAGAGTTGACCAAAGGGTGTGACTAGTGGCTAGGGTTTCTAGGAAACCTAGGGTGGCCACTAAGAAGGTTGCAAGGGGAGTTACCCCTAGAGTCAACCTAGGTAAGACCCAAATGACCAAGGCTAACAAGCCTAGGAGGGTCAAGGTATCTAGGGAGGTTATCCCTAAGGAATACCTAATTAACTCTAGGAGCTCAAATCGGTTTTGGGTTCCTAAGAGCGTGATTGATTCATGCTAGGTGGGTTTAGGATGTGCCAACCTTGAGTGGATGGGTAGTTAACTCAACCATGGCAAAGGTGGCACTTTAGGTTATTTTCAAGGTTATGGATACCTTGGAAATAGATTTGAATTATCATCCTAAAAGATTTTAGGGTGTGCCAATATTATTTGAGAAGCTTGATAAAATGGTCAAATTGGCACAATTTAGGTTTAGAGTGTTAGTGTGCCATTTTGGGTTGTTGGCACACTAGGGAGATTAATGATAATATGGCAAAATATACTTAATTATATCAAATGGCAATTAATATTAAAATTTAGGTATTACTATACCTATATATTTTATATGTCATGCTTTGTTTGCCATATAACATGCCATGACATCATGCTTATTTTTAATCATTCTATATGTCATGTACATGTTTAGGATTAAGGATTAAATGTCATGTGCTTTTAGATTTCATATTATGCCATGACATCATGATTATGAGCATGTGTTTATCTATATCATCTCTAATGCCATAATCACTCATGCATTTAAGATAATTTGATTGAAATTGATTTAAGGACAATGGCATGACTTGGAGTCCCATTTATAAGGGAATCAAGTAGGGTTGCCTTAGAAAAATGCATGAAACCCTAGATTAAATGAATCAAAACCCACATCTCACATCCAATTGACATGTATGTGTATTTATACACCCTAGATATATGTGAGATGCTAGGATATAAGTTAAGTTCAAGATGCATAGATTTTGCATCTAGATGAACTAAAACTCATCCAATTTTATTTGTGGATCATTGGGAAAGCTTGTGTACAAGTCATGTGCATAGAGCCCAAGGAATATGATCCAAAATAAGGTTTTGAAAATATTTTAAAATCATTTTGGAAAACCTTGGTGAAGTCTATCTTTTGATAGCAATCACCATTGATGAAGTTGATACAAAATAGGGCCAAAACATTGAAAATTTCAATGGTTTTGAGTTTTGTATCAAATTCACTATTTTATGGGTAAAATAATTTTAAAATATTTTTCACCCATTGTATGTGTCATAAGTATTATACGTATGAACTTTCAGAATTTTTCGATAAACGTATAATTATTTATGAATTTCCAAAACTCGATTCTGATAACTGAAATTCAGAATTTCAAGATCGACGCTCGAGTGGCAATAATCGATGAGTGCAATGTGATCAGAGTAGTCGATCGCCAAGGCTGAGTTCGGGAAAACTAGGGTTGGTTAGCCCGTGTTCAGCCATGGTAAAGGTCCCTAATCATTCCTAACCCTAGGATATGCTTTGGGAAGAATTATAAAGGGTGAAAATCCATTGGATATGGATTAGGAGAAGTATTTAGGGTTTGTATCAATTTTAAGGTGTTGGAAAGTTCAATGTTGAATTTCTAACCTTAATTTTGATGGTTTAGAGTTCCTATTGGCTTAGGGACTTCCCAAGGACATTGTTGGTGCAATGGTCAAGGGGGAGCAAGCCTTTAGGGGGAGGTATCCATCTTGGGATGATGGATGTGTTTTTCTCCTTGAAAAGGAGAAGTTATTGGGAGAATATGACATCAATTGGGAAATTGATGGGACTTTTGAGAGACCCAATTTGGAAATTGGGAGAGTAAATGGGATTGTCTCTCTTGAGTGATATTGGACTTATCACTAGGAAGATGGTAGGCATCCTAGGTATTTATTTTTGGATCAAGGGGGAGATTGTAAGATCTCATTGGGACATGAGACATTGATCTCCTTGGAGAGAAAACCTTTTTGATGTTAGTCAAAAAGGGTGAGAAGGTTTGGGGGAGAACATTTGGAGAATGTTTACCATTTTGGGATAATTGGTAAGGGATTTGAGTTAGTGGTCTAACTCAGATGATTTGTTTGGTTTTTGTCAAACATCAAAAAGGGGGAGATTGTTGGTGCAATCGGCCCAGGTCATGATTGACCAGACTCGAGTTTGACTCGAGTGATGTTTTGATGTTTGACAAAGGGATTTGACAAAGTGGTTTGGCATTGATGTTTGACATTAATGTCGGTTAATATGTTGGGGAGATTGTTGGAGCAATCGACCCGGATAATGTTTGACCGGACTCGAGTTTGACTCGAGGGAGACCTTAATGGTTGACTAGGGTTGACCATGTGATTATGGGAAAGTCCAAGCATGGGTCTTGGCAAGGTAAAGTCCAAGTCATGGGTACTTGACATGGAAAGTCCAAGTGGGACACTTGGCATTGGGAAAAGTCCAAGCATGGGCCTTGGCAATGTAAAGTCCAACATGGGTTGGCAAGAAAAGTCCAAGCATGGTCTTGGCATGAAAAGTCCAACATGGGTTGGCAAGGAAAGTCCAAGCATGGTCTTGGCATGGAAAGTCTGACATGGGTTGGCAAGGGAAAGTCCAAGCATGGGTCTTGGCAAGGTAAAGTCCAAGTCATGGGTACTTGACATGGAATGTCCAAGTGGGACACTTGGCATTGGGAAAAGTCCAAGCATGGGCCTTGTAAAAGTCCAACATGGGTTGGCAAGAAAAGTCCAAGCATGGTCTTGGCATGAAAAGTCCAACATGGGTTGGCAAGGAAAGTCCAAGCATGGTCTTGGCATGGAAAGTCCAATATGGGTTGGCAAGGGAAAGTCCAAGCTTGAGTCTTGGCATTTGAGAAGTCCAAGGGTTTGATATTGGAAGCGTAAAGTCCAAGCGGGAGTCTTGGCAGCATAAGACCAATGGTTGGCGGCGTAAAGTCCAAGCGGAGTCTTGGCGGCGTAAGTCCAATGCGCCTTGGCGGTGTAGACACCGTTAGCATGACAATAGTCGAGGGAAGCACCTGGAGGCTAGCGCGATGGATGAACAAGTCATGGATGACTTGGAGGGATGCGAGAGGCGTGAGGCTGATGGAGGTGGCTAGAAGGCTTAGGTCTAGGCTAAGGGTGGTCTAGCAAGTATGGGGGCACCATACTTGGGTTAAAACCTCATTCTTGAGGTTGGCAATGACCGGGCATTATGGCCGCCGCGTGAGTGACGACTTGAGTTCGACCGCCGCCTTGAGGTCGAACATTGCAAATGACCGCTGGTAGCAGATCGATCGATGACTCGGGCAATGATCGCTGATAAAGGCCACCGAGTGATCGAAGACGCGAGCGGGATTAATGACATCGGGCGATCCGACGCCGGAAATGCTTGTCCAACGTGGATTGAGCAATTGTCCAATGATTATGCAATTGTCGGCTATCACGCGATCGACCGGGGACTTATGGCGCGACAGAAATCCAAATCCGACGCAGGATAAAAGAGAGCTATTCTTTCGAGATTGCATCGCTTCTGGGGGAGGCGATTTGAAGGCGATTTGCGTGCATTTGTGGTCCTTCAAGCTCATCCAAGAAACCAACAAGCAAAGCGCTCAAACCCTAGTTTGTAAAGTGTTCTTTACATTTCCTTGTATTTTTCTTGTATTTTTGTGTATTACTTGTTGTAATCCATTGTACGAGGTTTCCATCTCTCCAACTTGTTGTCTAGAAGGAGTTTATTGCTTAGCGGTGATTGCATGAGGTCTGCTTGAGGATCCATGGAGTAGGAACTGGCCGAACCACGTTATATCCTTGTGTTCGTGATTGTATCTTTTCGTTATTGCTTTTATTATTTCTATTCCGCTGTGCATAACGAGTTTTGTAGAGATGATCGCGAACGAATTCCATCGACGTGTGTGTGTGTGTTTCCGATCCATCACTAATACATGGAGAAACCGTGTGTTTCCGATCCATCGACGGAAACCCAACAGAGGAACATCACCTCCTTCAAGGTTTCGACCACAGGCAGGTGTGTTCGATCATGTTTCGTAAACATGAGCACAGCGGAAGCAATAAAAATAATAAATATTCCTATTTATTACAACACACACAACACACGCATGCTTTTACAACAAGTGTAGACATAACCGTAAATTAAAATTGCAATAAAAGAAATTAAACTACGTTATACCTTCCGTATGACGTGTAGCGGGAACGGCATCAACCGGAACGATTCTCGTAAGAATCGTCTCTATCCGTATCCACGCCGAGCTCCTCGGGATGACTTCGCCAAGCCACGAGCTTCGTCTTCGTACGGGTTACTAGCCTCGTGTTGAAGACGATGTGATCGAGAGATGATCACGGTCCGAATCCAAATTCGGACCTAAAACAAGTCCTCAAGACTTGCTTCTCCGGAGAGGTATTCACAACCGCTTGACGAACTTTCGCCCCTCCACCTCAGAGGATTACCGGAGATCAAATCCCCGGTATGTTATCCGCTGTCGAGCACCAACCGCCGCCCAAACGACGCCCGACGAGGAGAAGAAGCTGTCCAGAAAACTGGACAGCTTGGTGGAGGAGTAGGCGCCGCCAAAACCAAGGAAGCAAAGTGCTTACCACGATGCCAAACCTAAGGAGGATGACCGAACTCTTCCGGCAGCAGCGACGCGAGGAGGAAGGAAGGAAGCAACCTTCGGACGCCGGAGGACCTTAGGGCTGGCGGCAGCAGCCTGGAGGTGGGCCAATAGGAGAGGGAAGGGTTGGGCGCTCAATCATTAGGTTTAGGTTAGGTTTAATCCCTATTTTATAGAGAACTAATTCTCTTAATGGTTAATGGATCATATCCATAAAGCCCAAGCTAACCCGCTCCATTAAGATAAGTTAAAATAAACCAAACCATGATGGTTTATTTTAAGTTAAAACGAACCAACCAACTTTTGGTTCATTCGCTTAAAATAAACCAAACCCTTTGGTTTATTCTTATCCATTGGATTAGAACCAAACCATTTTGGTCCATCCATTATGTCTTCATAAGACACGCCCATCCACGCCTCCATTGCGATCAAACAATTTCATGCTCGCTTATGTTTGGTCCAACCAAACATAGTTTCTCTCCGAGAATCCCATTCTCAAGCTCGCTTTAAATCCTTTGGATTACACTCATGTGCGGTGCAGACCAAATAGGTTCTCGCTTATGCTGGCCGCCTATAATTAACCATTAATTATAGAACGATCATGAGTGGCACCTAGTAGTACATCATGATCCCCAATTAACCAAAAGATCAACTTGATCCGTAACTATTTCAAACCCTTCAAGAGTTCGAATGAATCGCCCATTCCTTCACTCATCTTATACCCACTTGGTCTGTGACATGGTCTATTGTGTCACCTCACTAGGTCGACTACGCCACACCTAGCCCAAGTATCATTTCCTCGCCCTACGGATTCTAGTTACTCCACATGTATCAAGAGTACTTACTCTAAACATGTAATGCTTTGGCCAAAGACTTTAGTAACAATCCGACGAGAGGCCATGGGTATACATCTCTCGCAAGGAGTGGTGAATCTTTATAGGCTATTCAAACACCTTCGATCACTCGACTTATACCCAATCATCTCGGTCCACATCTCCTTAGAGATGTTTGCTTAAGATGTCAAAGCATAAGTCTCCATGATCAAGATGACTTGAATACCGCAAGTCAAAGGAACATCGCACTTAAGCCACAAGAAGAACTTCATTGACATATCTATATATGCAGAGAACCATATGAAGTCTTACTACCGGGTCACTCCAATGAACTAGTTACCATAACTAGCATCCACGATTAACTCCGACATCACTATGTCTCCACAAAGGAGAATCACCGCTTGATACACCAAGGAGTATACTCGTGTCTCGATGTAATCGATGGTGTCCAAATCCATCAATTCATCGACTAGGATAATTCCGATACATCACAATTACACATGTAGAGATACTCACTAGTTGTGATCCAATCACAAATTCTCTCATGCCGTGAATCGATCGTGACATTCAAGAAATGAGTTTAAGATCCAATCAAATACATAAAACATGTATACTCAAATAGTGAATCTTCATTTATCATATAAATGGTTCATACATAAGGCGCATTGCCTTAGGACATCTCTCATATATTACTAACAGACCCACTTGGCCTAATGCCAATCGCTACAGATCCAATACCATAAGCTCTAACATGACCTCAAACTTACTTTGAGGTAATGCTTTAGTCAAAGGATCCGCTAAGTTCCTTTCAAAGGGGAATTTTCTCGATTTGTATTTCGCTCCTACCGATGATCTCTCCGATAAGATGATAGCGCTACACATGTTTGGATCATCGATGAGACTACATCAAGTTCATAGATGAACTACTTTATCCAAACCGCCTTTGTCCTAAAGTCGCAACGATTCTCGCCTTTAGTGGCGTAATCCGCTATAGTGTCAAGCTTGGAACCTTTCCAACTTATTGCGCCCATTCTAGGTGAATACATACCTGCATTAAGACATGGAATCATCCTTGTCCGTTCGAGCCGCATCCGTATACCCACGTATCACCATGTACCCTTCTCCATATATTAGGAACACATCCTTAGTTCTTCTCAAGTACTTAAGGATCGCCTTAATACTACCCAATGATCCATTCTCGATCGGATCGCATCCGCCGTGACACTCGTAGAGCATACGATACATCGGGCCTCGTATATAACATAGCATACATGATAGATCCTATCATGCGATGCATAGGAATCTTACTCATGCAAATCCTCTCGCCTTCGCGGCGGACACATAGGACTTCGAAAGGTGTACCTATGCCCGATGGGTAGATAACCTTTCTTGGATTCCGACATGCTAAACCTCTTTAGCACTCTGGCCTATATATGTAGATCGCGAAAAGACCAAGCAACCGCTTCGATCTATCTCTATAGATCTTAATCCCGAGGATGTAGGTTGCTTCTCCTGTGTCTTTCATGGAGAATGTCTTGATAACCAAACCTTAATCGATCGTCAGAAGATTGAAACATCATTTCCTATAAGTAATATGTCATCGACATACAATACTAGGAACACGATCGCACTCTACTAACCTTCTTGTACACACAAGGTCTGGCTCGATTTTGTGAGAAATCAAACTTTTGATCGCTCATCAAAACGGATATTCCAGCCTCGATGCTTGCTTCAATCCATAAATGGATCGTCGCAATTGCATACCTTGGTTTTATCAACCGATGTGAAACCTCAGTCAGTATCATATACACGCCCTCGAGCAAGTGTTTCCATTAAGGAAAGCCGTTTTCACATCCATCCGCCATATCTCATAATCATAATGAGCCGCTATGGCCAGGAGCATCCGAATGGATTTAAGCATAGCTAAGTAATAGGTTTCGCCATAATCAACACCTTGTTTTTGACGCATATCCTTTCGCCACCAATCTAGCCTTATAGGTAATCACATTACCATCCATGTCGGTTTTCTTCTTGAAAACCCACTTGCACCCTATAGGCTTTATGCCTTCAGTGGGTCAACCAAGTTCCAAACTTGGTTTTCATACATGGAATCCATTTCACTTCATGGCACCAAGCCACTTATCCCTTTCTCAACTTGTCAAGACTTCTTCATAACTGTAGGCTCCTCATCATCAATGAGTAACACGTCGCTCGATTCACTTATGAGAAATCCATATCTCTCGTGAATATTGCGGTTCTACCAGATCTACGAAGATGTGGTGTTACAATTAGGTCCAAATGATTGCTCATCACTATGAGTTGCTCAACTGCTGTGCTTCACCGTATCTCATCAATGTCTATTTGAGTCTCTCGAGCCTCCTCAAGCTCGACGACACTCCCATCGCTTTCTTGCAAGAGAAACTCTTTCTCTAGAAACACAAAGATGCCTTGAAACAAACACCTTTGTTCCACAGATGATAGAATTGGTAACCCTTGTTTCCTTAGGGTATCCAATAAATAGACATTTATCGACTTAGCATCCAATTTGTCCGATACACCGCTTCACATAAGCAGACAACCCCATATCTTCAAGTAAGATACATGAGGTTTCTTACCATTCCATATCTCATATGGAGTAGTTGAGACTACTGGTAGGCATTCTGCTTAACAAGTAAACAAATGTCTCAAGTGCATAGCCCCAAAAGGACTTGGGAAGAGTCGATGATTCATCATTGACCGACCATGTCCAACAAGGTCCTACGCCTCTCGATACACCATTATGTCGTGGGTGTATATGGGCGGAGTCCATTGAGACAATATGCCATTGTCTCTTAGATAATCAAGAAACTCTTGACTTAAGTATTCACCACCTCGATCCGATCAAGTATTTTAATACTTTGTCATGTTGTTTCTCTACTTCATTTCTAATTCTTTGAACCTTTCAAAGGCTTCAGACTTGTGTTTCATCAAGAACACATACCCAAACCGTGAGTGATCATCGTGAAGGTAATGAAGTAGCTATAGCCTCCTAAAGCTTGAGTTGACATAGGTCCACATACATCGCATGTATTAGACCTAGTAACTCTCCCACTGCTCACCTTTTCCAAAGAAAGGTAACTTAGTCATCTTGCCTTTAAGCATGATTCGCATGTATCGTATGAATCCAATTCAACGATTCCAATTCCACATCGTGTAATTCGACATGCTTCTTGCTTATATGGCCAAGACGACAATGCCACATATAGGAGTCTATTTGATTATCCTTTCGAGCACGCTTGTTGCTCGCTTCGATATTGCAAATGTCACCGATACGCCCAACGATAAACACCATTGCTTAAAGTTCCAATCCCATAAAGAACTCCATTCAAAGTTATGTAACAACAATTGTTACTAAAGTCAAATGGTACCCATTTCTATTTAAACAAGAAATAGAAATGATGTTCTTTATCAACGAAGGAACATAAAAGCAATTGTCCAGTTCTAAGACAAGTCCTACAGGAGTTCCAACAAATACGCTCCGATGGCGAAAAGTGCAAAGAACCGCTGCTCCATTCCCAACACGTAAATTTGACTCTCCTCGACGAGTCTTCTTCTATTCCTTAGCCCATGTATGTCATTACATATATGTGAGCCACACCCAAGATCCAATACCCAAGTGTCTAAGGAAATAGAATGACAATCAATAAAGAAGATTTCAAGAAGATGGGGCATCCGATGCCTTATCCTTCTTCACTGACTCAAGATAAATCTTGCACTTTCTTCAAGAATGGCTCTCCTTGCCATAATGATGGCAAGTTTCCTTTGTGCTAGTTCTACCTTCTTAGCCTTCTCTTCTTTCCCTTCTGTTCCTTTGACTTCCTCTCTTAGAACCTTTCTTCGAGGAATCAACTAACAACACTGCCCCCTCTCATGCTTCTCAAGACTCCACGCCTTCAAAGATATCGAGCAAAGATCAGATGAACCTCCTAGCATCTCGTAGGTGAAGAGGAGCTGAGACTTCAACCTTCAATCTCACTTGCTCATCAACCAACTCACAAAGATG